>CAXKVT010000015.1:0-600000 GCA_964058875.1 Carex rostrata | reverse complement strand
TATGCATCCATATTTACACGTGACAGTTGTAAAATCTATCAAATATTAGGTGGTTACCTAAGTAGTTAGTGATCCCCCACTTAATTAGCGGTCCCCACAGGTAATGCATTATGAGGTATGAATACTTGCTCAACAAGATATGAATACTTACACGACAACGTATGAATATTTGCATGACGAGGTATAAATACTTGCACGACAGACAACCCGAAAGTATGTCATCATGGATCTCATTTGAAAGAAAAAATTACATAGAAGACGTCCATGCTTTTAGATTTACAAATTTTCTTGCAGATCGTCATAAATATTGATGAAATTGAACGAAGAAAAAAAAATTCAACTCTAAAAACGTGTAAAAGATGTGTGTGTGATGTGTCCAGTTTTTTTTTTTCGAAATACTTGATATCTTAGGTATGAATACTTGATATATTATATATTAACACTTGTGCGCATAGGTATCCATATTTGCACGCGTCAGTTATAAAATATATTATATATTAGGTGGTCCCCAAGTAATTAATGAAGTTCAGTTAGTTAATGGTCTCTACAAGTAGTTATTGACTGGGAGATGAATGGGGAAAATTGATTGGGAAATAGTTAGTCGATCCCAATATATATACATAATATGGAATAAACTTGACTAATTAAATTTAAAATTAATATAGCAATATATCAAGTGATTTTAAAAAAAAATTATTAGAAGTACTTTATGACGAAAAAAAAATGAAAAGTAGACCGAAATATATATGCACGTACGTTGTCCAAATGAAGAATGGTAGACTTATAATTAGATTTCTTTTATATGAGTAGATTTCATTGTTAATTGTCAAAAGTCAAGACTATGAAATGAGGGCAAATTTGAACGTATGTTAATTAGTATCATATGAAGAGAAAACAAAACAACTTATTTTATTATGCTATATGCCACTAGTGGAAAAACAGGAATTGGGATCGGCCTATCTGGATCGGCTATATGAAACAACCGATACTAATATGTAACTGGATCGGTTGTTTATACAAAACCGATCCTAAAAACTAATCAGATCGAATTTTTTTAGTCAACTGATCCTAATAAGTCAGCTATCAGGATTAGTTGTTAAGAACAACTAAACAACTGATCCTAATAGTTGAACTATTAAGATCAGTTATTTAGAACAACTAAACAACTGATCCAACTATTTTATAAATTATTTTAATAAATTATCTTATAAATTATTTTAAACAACTGATCCAACTATATGCAACTATTTTCAACTGATCCAACTGATCCACGCAAGTGTTTTACGTAACTGATCCGGCCAATCGTTCAAGACATGTTGTCCTCTCTGGTAAAAAACGTATCATCGGGATTGATAATGTGGAAGACGAAGAAGCGTACGATCATTTTGATGAGATACCACCGTTTTCCATTGGCATAGAATCTTTACCAACCAGTGAGGATAACGAAACAAGTCACACGCACAACGATCATAATGAAGGAGAATGGATTGAAGAAGTTCCCACTCGCAACAATCCCTAAAAGCTTATTGGTATGTCCAAATATAAAAATATAAAAAACTGTACGAGTTAATATTCTTTAATATAGCTGACTTACGGAATTTTTCTTTTTTCAGGATGCATTGAAACACTAGACAATGAGAAGTATGCAAGTTATTCTTCAATTTTTTTGTAGCTTATTTCTTTTCATGTTATATGTAAATTTATTAGCTTATTTTTTAATTTTTATTGTCATTTTTTAGTAGCTTATTTTATTTCATGTTATAAATAATTTTCAAGTTATTAAGATAATATACTAAAATAATTTGTAAGATTATATAATAAAATAATTTCTAAAATATCATACACATACACATTTAAAAAAAATTATTAAAAAAATATATAAGAAATTTTTTAAGAGAATTTATTGGTTATTTATTAAAAGAATTTATTGAATTTTAAGATAATATAATTTACAAAATAATTTTTAAGAAGTAATCTTGTTTGTTCATTTAAAAAAACATCTGGATCGGTTCCTTATAAAATAACCGATCCAGATAACTATCTGGATCAGTTTTGTATCAAAGAACCGATCCAGATAGTTATCTGGATCGGTTATTTTAACAATAACTGATCTTGATGTTTTTTTTCTTATAAATTTACTTATGAATTTTGTAAAAGTAAATTACCTATATTATATTTTTGTTGTATATTATTCTAATAAAATCCTTAAACAAGATTACTTTCTAGAAATTAATTTGTAAATTTACTTTTAGAAAATTTATAAGAAATGTTATTTGATAAATTCTTCTAATTAATTTTATTATTTTTATTAGTTTATAAGAAAATAAAAAAAAAACATCTAGATTGGTTCCATATAAAATAACCGATCCAGATAACTATCTGGATCGGTTTTGTAGCTTAGAACCGATCCAAATAGTTATCTAGATCGGTTATTTTAACAAGAACCGATCTTGATGATTTTTTTCTTACAAATTATTTTAATAAATAACCTTATAATTATCTTAAAATTATATTATCTTAAAATTTATAAATTATTTTAATAAATAACCTTATAATTATCTAATAAATTAGAACATAAAGAAGGTACTATATTAGAAATTAACTTTTAAGTTATTGTAACTTACAAATTGTTTCTAAAAGATGGGTTATTTTTTCTAATAAATTATCTTGTTAATTAAAAGCTACAAAATTTTGTAACATCAAATAATTATTATTTAGAATCTATATTTTTATATTTTTAAACCAATAAAAAACTAATAAAATTAATTATCTGATTTTTTTAGTATCTGGATCGGTTGGTTAGTACTGAACCGATCCAGATGGTAAAAATTAAAAAAATTAAAAATAACTATCAAGATCGGTTCTTTAGCTTAGAACCGATCCTAATAGGTATCTGGATCGGTTCCTTAGCTTATAACTGATCCTAATAGTTATCTGGATCGGTTCTAAGCTAAAGAACCGATCTTGATGTTTAATTCACAAAATATTTTAGTCCCGCGCGTTTGAGTACTTAGCAAAAATTTTGAGTTTTCAATTCATCACTTCTTTCTCTCTTTTTCTCCTCCCTCCTCCGAAAATCATTTTCCGCCGGAGCCATCTCCCTCTCCTCCGTCGAGCCCGCTAACCCGAGCCGCCGCCATCGATTCTGTGGAGCCCTCTTCTCTCTAATCAGACCATCTTCCTCTCCTCCGTCGAGCCCGCTAACCCTAGCTGCCGCTGGTGCCCCTCCGTTAACCCTAGTTGCACTTCTCTCTAATCGGGTAACTCTCTTGCTCTTCTTGATCGATTTGTGCTTGATTGGGTTTATGGTAGTATTTGATTTCTTGAGCTCGGGTTGTTGATTTTCCCGACTCAAGTGAATTACTAAATTGTTGAGTTTTCAATTCAGTTATGCATTGTGTGTAATGGTGATGGTTTTATGTGTGGAGGAATACCATAGCAAGCTTTACCTTTTTAGATGCAAGTAGAGTTGATTTAGTCTCTTGGGGATTATGTGTGTCATATAGATATGAAAATTAAATGGCTTACTCCATTTTATGTGTGTAATATAGTGGTCGGGTTTATGGTAATGGTGATGGTTTTATGTGTGTAATATAGATATGAGGATTAAATTGCTTACTCTATTTTAGGGTTTTATAGGGAAAATTACAAGAAGTTTAATTTTTAGAAAGTTTCCAAACCCGACCCCTATCTATATTAGATCATTAAAAATATATATACAAATGACTATGTTTTGTATAGAGAGTGGTGATGAATCTCATATCAAAGAAACCTAAGAAGTGTTAGAATTTGTAATACTTATTACTTATTTTGAAAAAGAACAGATATGGAAGGTGATGGTGAGCCAGCCTCGGTTAAGAAACGAGGAAGCGGGCCTAACAAAATTAAGGAGAAATTTAATGAGAAAGGAAAAAAAGCTGGAACTTGACAAATTTCACAGGCCGGTTGTTACTCAAGAGACAACGAGTTTTGCAACGGAATTTGGGATATTGGTAAGAAGGCATGTTCCTATAAGGTTCCAACGGTGGAAAGATGTTCCAGATGAGAATAAGCTCAAAATATGGGAAATACTTAAGATAAATAACATGGTACTAAATTCACAAGCTTTCATTTGATTAGTTTAACGAAATTTTGCAGGAACCACGCAAAGAGGTACAGGTTCCTGGAGGTCGGAATGCAACGAGTCACGTCAAGGCGTTTGATCATATCAATTTTGACAAGCTGGGACGAACATTCAAGCAGTTGCGTGATCGGTTTTCGGAGCTAGATGGCAGTCCATTCAAAATCGATCCGCCACTTGATCTTTTCTGTTCACCAGACTCCATATCCGTTTATGCAGATGATTATGCAGCCTTGCTTACACCATGGGAGTGGCTCACTGGACCAGTCATTCAGATGTGGATGCTGTCAGTTAATATTCGTAATAATTATAGAATTTAGTACCTTTAATTCAAATAAAACAAATTTGAGAACACCTGTATGACTTCTTTTTTTTAGGTATTGGCACAAATTTATCAGGGAGGAATTTCCCGATGAGCAGGTTGGTTTCATGGACCCCCAGCGAACGAATGCCACCATGCTGAATGATGATCGAGGAGGTACACTTCAATATATAGGGGAAGCACTCAACGGAAATCGAGACAAGATATTGATATTTATAGCTTACCATCAGATGTTAGTGTTATATATATGTTCTAATTTTATTATATTTATGTCAAAATATAAAAATTATAGAATATGACATGCTACAAACCTAACATGCAGCAATCATTGGGTATTGGCCGTGCTTATGCCAAGAGAAAGTGCATTGTACGTGTACGATTCTGATAAGAAGAGTAAAAAAATGCCAAAATTTTTAAATATACCATTTTAAGAAAATAAATAAACCAAAACACCATTGGTGGCTGGATTTATTAAAAATAGCATGGCCGCTTTGGCGCGAAGCGGGCACCCTGAAGGTGGCCGCTATGGTGGGAATCGGCCAATATATTGGGCCGGCTTTAGGCCCAGCGGGATGGCCGCTTTGGAGGGCAGCGGGCTGGCCGCTTTGGGGCGTAGCGGCCACGCCTCAACCCATGGCAGCGGCCATGGTACCATATAAATACCCACAGTTACGTTTTTTTGATATCAATTCTCATTTCTCATTTCATCCCTTCAAATCAGGTAATTTTCTTCTTCTTTCTAAATTTAAATTTTAGTTTAAAGTAGGAGTAGGAGTAAGAGTAAAGTAAATATTCAGGGTTTAGGATCAGGTAATTATGAAATTGTACCAAAATAATTATGAAATGGTATGAAAATTTATTATTGATCAAAATAATTGTAAAATTGTACCAAAATTGATTATTTGACCAAAATAATTATCGCATTGTACCAAAATTGATTATTTGACCAAAATAATTATCGTATTGTACCAAAATTATGAAAATTAGTTATTGACCAAAATAATTATCGTATTGTACCAAAATTATGAAAATTAGTTATTGACCAAAATAATTAATACCCAAACTATAATTATTTTTTGAAATTTAATTTGAAATCCTAATAAGACCAAAATAAATACAGCATGGCATCTATGGAATCTGGACCGTCTTCTAGTAGGGATGTACCTTCTTCCAGTAGAGGTGCACCAGTACCCACTCCATATGAGATGTCACAGTATGTCGATGCGGCATTGACATCTGTGGTCCCCGGTATCCGGCACCGCACTGATCGGGTATCAGACTTTCTCTGGTACCCGAATGCGGAGCACCGTATCTTGGAGGCTGCCACTGGAGTAAGTTTTATATTATTAATAAAATTATAATTTTATTTCAAATTTTATTTCAAATTTTATTAATATATTTTTTTTAATTTAGGGACTAGATACAGTTACAGTACGCCACAACAAAATGTGGCTTAAGTACCAGAAGGCATATGCAGGGACGTTGCGTGCTTATATCTTGTGAAGAGCTGTGTCATAGCGGCAACAATGGCCACAGTGCGAGGCTGGAAGAGACTCGGAAAAGCC
Source organism: Carex rostrata (assembly GCA_964058875.1). Classification (NCBI taxonomy): domain Eukaryota; kingdom Viridiplantae; phylum Streptophyta; class Magnoliopsida; order Poales; family Cyperaceae; genus Carex; species Carex rostrata. Next base: position 593,993 of record CAXKVT010000015.1, on the reverse strand, counting down.
ATTCTAAAGCACAATGTACCTGCGGTCTGCCAATGTGGGTACAAGACGCGCCTAGACTCTCTCTTGCGATGTGCAGGTTTGCCTGGATGTGATCAGATTGATGACATATCGGATGAGCCTGATATATACGTCCGATACGGTGGTGACGAGGCATTGTGGGCTTCAGTCCAGGATGCTCAGACTGTCGGTCAGGCGTTCGACAGAGGGCAAGAGACGCTTAGGAGACGCGCTGCAGAGCAGGCTCAGGAGCAGGCCGTCCCTACTCAGGAGCAGATCCCTACTCAGTTTTTCTCTACGCAGGTAAGTTATTTTTTTAATATATACAACTTGTGCATTTAAAAAAAAAATGATGCATAACTTGTTTGTAAATTTGTAGGAGGAGGAGGAGGGACTCGGCTTCAATATCGACCCAAACCCTGATGGTTTGTATTCTCCGGGTTATGATCCGACCCAGTCGATTCCTCCTGCATATCTACCAGGGTTCACTATGCCGCACCCCTTTCCACCCTTTCCTGGCAGCTCACAGCCTACGCAGTATCCTCCCATTCCGGACTTTGCTGGCACCTCCACACAGTATCCTCCCATTCCTGACATCTCCATGGATGATCCTATCGTGAGAGCTGCCTACGGTATGTTATCGACTCAGGAGTCTGGACACACAGTTGCATTTGGTCCTGCAGTCCAGCAGTCAGCTGAGATTGAGGAGGTCGAGGCCGTTGAGTCAGATGATTCTCTCGACCACACACCACTCGCAGTGCGGATTAAGGGTTTGAGGACTAGGAAGGCGAGGTGCCCATTCACTCCTTCTGACTTTTAGGTTGTTGTTTGTTTTTGTACTTTTTTTTACTCTAGTGTTGTCATATACTGTGATTTGTTATATCAGGATGCTTATCTTTCTTTCATGTTGTTATTTATTGTACTATTTTGCTTTTATCTTTCATCATTTTTCGCCACAGTAAATATGAACGTAACGATTTGTAAAACAAACAATAAAACAACAAATAAATCACAAATAAATCAAAACAAACAATAATAGTGCGCCTAAATAGGTGTATGCATGTTAATACAATAAACGAGTAAACAAACAATAAATCACAAATCTAAACTTGACCGTCGGATAAAAATACAACTCTGTGCGTCAAATGAATATCTCTCCTCTATAATACAACTCTGTATATATATATATTTTATCAGGGTGCCCTCTACCCCAGGAAGCGGCCCTGGCCGCTACCCCTCAAAGCGGCCAGCCCGCTGGGCCTAAAGCCGGCCCAATATAGTGGCCGATTCCCACCATAGCGGCCACCTTCAGGGTGCCCGCTTCGCGCCAAAGCGGCCATGCTATTTTTAATAAATCCAGCCATCAATGGTGTTTTGGTTTATTTATTTTCTTAAAATGGTATATTTAAAAATATCGGTAAAAAAATGCTAATGATCATTGCTGCGATCGAGGAGTAAGTGTCATCCTAAATTTTACGTTTGTTTAGAATGAATTAGATTTTTTTTATTATTTTATCATTTTAAATATCTCTCGTAAGTACTGATTGTTCAATGTGTTCATATTTCAATAGTGTCTTCATCAGGGTAATGGGTACTTCTTTGACGATTCATAACGATTGCAAGGTAATAGTTTCTATTGAGATATATGATTATAAGGACCTAGATGCAAAAAATTGTGAATATCTAGACATATAAGCCATTTGTATGCTCATTAACATACATTTCAATTTTTTCAAACTTGATATGTAGTGCCCACAACAACCAGCCGGCTGGGAATATGCATATTATGTCATGTTGCTCATGTAAGACATAATAAACGAATACATTTATACTTTTTCGAACTTAAAGGTATGCATTTATATATTTTCAAAAAGTAATTAAGCATTGTTGCTTCAAATATAATAAAATACACAATTAATTGTGCATGCTCTTCTATCTTTTAAAAAATGCAGGACATTCCCGCTAAATATACTGTACAACGCTTGAGCGACTTACGAAAAATGTGAGTTCAAAATTTCCTAAATGAGGTAAAGTCGACAAGAAGAAGTACAACAATTTAGGATGTGTAAACTTAATCTGTAGGATGTGTATGTCTATGATATTTAATTTAAGATTTGTATGTGATTTGTATGTGTCAACTTAATTTAGGATGTGTAAGTTTAATTTGTAGGATGTGTTTGATATCTATCTGTGATTTGTATGCATATTGGGCCAGCATATATATATAAATAGAAGCTGGCCAAATAAATAAAATTTTATTTTTTACATTCAACCTAACATCAGGATCGGTTCTACTTCAAAAACCGATCTAGAAAACAATTTTTAATTAAAAAAATTTCCAAAACACTATCAAGATTGGTTGTACATAACAACCGATCTTGATAGTCCTGTATCTGGATCGGTTGTTATGTACAACCGATCTTGATAGTTTTCTGAATCGGTTTGGTTTTTTAAATAAACCGATAGTAATAAGAATAAATCTGGATCGGATTTGGTTTTTTAAAAAACCGATACTAATTTATTTAATAATGGGTATTAAAAAAATGAGAAAAAAAACTATTCGGATCGGTTCAGCTAAAGAACCGATCCTAATATGTATTAATCTGGATCAGTTGTTTTAAAGAACCGATCCAGAATGTACCTATTAGGATCGGTTCGTTAAGAAAAACCGATCCAAATAACGGCCTATTAAGATCGGTTATAGTAAAAAATCGATCCTAATAGGTGCTATTTGGATCGGTTGTTTAAAAAATAAAAAACCAATTCTGATAGTATCAGTATCGCCTTCATTACAATCGGTTGTATTCCGATACTAATATGCATATATAATTGATCCTGATGTATTATTTTCCACTAGTGTGCTATACATCAAATATTGTCATAGCTCTAGATAAAATTCTATTATTGGGAAATTAAGGCATGCTTATATATATGTATATAGGATACATATTCACAAATCAAACGGTTGAGTCTAAATATTTTTGGATATAGCTGTTATTTTGTTTTACTCCCGGTAGGATTTTTTTTAAAATGGAATTCCTTTAAATTATTTTACCGGAACAAGCCTTCTTTGATTAGATTTTCGAAAACTAGCCTCCACCGATCCTTAGGATCGGTGCAGCAAAAAAAAACCCAACCTACATCGGTCCTAAGGACCGGTGGAGACAAATTTTACTCATTTTCGCATCCGGAAGAGCATTGCCACAGAAAATCAATATTTTTTCTGCACCGATCCTACGGATCGATGGAGAGTTCTTTTAAATAGTACTCAAATAAATCCCCGAATGGTAACTCAAATAAATCAATTAGTACCCAAATATTGATTTTCTGTGGACCGGATCAATTTACAAATACGGAGTTAGAATAGTACTCAAATAAATCCACTTCAAATAGCTTGAATGGTCCACAAAAAATCCTAAACCTACACCTAGCTTCAAATAGCTTAAATGGTACTCAAATAAATCCACTTCAAATAGCCCCTGTTAATAAATCCTAAACCTACATCGGTCCACAGGACCGGTGGAGATGTTTTGTGAAGCTACACCGATCCTATGGATCGGTGGAGGTTTTGGTGTGACCTTTGGTGCAGCATATTTGTGGCTGGTGCAAAACAGGCTCCACCGATCCCTAGGATCGGTGGAGGCTAGTTTTCGAAAATCCATCCAAACAAAACTTATTCTGTTGAAATAATTTGAAGGAATTCTATTTAAAAAAAATCCTCTCGGTACCGGTCTACCGGATCGAGGACAATATGAACCGGTGATACCAAATTCAACACAATATTTTTTTTCACTTAGAAATATTCTTTGTGGAATGTGGATTACTTTTATAAGCAAAATCTAGATGATGTAAGAGAATCATTAATACTTACTTCTTTTAGGTCAAAACCTCAATTTTTTTTTTTCAAATAGTAGCGTTTACTTAATTTTTACGGTGCACTTTTATCGAGGTCGCCTCATTATAGTTTAATATTGCAAACAAGAGTTGCTGGAAAAAAAGAAAGCGCGCTATTTGAAATGTTTGCTATTCGCCTCTCTATATAAGAGCTTACATCGTCATAACATCCAAAGCATAAACCATTCAAACCCTGAAAACCAAAAGGAACATGTATATGGCTATCATTTTCTTACTGCTTATCCTCTCCTCTTTCACCTCTTTAGTTTTATCTGCTGATCAAAACGATGATTATTCAGTGCTCCTCAAAATCAAGGAGCAGCTAGGCAACCCGCCTGATGCTCTCCCCGAATGGGTCTATGGTTTCGGCTTCTGTAATAATGTGACAGACGTTCATAGTTTTGTAGCATGTACCAGTACCGGTCGGGTAAAGTCTCTCTCTCTATTTGACCTCCATTTGTCCGCTCCCTTTCCTCAAGCCATTTGCGACTTAATCGAACTAGAATATCTATCTATTTTTTTGATTTATGATCTATGTGGTCCTTTTCCTTCGTGCATTAACAAACTTACCAATCTTCGTAGCTTTTATGTTGGGGATACAAACCTCTCTGGTCCTGTTCCTGAATTTCTTAACCAAAACAACCTCACACAAATCACTTTATCAAATAACAATCTCTCTGGTTCAATTCCATTGTCTCTCTCCAAATTACAAAACCTAGAGTATTTAAACCTTTATAACAACTCCCTCACAGGTACCATACCGTCGGGACTTGTTCCTGCTCCATCTGCGGAGATTAATCTTAGCTACAACAGATTTACTGGCAAAATACCGAGGTGTTATGGTTGGGTAAATTTTGGTATTATATTTCTCAGTAATAACTGACTTACTGGCGATGCTTCTTTATATTTGGTAAACACAAGACAGTCACTCTCATTGATTTGTCTTATAATCAATTTGAGTAATGTGGAAATCCCAGAAAACCTCACAGGCTTAGTTCTAAATAATAATGGAATCTATGGGAAAGTGCCCAATTCAATTGCTAATGCTTCTGTGTTGTCGTGGCTCGATCTGAGTTCCAACAGACTATGCGGAGAGATACCTCAGGGTGGCGGTACCATTCTTATGTATATGACAACAATACATGTCTTTGTGGGAGCCCACTGCCGCCGTGCTCCAACTCTGCACCTACACCTGCACCGATATTTGCACCACCATTTGATTCTACACCTTAAGCCTCTACAAATATGCATTCGATTAATTAAAGAACTCAATAGATGAGTCATGTTGTTTCTCTTTTTCAATTTGGTTTTACAAGCCTGTACGTAGGCTTATGTCATATGCTGTTTGGATGTAATTAATACTCAAAATAATTAATGTAACTTGGTGTTTTAATCAAGTATTATACATTTAGTGATCATTGTGAGAATTGCTACTAAATCTGTTACATCTGATGATTGTTGTTTCCTATTACATCTTTCTAAGCTTACGGGGAAAATACGAACCAACGAAACTAATTAAACCAAAGAAATTACAAGAATCAAGGGCACAAATGCATTTAACGTTGACTATTTGCCTTTTTTGTTTTTACATGGAAAAATTCATGGATATTTTAAAGAATAACAATAGTTAATTATATGGCTTTAACACATGAATATCGGCAATAAGAACGTTAGTTAACCTTGTAATTGTTAAGAGGCAAATAACAAAAGTAATGGAGTGAGAATGTGGTAATATGCATATTATGGATGGATATGCGCTATAGATCCATATCTCTATTTTCAAAGTTCAAATAATCAATCCAACCAGTAAGTATGATTTTCATATGAAAATATATTTACATACCAAATTTTAGATTTTTTTACTATTTTTTAGATAGATAAAAAAAAAAACACTATTTTCAAATGGTCCATAATTTTAATAGGTGATTTTTTATACCTATATAAAAATATAGCAAAACAATGACACCTACTCATCCCCTTCTTTCTGTTCTGATTCTTTCTCCTTGCTTATGGTTGATTCCATTCTCCTAAATTTGCCTGACGCCACCAAGAATGTAAGTTTTGTGAGCTGTTCTAAAAATTGGACTCGACTAAAGACAAAAAAAAAACTAGAAAATTCAAATTTAACGGTCGTTCTTGGGTTGCCTCCTAAGCAACGCTTCTTTCAAGTCACTAGCTTGACTATGTCGAGGATCATCTTATCTCGGGTGGCTTAAACAGGATGCTCATGAGTTTGGATGCATATGTCTCCCTTGGGGACTCCATTTCAAATGATAATTCACATGAGCTTTCCTTACATTAGGTTCCTTGTCTTTTATGACTTGGTGTAATGGGTGTTTCTTATAAGGGACAAATGTCATTGGTCTAGTGTTTCCTTTTGTTGAGAACTTCCGTTGATTAACGGGATTACTAGTCTTGGATTTTCGGTCGGGTGGATTAGGTTTGGGGTTGTCGTTGGTCAAAATTTGCATTTTAGTGCAGTGAGATATCTTACGACAAGTTGCTAGGGGCAGATTCTCTTCAGTTTTGAGATCTTTCTTGATCAAGTCTGCCTCCATATTTGGACCCGAATTAGTTATTGATACCGAATTGATGTCCTCATAGTCATCGCATGAGTAGGGGTCTACGCTAGGTGAGGATGAAGACCATGACATGTCATCGTCTTCTAATAGATTGTCTATGTTCTAATCCTTGCATAGGTAATCTTCAATGCTGTTATCCTCATCCTCTTCTAAGAATTCCCGACCGTATGCTTGATCTGCTTCAGCGGGATAATTCATGGATCTCTTAATGTCGAATTTGGTTTTCTCATCTCCAACTAATAGCGATATCTTCCTGTTCTTTATGTCTATCACAGTGTTACATGTAGCGAGAAATGGACGCCCTAAGATGATAGGAATCTTGTCATATTCCTCCATGTCAATGACTACAAAATCTACGAAAATCCATAAATCTCCAACTTGGATAGGGACGTCGGGGATGATTGAGCGGACTACTAGTTGCAATTGACGTCGGGTAATTCTCTAAAATCAAGCTTTTGAAAAACTGATTTCGGCATAAGACTCACACTTGCGCCTAGATCGCATAATGCTCATTTAAATATAGTATTTTCGATTATGCATTGTACTGAGAAACTTTCTAAATCTTTAAGCTTTTGTGGCAATTGACTTTGGATCATGGCGCTGCACTCCATGTTCAGTAATACTGTCGCATAATCTTGTAATCTCTTTCTATTGGATAGTAACTCCTTCAGAAACTTGGTGTATGTAGGTATGCTAGATATTGTCTCCACGAAAGGAATGGAAATGTTTAGTTGACCTAGCCTCTCGAGAAATTTCTCAAATTGCTTTTCAAGTTTGGCCTTGATAATTCATTGAGGGAATGGTAGAGGTGGCTAGTAAGGTGGGGGTCCACTGACAGGTCGGTTCTATCGATTTGTGTTGATCTATACTAAACTGGGGGTGCGTGCAGTTGAGTATGTGTTTGAGGTGGATCTGTGTGCGAGCTGGAATTATCTTCTTTAGAGATAGCGTGTTGTTGTGCTGATTCATGTGCGATTGGGGTGGATCATGTGCGATTGGCTTCATCCGTATGCGATTCAGTCTGAGGCTGAGAGTTGTCCTCTAGTAGGTTAGACATCATGACAGGCATATGAGGTTCTTCATAGGTCATCCCGCTCCTCAGTAGATGTGCTACAGCCTTACAAGTCTTCCTATAATAATATAAGAAATCGTGCACCAATTGTATATGATTTTCTAAACTTGTTGTGGTTTCTGCTATACTTTTGACCGGCGGCTTGATAAGCCTAAATTATATACACATTTGATCTGATTTTTATCACGAAACAACACCAAATATCATGTATTTTGAATATAAAGTGAGTAGAATACACCTATAATCAAGTTACTGCGGTTGTTTGTCTTTTAAATGCAGGAAAAGATGAAAACTGAAGAAAAATACCCTTCAGTGTGGACGCACTCATAGCCAGTGTGGACGCACTCAGTACTTAGCCCAATTTTCAACATCCAGCATTGTAGAGGAAAAAGTATGAGCGTAATGCGTCCGCATTCATTAGCCAGTGCTGGTCATCCATCCGCACTCAATACTAAGCCAATTTTAGGAACTTCAGAACAGCACAGAAAATTCACAAGTGCGGGTCATCCATCCGCATCTATATCCAGTGCGGATGCACTAAGAAGAATACGCAGGATTTTCAGAAAGTTAAATAAGGAAAGTTGGATCCAGTGCAGATTAGACCACCCACACTCACCACCAGTGCAGACTCATTGGACCAGCAGAAAGCCAAAATTACACTGTTTAACAGTTTTTCTATTTTTGACACATCATGGACGCGTTTTTACAGTCAGACCTGGACAAGGCATCTTGAGAAACAATCCAAAGATAGCACCCACTCACCCTACAACTATGTCTTTTGATTGGGCATAATCTTTTGCTATAAATTGGGGGGGGGGGTACATTCCCATTCAAGGCACATCCATTCTCATCTCTCTTCACCAATTGGTGCATGTCCATTTTCATAAAATACAACGATAAATCTGCAGCAATTCTCGGAGTTCCAGAGACTTTTCTAAGAAGGAGAAGAAGATCTAAGTAAGATTTCGGCAAGTTTGAGGTTCTTGATTTGATAAAGGGTGTAATCATTTCTTTATTTTATTTCTTCTTATTTTTGTCAATTTTTATAATGGATCTCTCTAAGAGGGAGTAGATCTCTCTCTAGGGGTTTAGGTCAATGCATGAACTTGTTTAATTCTATTTTATTTAGATTTTAGTTTCTATGATGATTGTTTGATTTGATATTAATTTCTGTGATTTATTCTTTATGAATTTCATTAGTACTTAAATTGTAGTTCACCTGGTTAGATTTAAATGAATTGAAGTAGCTTGAAATCATGTTGTATCATGTCTTTCCGCTTTAGTTTATTAAAATTCTAGCATTGGTCTAGGTAAGGAAAGTACTAATTGAAACCATAAACATATACCTTAGGTTTGGATTAGAAGCGACCATACTTTGATATCTAAGCCGGAACTAAAGAAATTAGGGTTAGGGACGTGGTGAAGGACATAACTGTGAAGTCAACCCCTAATTAGAACACCTTAGAACAATTATTGATATATACTTTGAATTATGTGTATTAAAAATCCCTTTAGGTAGTGATAGCCCTAGAATTCGAGGAACATTAATCCGTTCACCCAAAGTATTTGTATCAATATTTGTTCTAAAGGCTAACACAAATTATAAACCAATTTTTAGCTTTCTTAGAATAAATATTGATGTTTGTTTTGGAGCATGTGTATTAAATATCCCGCTAGGCAAGGTAAAACTCTTAGAGATATTGAGGAACATTAAACAATCCACCCAAGATAATGGTGTCAATATTTATTCAAAGAACATCATAGGTTAGAAACCTCGTCATAATTAAACATGAATTTAAATAGCACCGAATAGATAGAATTAGCAGGGGATTGCAGACCGAATACCCCTAGATGTTCTCAATTTGAAAACAAACCAATCTTTCTTTTCTTTATTTTACTTACATTTATTATTTAAAACTCATCTCTTTCGGGTATTGAACCCAAAATTAGGAATTGTTAAAACAACCCCCCCCCCAAATTAATTAATAAAGTTTAAGCTAAGTATTTAATCATACTCCCTATGGTTCGACACCTAGATACTACAAGGGTAGGGTGTGCGCTTGCAACTAACCTTTCTTTGAGTATTGAGGATTATAAATTTAAAGGCATAAAGAGTATAAAATAAGCACAATTCCGTATCTCTAAAATACTTATCATGACTATCTTCCTATTGAGTCCTTCTGTCATGTAAATGAAATAATCTAACTTTCTATGGAGATAAGACTTACTTAGTGGAGGTCTAGCATAGTGCCCTTGTTGGTAGTGTTGGAGAGGTTGGTGTAGATACCTTGGTGCTTGCATCACCCCTTCATCACACCTATACGAGAAGTTTGGATGATTCCTCAAACCTGGATGATAAGTATTAGTATAAAGTTTGTTAGGTTTAAAAGAACAATCTATCATATTAACATATTTCATTTCTGTCCTTGCAAGGAAAGGGCACGGCATGTTAGGATGATGGAATTCTTCACAATCCTCGCATAGCACATGTGCTACAACATTGGCTACAAGAGCATGTTGGGTGGTGAGCTGTGAGATCATGTCGCATGGAGCATCCACCTTTGATACGCCAATAGCGATTTGGCTCACTTCTTGTTTTTTTTATTGCGACTGCCCTGTTTGTCTCGTAAGCTAGATAAGAAAAATCTTGGCTCAGACATAAGCTTTCAATTATTAGTGTTGCTCCTTTGACACTTTGGCTGTTGAATGCTCCTCATGAAGACGAATCTACTAGTTGCTTTAGATGAGGAAAGAGACCATCATAGAATGATTGTAGAACTAGCCATTTGCCAAGTCCATGGTGAGGATATTCTCATAGCAGGTCCTTGTGGCGCTCCCATGCATCATTCAGAGATTCTCCATCTTGTTGTTTAAAACCAGTTATCTTTGCTCGATAATCAGTGGTTATCTTTGGTGGAAAGTACTTGGAAAGGAAAGCAGCAGTCAGTTCGTCCTAAGTTGTGATCTACTCGAGATCGAGAGAGTCCAACCATGCTTTTGGCCTAGGTCCAAATGAGAAAGAGAATAAGAGGAGGCTGATGTTGCTTTCGTCTAATCCCTCTACTCGGATGGAGTCACTGATGGTGAGGAAGTTTGAGATGTGGACTTGAGGATTCTCTCTCGGCCAGCCTTCGAATCAGTTCCTTTGCACTTCATGCATGTAGGATATCTTGAGTTCAGTTTGAATATTGGTGGCGGATATCTTAATACTGCTTTTGTTGTGATCCCCAGTTAGCATGTAGTAGTCCTTGATAGGTCTATTTTCCTCTTCTCTTCCGCTCGATGGAGTGGAACTCGATTGTTGCCACGAGGTGGAGGTGGTGGTGGATCTTATCCTCCAGCTGCGGAAGTATTACGTGGTGGATCATCTTGTGGCGTGGTAGACATGTTGGAAGATTTAGAAAGAACCTCCTTTAAGAGATTTTTCTTCCTTACATACTTTGCCTTAGACGGGGTAGGTGATGGTGATAATACTTTCTTGTTTGAGTTGAGAGCTGTGCGGGATCTCGTAAATCCTACCAGTGTATGTACCTACAATAAAAGTTTAATTAAAAATAGAAAATAAAAATTAAAAAGAACTAAAGACCTAGATTCAGTTTGATAAATTAGACACCTTAATGACAATGAAAAAATTTGTAAGAATTTTCACACCATCCCCGGCAACAGCACCAAAAAGATTGATGGGTCAAAATTAGAGCTAATAATATTTATAAACCTAATTGTCTACTCTACTACCAATTCACAATCGCATGAATCAATTCGAAATGTCTCTATATGGCAAGAAAAGAGGGTAGTTGCAACCCAAATACAACACTCCAATTGAAGGTGTTTGCGGCACTCTAGAAGTGTCTCCATATGGCAACAAAAGAGAGTAGTTGTAACCCAAACAAAACACTCCAATGGAAGGTGTTTGGGGCACTCTAGTAGTGTCTCCAGATGGCAAGATAATAGGGCATTTACAACCCTAATACAACACTCCAATTGAAGGTGTTTGAAGCATTCTAGTAGTATCCCTATATGACAAGATAATAGGGCATTTACAACACTAATACAACACTCTAATTGAAGGTATTTGGAGCACTCTAGAAGTGTCTCTATATGGCAAGATAATAGGCAATTTACAACCGTAATACAACACTCCAATTGAAAGTGTTTGGAGCACTCTAGTAGTGTCTTTACATGGCAAGATAATATGACATTTAAAACCAAAAACACTCCAATTGAAGGTGTTTGGAGCACTCTAGTAGTGTCTCTAGATGGCAAGATAATGAGGCATTTAGAACCCTAATACAACACTCTAATTGAAGGAGTTTGGAGCACTCTAGTAGTGTCTCTATGACAAGATAATATGGCATTTACAACACTAATAAAAACTCCAATTGAAGGTGTTGGGAGCACTCTAGTAATGTCTCTATATGGCAAGAGAAGAGGGTAGTTGCAACCCTAATACAACACTCCAATTGAAGGTGCTTGGAGGACTCGAGTAGTGTCTTCAGATGGTAAGATAATAGGGTATTTACAACCCGAATATAACACTCCAAATTAAGGTCTTTGGAGTACTCTAGTAATGTCTCTATATGGCAAGATAATAGGGTATTTAAAACCATAATACAAGACTCCAATTGAAGGTGTTTCGAGCATTCTAGCAATATCTCTATATGACAAGATCAAAGGACATTCACAACACAATACAACACTCTAATTGAAGGTGTTCGGAGCACTCTAGTAATGTCTCCATATGGCAAGCAAAGAGGGTAGTTGCAACCCAAATACAACACTATAATTGAAAGTGCTTTAAGGACTCTAGTAGTGTCTCCAGATAACAACATAAAAGAGTAGTTGTAACCCTAATACAACACTCCAATGGAAGGAGGTTAGGGCACTCTAGTAGTGTCTCCAGATGACAAGATAACAGGGCATTTACAACTTTAATACAACACTCCAATTGAAGGTGTTTGGAGCATACTACTACTGTCTCCATATGGCAAGATAATAGGGTATTTAAAACCATAATACAACACTCCTACTAAAGTCGTTTGGAGCATTCTAGCAGTATCTCTATTTGACAAGATAATAGGGCAATCACAACACAAATACAACACTCTAATTGAAGGTGTTTGCAGCACTCTAGTAATGTCTCCATATGACAAGCGAAGAGGGTAGTTGCAACCCAAATACAACACTATAATTGAAAGTGCTTTAAGCACTCTAGTAGTGTCTCCAGATAACAACATAAGAGAGTAGTTGTAACCATAATAAAACACTACAATGGAAGGTGTTTGGGGCACTCTAGTAGTGTCTCCAGATGGCAAGATAATAGAGCACTTACAACCCAAATACAACACCCTAATTGAAGGTGTCTGGAGCACACTAGTAATGTCTCCATATGGCAAGCGAAGAGGGTAGTTGCAACCCAAATACAACACTATAATTGAAAGTGCTTTACGCACTCTAGTAGTGTCTACAGATAATAACATAAGAGAGTAGTTGTAACCCTAATACAACACTCCAATCGAAGGGGGTTGGGGCACTCTAGTAGTGTCTCCACATGACAAGATAACAGGGCATTTACAACTTTAATACAACACTCCAATTGAAGGTGTTTGGAGCATACTAGTAGTGTCTCCATATGGCAAGATAATAGGGTATTTAAAACCATAATACAACACTCCTACTAAAGTCGTTTGGAGCATTCTAGCAGTATCTCTATTTGATAAGATAACAGGGCAATCACAACACAAATACAACACTCTAATTGAAGGTGTTTGCAGCACTCTAGTAATGTCTCCATATGACAAGCGAAGAGGGTAGTTGCAACCCAAATACAACACTATAATTGAAAGTGCTTTAAGCACTCTAGTAGTGTCTCCAGATAACAACATAAGAGAGTAGTTGTAACCATAATAAAACACTACAATGGAAGGTGTTTGGGGCTAGTAGTGTCTCCAGATGGCAAGATAATAGAGCACTTACAACCCAAATACAACACCCTAATTGAAGGTGTCTGGAGCACACTAGTAATGTCTCCATATGGCAAGCGAAGAGGATAGTTGCAACCCAAATACAACACTATAATTGAAAGTGCTTTAAGCACTCTAGTAGTGTCTACAGATAACAACATAAGAGAGTATTTGTAACCATAATAAAACACTACAATGGAAGGTGTTTGGGGCACTCTAGTAGTGTCTCCAGATGGCAAGATAATAGAGCACTTACAACCCAAATACAACACCCTAATTGAAGGTGTCTGGAGCACTCTAGTAATGTCTCCATATGGCAAGCGAAGAGGGTAGTTGCAACCCAAATACAACACTATAATTGAAAGTGCTTTAAGCACTCTAGTAGTGTCTCCATATAACAACATAAGAGAGTAGTTGTAACCATAATAAAACACTACAATGGAAGGTGCTTGGGGCACTCTAGTAGTGTCTCCAGATGGCAAGATAATAGAGCACTTACAACCCTAATACAACACTCCAATCGAAGGTTTTTGGAGCACTCTAGTAGTGTCTCTTTATGGCAAGATAATAGGGCATTTAGAACCCTAATACAACACTCTAATTGAAGGTGTTTGGAGCACTCTAGTAGTGTCTCGATATGGCAAGATAATAGGGCATTTACAACATTAACTCCAATTGAAGGTGTTTGGAGCACTTTAGTAATGTTTCTATATGGCTAGAGAAGAGGGTAGTTGCAACCCTAATACAACACTACAATTGAAGGTGTTTAGAGGACTCTAGTAGTGTCTCTAGATGGCAAGATAATAGGGCATTTACAACCCTAATAGAACACTTGAATTGATGGTGTTTCGAGCCCTCTAGTAAAATCTCCATATGGCAAGAGAAGATTGTAATTGCAACCCAAATACAACACTCTAAATGAAAGCGTTTGCAACACTATAGTAGTGTCTCTAAATGGCAAGATAGTAGGGTATTTACAACACTAATACAATACTCCTATTGAAGATGATTGATGCACTATAGTAATGTCTATATGGTAAGAGAAGAGGGTGGTTGCAACCCTAATACAACACGCCAGTTGAAGGTGTTTGGAGCACTCTAGTAGTGTCTCTATATGGAAAGATAATATGATATTTATAAACCTAATAAAATACTCCAATTGAAGTTGTTTGGAGCACTCTAGTAGTGCCTCTATATAACAAGATAATAGGGCATTTAGAACCCTAATACAACACTCTAATTGAAGGTGTTTGGAGTACTCTAGTAGTGTCTCGATATGGGAAGATAATAGGGCATTTACAACATTAATACAACACTCCAATTGAAGGTGTTTGGAGCACTATAGTAATGTGTCTATATGGCAAGAGGAGAGGGTAGTTGCAACCATAATACAACACTCCAATTAAATATTCCAATTAGCAGCACTCTAGTATTGTTTCCAAATGGCACCATAAGAGGGTAGTTGTAACCCTAATTAAATATTCCAATTGAAAGTGTTTGGAGGACTCGAGTGCTGCAAATACTCTAGTAGTGTCTCCAGATGGCAACATAAGACAGTAGTTGTGACCCTAATACAACACTCCAATGGAAGATGGTTGGGGAACTCTTGTAGTGTCTCCAGATGGTAAGATAATAGGGCATTTACACCCCTAATACAACACACCAATTGATGATGCTTGGAGCACTTTAGTAGTGTCTCAATATGGCAAGACAACTGGGCATTTACAACCCTTATGCAACACTCCAATTAATGGTGTTTGGAGCGCTCTAGTAGTGTGTCCAGAAAGCAAGATAATAGGGCATTTACAACCATCATACAACACTCCCATTGAAAGTGATTGGAGCACTCTAGTAGTGTCTCCAAATGGCAAGAAAAAAAAAGGCATTTACAACCCTAATACAACACTCCAATTGAAGGTGTTTGGAGCACTCCAGTAGTGTCTCTATATGGAAAGATAATAAGATATTTACTACCCTAATAAAACACTCCAATTGATGTTGTTTGGAGCACTCTAGTAGTGTCTCTAGATGGCAACATAATAGGGCATTTACAGCCCTTATACAACACTCCAATTGCAATTGTTTGGAGCACTCTAATAGTATCTCCACCTGGCAATATAATAGGGCATTTAAAACCCTAATGCAACACTCCCATTGAAGGTGTTTGGAGCTCTCTAGTAGTGTCTCTATATGGAGAGAGAATAGGATATTTACAACCCTAAAAAAACACTCCAATTGAAGATGTTTGGAGAACTCTAGTAATGTCTCTTTATGGCAAGAGAAGAGGGTAGTTTCAACCCTAATACAACACTCCAATTGAAGGTGTTTGAGGCACTCTAGTACAGTTTCTATATGGCAAAATAATCGGGCATTTACAACAATAATACAACACTTGAATTGAAGGTATTTTGAGAATTCTAGTATTGTCTCTATATGGTAAGAGAAGGGGGTAGTTGCAACCCTAATACAACACTTCAATTAAAGGTGTTTGCATCGCGCTAGTAGTGTCACTAAATGGCAACATAAGAGAGTAGTTGTAATCCTAATAAAACACTCCAATTGAAGGTGTTTGGAGCAATCTAGTAATGTCTCCAGATGAAAAGATAATTGGACCACTTTAGTAGTGTCTCATTATGGCAAGATAACAAGGAATTTATGACCCTTATGCAATACTCCAATTAAAGGTGTTTGAGGCAATCTAGTAATGTCTCTATATGACAAGAGAAGATGGTAGTTTCAACCCTAAAACAACACTCCAATTGAAGGTGTTTGCAGCACTCTAGTTGGGTATCCACATGGCAGCATAAGAGAGTAGTTGTAAACCTAATAAAACACTCCAACGCAAGGTGTTTAGGGCAGTCTAGTAGTCTCTAGATGGCAAGATAAAAAAAAAAAGCATTTACAACCCTAATACAACACTCTAATTGAAGGGTTTAGAGCACTCCAGTAGTGTCTCTAGATGGCAAGATAAGAGGGCATTTACAGCCCATATACAACACTCCAATTGATGTTGTTTGGAGCACTCTAGTAGTGCTTCTAGATAACAAGATAATAGTGTATTTGCAACCCAAATACAACACTCAAATTAAAGATGCTCGGAGCACTCTAGTAGTGTCTCCAAATGGCAAGATAATAGGGCATTTACAACACCAATACAACACTCCAATTGAAAGTGTCTGGAGCACTCTAGTAATCTGTCTATATGGCAAGAGAAGAGGGTAGTTGCAACCCTAATACAACACTCAAATTGAAGGTGTTAGTAGCACTCTAGTAGTGTCTCCAGATGGCAACATAAGAGGGTAGTTGTAACCCTAATTAAATATTCCAATTAAAGGTGTTTGGAGGACTCGAGTGCTGCAAATACTCTAGTAGTGTCTCCAGATGGCAACATAAGACAGTAGTTTTGACCCTAATAGAACACTCCAATGAAAGGTTGTTGGGGTACTCCAGTAGTATCTCCAGACGGCAAGATAACAGGGCATTTACAACTCCAATAGAACACTCCAATTGAAGGTGTTTGGAGCACTTTAGTAGTGTCTCAATATGGCAAGATAACAGGGCATTTACAACCCTTATGCAACACTCCAATTAAAGGTGTTTGGAGCGCTCTAGTAGTGTGTCCAGAAAGCAAGATAATAGGGCAATTACAATCCTCATACAACACTCCAATTGAAAGTGATTGGAGAACTCTAGTAGTATCTCTATATGGCAAGATAATTGGGCATTTGCAACCCTAACACTACACTCCAATTGAAGCTGTTTGGAGCATTCAAGTAGTGTCTCCAAATGGCAAGATAATAGGGCATTTACAACCCTTATAGAACACTGTAATTGTAGGTGTTTGGAGCACTCTAGTAATGTCTCTATATGACAAGAGAAGAGGATAGTTGCAACCCTAATACAACACTCCAATTGAAGGTGTTTGCAGCACTCTAGTAGTGTGTCCAGATGACAACATAAGAGAGTAGTTGTAAACCCAATAAAACACTCCAATGGAAGGTGTTTGAGGCACTCTAGTAGTGTCTCTATATGGAAAGATAAAAAAGACATTTACAACCCTAACAAAACACACCAATTGAAGTTGTTTAGAGCACTCTAGTAGTGCCTCTATATAACAAGATAATAGTGCATTTGGAACCCTAATACAACACTCCAATTGATGTTGTTTGGAGCACTCTAGTTGTGCCTCTATATAACAAGATAATAGTGCATTTGCAACCCTAATACAACACTCCACTTGAAGATGGTTGGCGCACTCTAGTAGTGACTCCAAATGGCAAGATAATAGGGCATTTACAACCCCAATACAAAACTCCAATTGAAGGTGTTTGGAGCACTCTAGTAATGTGTCTATATGGCAAGAGAAGAGGGTAGTTGCAACCCTAATACAACACTCCAATTGAAGGTGTTAGGAGGACTCTAGTAGTGTCGACAGATGGCAACATTAGAGAGTAGTTGTAAACCCAACAAAACACTCCAATGGAAGGTGTTTGGGGCACTCTAGTAGTGTCTCCATATGGCATGATAAAAAAGGCATTTACAACTCTAATACAACACTCCAATTGAAGGTATTTAGTGTACTCTAGTAGTGTCTTTATTAGGCAAGATAATAGGACATTTACAACCCTAATACAACACTCCAATTGAAGGGGTTTGGAGCACTCTAGTAGTGTCTCTAGATGGCAAGATAATAGGGCATTTACAGCCCTTATACAACACTCCAATTGCAAGTGTTTTGAGCAATCTAATAGTTTCTCCACCTGGCAATATAATAGGGCATTTAAAATCCTAATACAACACTCCAATTGAAGGTGTTAGCAGCACTCTAGTAGTGTTTCCAAATGGCACCATAAGAGGGTAGTTGTAACCCTAATTAAATATTCCAATTGAAGGTGTTTGTAGGACTCGAGTGGTGCAAATACTCTAGTATGTCTCCAGATGGCTGGGGCACTCTTGTAGTGTCTCTAGATGACAAGATAAGAGATAGTTGTAACCCTAATAAAACACTCTAATTGAAGGTGTTTGGAGCACTCTACTAATGTGTCCAGATGGTAAGATGATAGGGCATTTAAAACCCTAATACAACACTACAATTGATGATGTTTGGAGCACTTTAGTAGTGTCTCAATATGGCAAGATAACAGGGCATTTACAACCCTTATGCAACACATCAATTAAAGGTGTTTGGAGCGCTCTAGTAGTGTGTCCAGAAAGCAAGATAATAGGGCAATTACAATCCTTATACAACACTCCAATTGAAAGTGATTGGAGAACTCTAGTAGTCTCTCTATATGGCAAGATAATTTGGCATTTGCAACCCTAACACTACACTCCAATTGAAGCTATTTGGAGCATTCAAGTAATGTCTCCAAATGACAAGATAATAGGGCATTTACAACCCTTATAGAACACTGTAATTGTAGGTGTTTGGAGCACTCTTGTAATGTCTCTATATGACAAGAGAAGACGATAGTTGCAACCCTAATACAACACTCCAATTGAAGGTGTTTGCAGCACTCTAATAGTGTCTCCAGATGGCAACATAAGAGAGTAGTTGTAAACCGAACAAAACAGTCCAATGAAAGGTGTTTGGGGCACTCTAGTAGTGTCTCCATATGGCATGATAAAAAAGGCATTTACAACTCTAATACAACACTCCAATTGAAGGTATTTGGAGCTCTCTAGTAGTGTCTCTATTAGGCAAGATAATAGGGCATTTACAACCCTAATACAACACTCCAATTGAAGGGGTTTAGAGCACTCTAGTAGTGTCTCTAGAGGGCAAGATAATAGGGCATTTACAGCCCTTATACAACACTCCAATTGCAAGTGTTTGGAGCACTCTAATAGTGTCTCAACCTGGCAATGTAGTAGGGCATTTAAAACATTAATACAATACTCCAATTGAAGGTGTCTGGGGCACTCTAGTAGTGTCTCTATATGGAAAGATAATATGAAATTTACAACCCTAACAAAACACTCAAATTGAAGTTATTTAGAGCACTTTAGTAGTGCCTCTATATAACAAGATAATAGTGCATTTGGAACCCTAATACAACACTCCAATTGATGTTGTTTGGAACACTCTAGTAGTGCCTCTATATAACAAGATAATAGTGCATTTGCAACCCTAATACAACACTCCACTTTAAGATGTTTGGAGCACTCTAGTAGTGACTCGAAATGGCAAGATAATAGGGCATTTACAACCCCAATACAAAACTCCAATTGAAAGTGTTTGGAGCACTCTAGTATTGTGTCTATATGGCAACATATGAGAGTAGTTGCTACTCTAATACAATACTCCAACTGAAGGTGTTTGGAGGACTCTTGTAGTGTCTCCAGATGGCAAGAGAATAGGGTAGTTGTAACTCATATACAACACTGCAATTGAAGGTGTTTGGAGGACTCTAGTAGTGTCTCAAGATGTCAAGATAATCGAGCATTTAGAATAGTAATACAACACTCTAATTGAAGTTGTTTACGACACGCTAGTAGTGTCTCTATATGGCAAAATTGTAGGGCATTTACAATAGTAATACAACACTCCAATTGAAGATGTTTGGAGAACTCTAGTAATGTCTCTATATGGCAAGAGAAGATGGTAGTTTGAACCCTAATACAACACTCCAATTGGAGGTGTTTGAGGCACTCAAGTAGTGTCTCTATATGGCAAGATAATAGGGCATTTACAACACTAATACAACACTTCAATTGAAGGTATTTTGAGCACTCTAGTAATGTCTCTATATGGTAAGAGAAGAGGGTAGTTGCAACCCTAATACAACACTCCAATTGAAGGTGTTTGCAGAACTCTAGTAGTGTCACTAAATGACAACTTAAGAGAGTAGTTGTAACCCTAATAAAACACTCCAATTGAAGGTGTTTGGAGCACTCTAGTAATGTGATAGCTGATTTTAAGGTAAACATAAAAGTTTAAGGAATCTTAAAGGATTTGACCAAATTATGCTCATTCGGAGCCGCTTGGTATGTTTCAAGATTTGTGCATAAAGCTTAAAAATTTGTGTTCATTAAGCATGCACGAATCTTCATGGTAATGAACGGCTCTGACTCCATCAAATAGATTTCCTATAAAGATTATTAAGAAACTAAAACATGGTGTGTAGCTAGGCCATCGTATTTTTTTTTTCTCTAGAAACAAAAAAAAGGAAGAGAGAAACAGAAAGAGTACATCATCAGATTTTTAATTGATAGAAAGGTTGATAGGATTTTTACCCATTCTAAAAATTAAAAAGTTTGAATTGATAGGAATTCTACCAATCCAAACTTAGTTTTTTTTTTTTTATAATCTGATGCATATATAGATGGAATTCTTCTATTATAGATTTATAGTAAAATAGAAAAACTTAAAAAAAAATGATGAAATGTTTGTATTATATCTAACTTTTATGATACTTTATCCATTTTTGTAAAATCCTTTTTATATTTTACTAAAGAAAATTAAAAGGAAAAAAGAAAAAATGGTTTTGGATCGATAGAATTCCTACCGATTCAAACTTTTTTATTTTTAGAATCGATAGAAATCCTACTGATCTTTCTATCAATAAAAAATCTGATGTACTATGTCTATTTTTCTCTCTTTCTTTTTATTAATTTCTACATAAAAAAAATTCTCTGGGTCATTTTAATGAAGACATCTTAACCAGCTCTAAGAGCTTACATGGTTGTTCAAATAGTACAAAAGAACAAGGCAAATCCATGAGCAGTAACAATCTCTGGCACAGGGAGAACCTATACTAATATGATATGTAAAACAATACAATCCTTTAATTAGTAGTATCAATTGAATTAAAACGAAAAAAAAAACAAGAAATGGCTGAAAAGGGAAGATTACAAAGACATTACTCCAATAGTGAAGCACAAATGAAAAATTGAAACAAATTCTACCTTCTCAACAAATTATACCTATAATCAAACTAAAGATCCCATTCCACCTCAATCAAATCACAATCTAATTCTAAATAAAAAAAAAAAAAACCTATTGCATCCGATACCAATTCGGAACCTATTCAATCTGCCTCAAGATTCATGCAGAAAACTTTAATAATAGTGATACTTTGATGTGTAAATTACCCGATACTTAGATGTGTAAATTAGGATGTGTAATTTGATATCTTTAATATATAGGCCAGCAAAAATATATGGTAGCTAGCGAAATATTAAAATTTATTTTAAAAAAAAAAATATCTAGTATCGGTCACTTAAAGAGTCGTTCTTAATAATATGAAGAATCGGATAATAAAGAAATTAGTATTGGCTATTTATTAAACAATCGTTCTTATTAGTATTAGTATTGGCTATTTATTAAACAATCGTTCTTATTAGTATTAGTATTGGCTATTAATAGAAATAGTATCGGCCTTTTATTAAAGAGCCGAAACTAATAGTTCATTTAGTATCAGCTGGAACTTATTAACCAATACTAATAGTGACTTTTAGTATTGGCCAAAAGGACCGTTCTTAATTAGTGGAACTATTAGTAACGCCCCGATTAGTATCGCCCAAGGTCCGTTCTTAATGCCCGTATTTGACCGATATTAATGTCTGGTTCTCCACTAGTATTCAGGTAATCTCCATCTAAATTAAGCAAAGTATAATTTCGACGTTTATCTAACTTGTGTATGGCACTACCGCATGCGACATAGATCGTCCCGCAAGGCAGACTGCATACAGTACTGTCACTACTCGCAGATGCCTAGGGTTTCTGCCTTATGTGATTTGAAAGGTTTTTCGATTTTTTGAGCGGCTTTTGGGCTAACAATTTAGAATGTTATAAGTATGTAATTGGCTTTTGGGCTAGCAATTTAGAAAGTTATAAGATAGGGTTTTCTGAAGTTCACCAAACGAGTTGCAAGATGAAGATGTATTTATTTATTTTTTGAGATGAAGAGCTGACGATACTTTGTTTAAGTTGAACATGTCTAAGCTGGGTATGCTCAACCACAATTTCTTTATTGGGTTTTGAAGATGTCTTTGACCATCATATATTTGTATTACATAAATGCTTTCAATGAGCTTAATACTGTCAAACTGTTGAATTATTGCAAAATTAAACCATTTATTATAACCCACTGCACATATTAAAGTGTGTACATCTGAATTGGCATGTTAATTAATTTTATTGAATTCGTTATTATAGAATATCAAAAAATTAAAATATGAAAATCTATATGTTCATTTTCTTATCCAATTAATTAATATATAGTTAAATAGTATATATAGGTCAGTTGCTATTATAAGCTTAGATTTTATTATTTCACCTCAAATAAATTAACTATGAAAAACAAGTATAAGCAGTAACCTCAAGTCACTAGTGGAAAAACATGAATCAGGATCGGCCTATCTGGATCGGCTATATGAAACAACCGATACTAATACCTATCTGGATCGGTTTTCTGAACAAAATCGATCCTAAAAACTAATTATATCGGATTTTTTAGTCAACCGATCCTAATTTGTGAACTATCAGGATCAGTTTTTTATAAAATCCGATCCTGATACTATCAGGATCAGTTGTTCTAAACAACTGATCCTAATAGTTCAACTATTAGGATCAGTTGTTTATAAAAACCAATCCTGATACAATTTTGTTTTGCAAAATTGGTTCTGCAAAAAAAAATTAGTATCAGGATCGGTTTTTTATAAAAAACCGATCCTGATAGTAATTTTTTTTTTTTTTTGCAGAACCAACTTTGAAAAAAAAAATATAGTATTAGAATCAGTTATTTCAAATAACCAATCCTAATACTATTTTTTTTTTTGCAGAACCAACTTTGTGTGGTGCGCTGTATGTAGTCTAAAATGCTCTGTTCGGATTAAAAGCAAATTGGCACAGTGACAGCTTCAAAATTGAGATAGCAAATTTCATTTTATAATTAGTTTTTTTTCAATATTTTAAAATATTTATGTTTGTAATTTTAATAATGAGAAGTATATGTAATTAGGCATTTGTGTTATATGTAATTAGTGTGATGATTAATAGAATATATATGTGGCTGTTGTATATGGCATATGGTTCAATTATAAAATTTTTTTGATGAAAATTAATGTAATTTATATTATTAAAATTTATGTGATAATATAATTAATTATTTGACATTGATATTTCATTTTGAAGTCATTTTGACTATTGAATTTTTTTTATACAATCATGCATGATGCATCAATGACTTGTGACATATAATAATATATATAGGACTTGAACCCTTGTTGTGTGGGGTTGTGAAGGAACGAATACGAACATCAGCATTTGGTCGATCGGAACCGTTAAAATGAAAGAATGTCATATTAATTTCACCATTATAAAATTTGATACAATTCGGGATTCGTTTACTAGTTCATCAAAGCAAAACAATATAGCAACATCGCACGACCGTAAATAGTTTACGTTGGATCAAAACTTACAGTTGTCGGGCCTTCAGCACTTTTACGTTATTAATGTTCCATGTTATATCTTGATCATTTTAAAAATTATTACATGTCATTTAATTACAGACCCACCGTTGGATGATCATGCAGAAATGAACGGTCTGCATTCCATTTAACAATTTGATGCCATTAATAATAATAAAAATGTACAAAATTGATCATAGTAGAGTTGATTTGGCCATACAAACACAAATAAATAATTTTTATATTTTTCACATTTTTCTTAATATTTATCCATGTACATGCATTACCAAACAAAAAAGAAAATAAATGGTAGCCGTTTGATGGTTGATAGACCATCAATATGAGTGGGGTTTACCTCAGTCATTTTTCTTATATAAATTATCAGGATCGGTTTTTTTATAAAAAACCGATCCTAATACTCTTTTTTTTTTGCAGAACCAACTTTGAAAAAAAAATAGTATCAGGATCAGTTTTTTATAAAAAACCGATCCTGATACTTTTTTTTCCAAAGTTGGTTCTGCTAAAAAAAAAAAAACCGATCCTAATCCTCAGGTTCTTTTTTTTTTGCAGAACCAACTTTGAAAAAAAAATAGTATCAGGATCGATTTTTTATAAAAAAACCGATCCTAATAGTATCAAGATCAGTTTTTTATAAAAAACCGATCCTGATACTTTTTTTTTCAAAGTATCAGGATCGGTTTTTTATAAACAACCGATCATAATGATAACTCCCCATATAACCTGCTTAGGGTTCTTCTTATTTTCATTTCGCGCCTCTCATTTTCAACTTAGCGTCTCTCTCTCTGTCTCCGTATCTCCCTCTCAAATCCTCAGTACTCTTTGTCTCTCTCTCTGTGTCTCCGTCTCTCCCTCTCCTCCGTGTCTCTCTCTCTCTTTCTCTCCGTCTCTTCCTCATTTTCATCTCTCTCTCTCTTTCTCTCCCTCTCAGTTTTTAATTGTTTT
Source organism: Carex rostrata (assembly GCA_964058875.1). Classification (NCBI taxonomy): domain Eukaryota; kingdom Viridiplantae; phylum Streptophyta; class Magnoliopsida; order Poales; family Cyperaceae; genus Carex; species Carex rostrata. The sequence continues at coordinate 569,112 of CAXKVT010000015.1, read as the reverse complement.
TATTGTTTCAAAAATTAATTAATGGTGTTTGTATATTATTTTATAGTTTTGAGGACATCTCGCTCAAGTTACTTAATCATCCGGCCGATCAACTATCATGGTATTAGCTATATCTAATTTTCTCATTATTATACTTTTAAAAACACATTTTTTTTGTATTTTTTATTGTAAAATATTTTTCCATCTAATTGTTACCTTTGTTTTTGTTTGTCGGGTCTTTTCTAATCTCAAGTGATGTGATTGCAAAAGAGGTAATTATTGTTTTTTTTATTGTTGTGTTTTACATTAATTGCATAAATGTGTGTTAATTGAAGAAATAGCTCAATTAGTCACTTGTATGTTTGTTAATTAAATTTTTTTGGATTTAAATTTCTTGTTATAATATGTAATGCTTCACAAAACTTTGTATGAACATGAACTTTTTGTAATAATTTAATATGTGTATGATATTTAATTTAGGATGTGTATATGATATTTGATTATTGCTTCTTACTGTGCAAAAAAGAAAAATCTAGGATGCTGGCCAGCAAAATATATATATATGGAAGCTGGTCAAATAAATAAAAAATATTTTTTTAGCTTCAATAAAACATCAGGATCGGTTATTTTAAACAACCGATCAAGATTACCACTATTAGGATCGGTTGTTTAAAATAACCGATCCTAATTGTAAAAAAAAAAAAATACTTTTAGGATTGGTTATTAAAAAATAACCGATCCTAAAATTTTTTTTTTTTTTCAGATCATAATTCCAAAAAAAAAAAAAAAAAAAAACTTTTAGAATCTGTTATTTTTAAAAAATAACCGATCCTAAAAGTTTTTTTTTTTTTTTAAGAATGAGGATATGAGAAAAACCGATCCAGAATATAACTATTAGGATCGGTTCGTTAAGAAAAACTGATCCAGATAACTGCTATTAAGATTGGTTATAATAAACAACCGATCCTAATAGTTACTATTTGGATTGGTTCTTTAAAAAATAAAAAACCGATCCTGATAGTATCAGTATCGCCTTCATCAGAATCGGTTGTATTCCGATACTGATATGTGTATATAACCGATCCTGATTCCATATTTTCCACTAGTGAGTACAAACTATACAAAGCATGTGGGTTAGTTGCATGGGTCTCCGAACCGCCACCTCAATCTTCTCTTGAGCCACAAAATTAACTTGAATGATTTGAGTATATATATTAACTGATTTATGTCCTTAAATTTTCTCATTTGGGTTGTTTACATGTACAACAACACATATATAACTAACCGTATCTATTGATCATAACATGTGCTTAACTGAGGCAAAGCTGATTTAGAAAGCTTTGACCGTATGTCACACACAAACACATGCACGCACGCATACACACACAAGTTAAAATAAGATCTCACTTAAACCTTTTTTTTATTTTTGAACAAAGATTGAAAAACAAGTCACCTAACTGTTCAATATCAACGAGAAATCTCTATTTTTATTTCGAACCTGCAACCTATCACACAGAGAAAATAAATTTGAAGTTGAAGCAATGAGAGAAAGCACAACTGCGGTAATTTAACCACTACTATGATGAGGCACTGCATGCAATAAAAGAGGATATTTCCTTCCTACATGCGCACCAGAAGTCTCGGTCATGTCCAGTTCATCAGGCTTCAACCCAAAAGGAAGCTCCCAATTGAAATGATACAAAAGGTTTGCCACTGTCACCTCAACAATCACCGAACTGAAAGATTCATCGGGACAATTTCTGCGTCCAGCACCAAATGGAAATAACTCAAAATCTACTTTTGAATCTGCACTTTCACAACTGTTTTCCCCAGAAAACCGCTCGGGCTTGAACTCCTCTGCATCTTTCCAATACTTTGAGTCCATTCCTGCCAATGCACAAGAATAATCATTGATGAGCAGGCTATATATATTCCATTGATTGCTTTATTCTGACATATTTAAAATTATTAGTCAATTTAAGAAGGTATATACCAATAGCCCACACATTCACAACCACAGTAGTCCCCTTGGAAATTTCATGGCCAAAGATATTAGATGTCTCTTGACACAGCCGTGGGATTAGTGGAATCACTGGATGTAATCTTAATGTCTCTTTGACAACATTATGTAAGTAGTCAAGCTCAGCAAGGTCCAATTCTGTTATCATTTTACGGCCTCGGAGTCGTCTCACCTCTTCCTGGGCCTTCTTCATCACTCTTGGGTTTCTAACTAATTCACTCATGACCCACTCCAAAAGTGCACCTGTGTTATTGGTTGCTCCCTCTATACCACTCTATCAATTAGGAAAACAAAATATTTTATTTGAAATTAGAAGAAAGAGATGGATGATAATGAAAGAAATAATTATGTTACAAGGCATACAAATATAATGGCTTTGGCAGTGTCCATGCTAATTGAGTTCTCCGCGTGAAGTCTTAGAACAACACTAAGCAAACTCTCCGCCTCTCCGTTGACTGCACTTCCTTGATGTTCTTGTATCATGTTTTCTAGTAGTTGATTAATAGACTGATGGCACTCCTCAACCCTGCGCACATGTCTACTCATCAGCCTGATAACACGGGATGACGGGAACAGATCTGCCATACTAAACCCTGCTGATAGCATACCGGACAATTGCAACTCATTCACCATCAAAAGATGTGTTTCCTCGTTGCTTTTTCTTCCTGTAACGGCTCTTACTGACACTTTATTCACCATTACAGTCATTATTTCACTAAGATTAACTGTTTCTGTGTAGGATGTCAATGATGAAATTACTTGGATCAAGTCCAATACCTCCTCTTCACGTATGGACCTGAAGAATTGGACCCGCTTCGGGCCTAGCAACTTTGCAGTAAGGATTTTGCGGATCTCTCTCCACTGTTCACTGTATGGTAAAAACGCCACGTCATTGCCCCCATAGGAGAAAATTTTTGCAGTGGGAAGATCAGGGCGATTACGGAATGTTGCCTCATGGGTTTTGATGATCATACGGGCTTCTTCTCTGGATGAAATTACGATGGTTAGCCATTCGCCTATTTGAAGAAACATGATGGGGCCATACCGCTTCGACAGGTTTCTGAATGCACGATGAGGGATGCCAGAGCAAATGAGATGATGGAGGCTTCCTATAAAAGGGAGGGTCCATGGGCCAGAGGGGAGTCTATGACGGTGTTTTGCAATGGTGAATTTTGCTTTGATGAAGAGAAGCAGTAAGATAGAGAGCAAGAGGTAAATGGAAGTCATTTCGCTTCATGCGCTGGGCAGAATTAGGAGATGGAATATATATATAATACATTTGTCGTCTTAGCTAGCTAGCTAGGGGGAAATCCTGCACCCATTTTTTGTAATATCCCAAAAAAATACAAAATTCGAAAGTTGCTCCTTGTTTTTTTTTTTTTAAACGCTCAGTCCGTCAGAATTCCTGTCGGTCTTGCCTTTTTTTAATTTGGAGAACATGTTATTTTTTCAATTGTTTAGTGTTATGTATTGGTTTTTTTTTATATATAGTGATTTTATTGTTGTGTTATATTGTCCGTTTTTTTTAATGTCATCATAAAAAAAAATAAACTAAAGCACCCCAAGTTGTAGAAAAAATCTGCGGCTTGGGTTAGTTAATAAAAAAAAAAGCAAAATAAAAAATTAATATTATCTTTAAACTTATGATATTCAACTGATAAATCAAATCAAAATTATAAAGAGTTACGACATCTCACTCTCTAAACAAGAAAACATGAAAATTCTTTCTTTAAAAAAAAAAATAGAGGATCGTCCGGACTATGGGCAGTCAGGTCCCTATAGTGGACTGCCCCTGCCTCGAACGGTTTGCTAGAATTCTGGGCCGCCCGTGGGATTGGGGGTCTGGCTAGATTTTAAAAAAAAATCCAAAACGGTGGGCACTTTAATTTGTAAAATTTTTTTTTTTTTGGGTATTAAAAAAAATGGCCGAAATAAATACAAGGTGCAAGTGCAAGTAAAAGTAATTCAAGAATGGGATAGAAGAGCTTAAGACACGCGTGTTTATTTGACTAGTAAAAGTAATACTGGCCGTACGTGGATAGAAAACTGCACCAGGGTCACTGATGTACGTTGACTTTCTATATTTTTTCCTTTTCGATCTAGTACGTTGTTAATATTTCAAATAAAATTCTGCCAATGCACAACTAGGTACGTAGTTATCTGTAAGGTTTAAACCTTACAGATATGTACGTATTGGCAGAATTTTGGTAGCATCATAAATCTACACTTTGTGGACAATACTAATATGTCAAAAACTACATGCATGGTTTATTCTATAGTATGTTTTGATGAAATGATAATAGTTAGAATAGAGAGCTATTTTAGAATAGAGGCTATTTAAAATAGCAATGTGCGTCAAAATAATATTTTTGTTATTTGAAATAGTTAGAATAGCTAATATTTTATATTCCTTGTAAATGTTGGAATAGCTACTATTCGAAAATGTGAAGAGAGAGAAAAAAATATTTCCTTCTCGGATTTCCGCTAACACAGTTCCAAAATTATAAAATTGACACCACTTCTGTTATCTCCACGTGGTGACAATTCATTTAAAACCCCACTTGCCTATATTTTCTCTTAATTAGCACCTTATTAACACTATTTTTTTTATCGATTACAGCTATTCACTATTCCAAATTTACAATCCAAACAACATTTTACTAATCCGAATAGCACTATTTCTATACTAATATGAAAATCACTATTTATTTTCTATTTTCATTTGCTATTCTTAAATTTCACTATTCTAGCTATTATAGCTTCCATCCAAACGTACCCTAAAGGTTTGAAGAACCTGCAGGTATATTTGTTTTCGAGTGAGTCTATGGTAATATGCATATCACTGGTTGTTACCGTGCTACGGTTCTATATTTAAGTTTTTAAATCCTAACGGTCGATCCGAACCGTTCATCTTGTTCTCCATATTAATATGTGTTTGGAGACCAAATTTTACATTTTTTGAAATTTTTTTACTATTTTTTTAGATATTTAGAAAATCACTTGATCTGAAAATTCTGGACCATCGAAAAAAAGTGATTTTCAATAAATCTAAAAAAATAGTAAAAAAATTTCAAAAAATATAAAATTTGGTCTCCAAACACATATTAATATGGAAAACAAGATGAACGGTTCGGATCGACCGTTAGGATTTGAAAACTCGAATATAGAGCCGTAGCACGGTGCCAAATCGTGATATGCATATTACCATAGACTCGCTCTTTGTTTTCAAAAGAAAGTGCATGTAGGTCTAGCTAGCTAGCTTTTTCATTTTTATTTAATATATATAGATAACTTTTTATTCGAATTTCGAATCCACTACTCACACACGAAAAGTGTTGTTCTTTGCTACTAGACTTAGGGTTTAAACTAAATTTTACAAAAAAAAAAAAGTACAATGTTATTTTTAAGAGTAAATAAAATTGGAGCTGGGATCAATGCAGGGTATTTGTAGCTCACCGGAATAGGGCAAAATACTTTTTGGGATGGAGTCATGGAGCAACAATCAAATAACATATAGGCTCTAAGTTATTTTTCAAAATCTGGGGCAGGACAAATGCTTATTAAGAGAAGACTACGGAGCATATACATGTCGGGCACTTCGATCTACAAGTATTTAAGACTGATATATACCAAACTACCTGGTACCACTTCTATAAAAGCTTTTGTTTCAACGAAAGATACAGAATCAAGCTACTTTTTCCAAAAAAAAAGAAATTATATTAGTTGATAAGGTTAATTAATTAAAACTGACACTAGCTTCTTTTTTATTTCTTATTAATTCCACCACGAGTATACTAATTATTATTGACTAGCTAGATTTTTTTTTTAAATAAGAAAAATTGCATAAACCAAAATTTAAGCAATATTATCCCTTTGAAAAAAATATATTTATATTTGTTTTGAAATATGCAATATAATAGACTAAACATATATATATAAAATCTTCCAACCGGTTTCACTCCAAAATCAATATCGAAAGTGAGAGCATAGTATCTTCCTTTCCTTTCAAATTTAACGAATAATATTAATTAAAACAAGATTTTTTAAGAAAAGTCATCTTTCTTGAAATTTGAACCACAGAAAGAAAATGAAATTGCACCACATGACTTTCTATAGAAAAACATTCTTCTAGTATGATTTCGTCGTAAATGATGTTAGCTTTGAACGAATATTTTTTGTTGTTCAGGGACTGTTACTTTTGCAAAAGAGAAGAGGGTAGTTGCAGCACTCCAAAAGAGAAGAGGGTAGTTACAGCACTCCAGATGGTAAGAGAAGAGGGTAGTTGCAGCACTCTAGTTGTGTTTCCAATTTGCAACATAGGAGAGTAGTTGTAACCCTAATAAAACACTCTAATGGAAGGTGGTTGGGGCACTCTAGTAGTGTCTCCAGATGGCAAGATAACATGACATTTACAACTCTAATACAACACTCCAATTGAAGGTGTTTTGGGCATACTAGTAGTGTCTCTATATGGCAAGATAATAAGACATTTACAACATTAATACAACACTTCAATTGAAGGTATTTGGAGCACTCTAGTAATGTCTCTATATGGTAAGAGAAGAGGATAGTTGCAACCCTACTACAACACTCCAATTGAAAGTATTTGGAGCACTCTAATAGTGTCTCCACATGGCAAAATAATATGACATTTACAACCCTAATACAACACTCGAAATGATGGTGTTTGGAGCACTCTAATAGCATCTCGATATGGCAAGATAATAGGGTATTTACAACTCTAATATAACACTTCAATTGATGGTCTTCGGAGCACTTTAGTAGCGTCTCTATATGGCAAGATAATAGGTCATTTACAACCCTAATACAATACTCCAATTAAAGGTGTTCTGAGCATTGTAGTATTGTCTCCAAATAACAAGATAATTAGGCATTTACAACCATAATACAACACTTTAATTGATGTTGTTTGGAGCACTCTAGTAATATCTTTATATGGCAAAAGAAGAGGAAAGTTGCAACCCTAATACAGCACTCCAATTGAAGGTGTTTGCAGCACTCTAGTAGTGTCTCCAAATGACAACATAAGAGAGTAATTGTAAACCTTATTAAACCCTCCAATGGAATGTGTTTAGGGTACTCTAATAGTGTCTCCAGATGGCATGATAATAGGTCATTTACAACCCTAATACAACACTCCAAAGGTGTTTGGAGCATACTAGTAGTGTCTCTATATGGCAAGATAATATGGCATTTACAACACTAATCAAACACTTTAATTGAAGGTATTTGAAGCACTCTAGTAATGTCTCTATATTGTAAGAGAAGATGATAGTTGCAACCCTAATACAACAGTTCAATTGAAGGTGTTTGCAGCACTCTAGTAGTGTCACTAAATGACAACATAAGAGATTAGTTGTAACCCTAATAAAACACTCCAATTGAATATGTTTGGAGCACTCTAGTAGTGTCTCCAGATGGAAAGATAATAGCGCATTTACAACTCTAATACAACACTCCAATTGATGATGTTTAGAGCACTTTAGTAGTCTTAATAGGGCAAGATAACAGGGCATTTACGACCCAAATCAACACTTCAATTGAAAGTGTTTGGAGTGGTCTAGTAGTGTCTCCAGATGACACGATAATTGGGCATTTACAACCCTAATACAATACTCCAATTGATGGTGTTTCGAGCACTTTAGTAGTGTCTCCACATGGAAAGATAACAGGGAATTTACAACCCTAATACAACACTCCAGTTAAAGGTCTTTGTAGCACACTAGTAGTGTCTCTATATGAGAAGAGAATATGGTAGTTGCAATTCTATTACCACACTCCAATTGGAGGTGTTTGCAACACTCTAGTAGTGTCCCCAAGTGCCAAAAGAAGATGGTGGTTGCAACTCTAATACAACACTCCAATTGAAAGTCTTTGCAGCACACTAGTAGTGTCTCCTGATGGCTAGAGAAGATGATTGTTGCAATCCTATTATAACAATCCAATTGAAGGTCTTTGCAGCACACTAGTAGTGTCTCTAGATGGCAAGAGAAGATGGTATTGCAACCCTATTACAACACTCCAATTGAATATCTTTGTAACACTCCAATTGACCCTGTCTAGTTGTTTTTCTTTTCATTTTGTAAGTGACGTAAGTTGATGAGTCAAAAAATATACAAAAATACTGTTATAATCATGCTTCAGATAGTAAAAAATATAGAGTATGACACCTGGCTTCACATTGAATTAGGCTACTTGCTCGCAAGCAAAATACTGACTCCGTATTGTTTCATCGAAAAAAATTGCTTACACAACATGTCCCTTCAATTTTCTGGTTCCTAATTATGCAAAAAACAGGGACCACCCTGCTTATTTCACATTCTGACAAGCTGCGGTGGATGAAGAGTGAAGGCTGACATTGATAAAGGGGTGCAAACAGATTTTTATATGGATTGGATACAGATCAGATAGTGGCAAAAATATATCTATATTTCTTTTTAATTTTTGAATATACGAATCAGACATCCGAGTTTTTTTAATAATGATAAATAACATAATTTTAATCATAATATATATTAAACTATATAATATATACCAACTATTTGAATACGGATAATTAAAATTTCAAATTATATCTGTATCTGCACAAATATTTGAACATCAGATATCTGTATTTAATTTTCAAATGCGGATAAGAATAGATAATATCCAATCCGTTTGCATTTTTCTTTCTTCGTGTCTAGATTTTGTTTGTTCGTTTCCTTCATATTTTCAACCTATTTTTTTATATTTTTTTCAGCTTAAATGTTTTGAGTAATGATTTCTCTTTTCTATTTTGGTGGTAACCTATTTAATCAATACAAACGTGGGCAAGACCACCATTTCTCTTTAAAAAAAATAAAAAAATGCTTACGCTCTACTAGTACCTACCTTGACCATTTACTTTTGTGAACTTATTTCTTTTCATTCAAATTTTTTTTTTCATGGCAATGCTATGCTTACGCTCTACTAGTACCTACCTTGACCATTTACTTTTGTGAACTTATTTCTTTTCATTCAAATTTTTTTTTTCATGGCAATGCTGATCCCTTGTCGGCTTGTCGCTCACATAAGCCCGCTTATAGATGCATCTTTATTGTTCGTTCCATGAAGACATGGGAATAGTTTTTTCTTTGTACATTTATCCAGTAATGGAAAATCAATTCAACATCAAAAAGTTATTAATTTGGATTCTCTAATGCATTGAAATAGGATCCTAAATTCCTAATTTCTCAACCCTGGTGGAACCTTTCTCAGACCATGACTACCACTTGCTGAATTACATAATACCACCAATTACTACACTATTTTGGTGATACATTTTCACAAGAAAATATTTACTTGTACCAACTTTGGTCCCAACAACTCTATCAGTATAACTATGCCTTAATAATAGAAATAACGCCAGCCAACTAGACCAGCAAAATATCACCATTGTGTAAAATGAAACTAAAGCAAAACACACTATAAATAACAAACAAAATATGCAAAATAAGTCCTTGCATATTATAAATTACTCAACAATGACCAAGGAAACTTCCCGGGTCGACATTTCCCTCATACAACACAGAAAACATGAAAGCAAAAACACAACTAAGGTACATGAACAACAACACACTCAGCTTCACATACAAGTACAAGAATGAATACAAACTAAAAATGGAAATGCTTTTTTTCTTTTTTGGTTTTTCTTTATAATTTTTCTTTTTTACCTTTAAGCTTTCTCCAGACAGTACGCCCACGGTTAATTTCAAGACCGGTACCAGACAATCTGAGTAAATGGAGGAATTGGTGTTGTGGGTTATGCATTGAAAGGGCTACTCCATTAGAAGACCCATTTTCTGATGCACCCTCAAATTCCGCACTGGTGAGAGAATCGACTGAGTCATCATGCTGGCACTCGCGACGGTACTCTAGGGTTATGGTTTCCAACTCGTGAGTGTCTATTATGTCTTGTGGCATGCTCTGTTAATAGCATCAACGAGTTATAACCTACTAGTGAGATAATAAAGTGGGGCGGATCTTAATGCAACTTAAAGAGTGCTTAGCCACCCTAATGATTATTATTTTTAATTATATATATTGAATTAAAATTGTTTTTTTATTTTTTTTAATGTTTGTATATAGTTTAGAGCCCGTCATGAAATATCAAATGTGTGCTTGTAGCCTAGTGGAAAGAATCCCACATTGTGGTTGTGGAGACTAGGGTTCAAACCCCACTTACCATATATTCAAAATTTTACATTTTAGGTTTCAACCCCCCCTTCTAAAATTGTTTAGTTCAGCCCTTATTGCTATCAGTGTTCTTATCATAAATGGTGCATAGGTGGTCTCATGGAATGAATTCTTCTCTGTTGGAACCATTGTGCTAATTAAATGTAAAGAAATATTTGAGACTACCAATTACTACATTTTACAACACAAAGCTCCGTATTATCTAGGTCATATGATCAGAGTAACACAAGGCCAATGAGGCAAATACCTTTTTTTGGGGTCTCTCTCTCTCTCCCCGCCTTTTTTGGGGTCTCTCTCTCTCTCCCCCCCTTTTTTGGCTGTAACAAATTACCCTTGAACAGGAAAAACTGTTGAACACAAATGGTGACAAAACATTAATTTAAGAAGTAAAGAACACACCTCAAGAACCCAACCAATGTAGGTAACATTGTTGACATGTTGGTTCATATCCAGATCTGCCCTCCTTGGCTGCAACACATTAAAAAAATCATCAATAATTCAATAAGTATGGTCAGGGAATTTCACACATAAACATGAAAAGACACCTTCCACATTACAACAAAAATAAAAATACATACATATATATATATATATATATATATAATTGTCATCAGATGAGTAAAATTTGGGGGGTAATAATTTTACGGTAATAAAGTTCATTTTGCTATGTTTTTAACAGACAAATGAAAAAACCATCAAATAAGAAATTAAAATAGCAAGGTGCATGAAAAGGCACGAGTACCACAAGGCCAAGGCGAGAGTTCTCAGATGGTTCATCAAGCTTAGGGATTTTCTTCAAGCTGGCATTATCCTCCTCAGGAAATGAAAATCTGTACACGATTTATTCTTCATTTTACTATATTTGATGAGCATTGGGGAATTCAATAAAATATAAAAAAGGTATCCACATAAAATTCAAAATAATTTGAAGGTAATATTACGATATAGCATTGGCATACCTAGGAGTTCTGGGACAAAAGACAAGGTACTCTTCTCTCACTTCATCACTCACTCTTTGAAGCTTTCTAGTGTCTTGGTGCATCATCACCCACTTGCTATGGAAACAAAGGCACATAAATAATTAGAAGAAAATTTTTCTTTTTACAAATTGCAATTCAGAGTCTTTAAGTTATGAAATTTTCAAATTGCATCATCAACACCAGGTCAAAGTCTGGTTTTGGTCAGATTTATGTCAGCTCATTGACAGGGAAACTAAGTCGGAATTTGATTGAATTTTGACCAAATCAGCTATTATTAAAAAAAAAAACAATTAACAGGAGCCACATTTGATGCCGCTTTTTACTTACTAATGCTTAATCGATTATGTTTCCTTAGAGAAATATCTTTCACAATTTGATATGACTTCATTTTATTCAATTCTAATAATATATTTATGTATTTTATCGTTTCTATGTCACGTCTAATAAATATATACTAATCATTGAAATGACTCTAAGTGTTACACTTTGGGAAATCCCTGTCCTTTTTTTCCTCTCCTACTGTCATCTCTCTCACTATAATCTCTTTCAACAAGCTGCTCATTTGTCTCCATCAAAGCCACTGTTCTATCATATTGATCAGCCTCACACTCCTCTATAAATTCCTTTTTCTAGTAGGCTGCCTTCTAATACAACAATTTAAGCCAGATAAAATGTCACAAGTAACCAACCCCAAAAGCACATGAATATGAAGCTTGAACATATGTTGCACACAGCACTACAAAAGCCTCGTGTATATGTGTCACATTTATTTCTCTCTTGTTAAATAATCACCTCGAGAATCCCATCTGCGACATTCGTTGTTTACTTGCACATTTCAGGATGACAACTAAGTCCGATTATTGAGTAATTGCAGAAATTTCACAGTTTGTACAGGTAAAATTTATAATAATGGCATTATAGTTATTTTCCCAGTTTGTTGAATTTGGGAAACCAGGAACACTGCGCTGGCACTACATATTGTGAAAATATGACGGAATTCACTCACCATCAAGTGAGACTGGTGCCAGTAATTTAGAAGCTTTTTAGCCAGTCTCCTCGGTAGTATATTTCTATATAGAATATATAATGAAAAAAATGATGAAATTAAACCTTGTAGCTCGGCCGATGACTTCACCATTAGACAAATCCTTGATGATCCAATCACGCCGCGTGCCAATTCTCCCCTCACTTTGGCACCAAGTTTCTATTTCCACCACATCACCCCTAATTTTAGAGAATATAAGTCACCAAAAAATAATCACAACAACCAATATTACAAACCAGTCAATTAGTTAAAGTAAATAGCTAGCTTTTCCCACTTGAATTCTCAACAGAAAAGAAAACCCCCAAACCAACTACTTAATAAGATAGTGCAACTGAGTGGTATAAAGCAGTACAGCTGTATTTATTGATAACAATTGTATACCAGAACAAGAAAAAAATTAGTCAATAAAAAAACTCAATAAAGAAATCAAATAGATCCCACATCAGAAAAAGAATCTGGTATTAACTGGTGTGAAGAGGTACCAACTGGGACAGGGCAACATACCAGGCAGGATATTTATAGATCTCAATGTGCATACGGTTGGTAACCCAGATTAGACGAAGCTTTCTCATGGTGGTCGTGGTTGCAAATCCATCTGTTGAAAATCCTACACTTTGTGCATGGTTGCACCCCACTTCCTGTACAATACCATTGCTGATTATATGAAGCAATTATCAAACTTAATTAATGTGGCTAAATCAAGGTTATAGCTTGATACATCACAGGTCAAAATGACCAATCAAAAGTAAAGAATGCAACTTCCTTCCAACTAGAAAAAGAGGAATATCTACTTTCCAGTGAAGTCCCAAGATCTCAACTGAGAGAATTAAATATTTCCAGATTCGGCAAAACCCAATCACATGCAAAGAAACTCCAATCAATTATACGCACAAAAAAATAACACTCAAACTGTTAAACAAAATTTCTTCTGATCTCCCCAAAAATTCACTTTGAACTTACAAAACGCAATTAAGGTGAAAGGAACAAAGTAACAAAGCTCATTATCAATTCCCGTTTGATAAAGCTGATCACAAAAACCCAATTTGCCTTCAAAACAATCTCAATAAGCAAAGTGACATCCACAAAATTGAAATTCAAATCCAGCCGATTTCAGAACCGATCATATCATACCAAAAAGATATTATACAATCCATCACAATGTACCAAATTATATCCCAATTCCCAAATTCAAGCACACATACCTGCAGCAAATTAGCAATTGTCTCTACAGTGGCAGTTTTGTTAACTCCCACTTCATAGCACCTGATAACAAAGCTCTCCTTGTACGACAATCCATCCTCTAACAAGCTCCCCAACCTCAGCCTCTCTCCCAATGTCGGTTCAACACGTGCGCCTTCGCTGTCCGTCACGTGCGCTACCTCCATCTCCTTCGTGACAGAGCACGACGAAATGGAGGCCCTGCCAGAACGAGCGGTGCACGTGACCACGGTGGGCCCCCTCCACGCATTGCTCGGGAGGCCGAATTGCGGTGATGCGGCGGCGCCAGATGGAGCTGCTACGTGGCTCCTGAACATCGGGAATGGTGCGCTTTCCTTTTTCTCGCAACTTGTTTTAAATAACCTTTTAATTATTTGCTGATATTGATTGATGCGCTCTCTGTGAGAGAAAGTCGTGTGTGGATTTCAGGGTTTTATGGCGGAGAGGGTTCGGTCAGTCGATACAACCGATGAAGGAAGATAGTAGTGAACCGGGTTTTACGGGGAGTAAACCCGGTCTGGAGAAAAAGAAAAGCGGCACGCCTATGCGTGTAGTGTCACTAACACGGTAAGGTAATAGTATAATTGTCTGTTTCCGTTCCTATTGGTAAAGCTGTCTGTTTGCATTACAGTTGGTAATCTTCTTCAATCCATTTTTTCTTTTTCAGCTAAAGTGTTTTTTCTTTTATTTTTGTTTCGGGTAAATATTTCAACATAGCAATTTTGGCTTTATACAGCGTACAAATTATATACAGTGTTGTTTTGATTATATAATATATGCGCTGTATGAAGCTAAAACTACTCTATCAAAATCTTTACCCCCCCCTTTTGCTTCCAATGTTGGTTGGATTTTTCTGTTACTCAAAATTTTGAATTTGGTCTTCCGTGTTGTATCGGTTTCATCTAACACAAATATACCGGATGCAGATATGATGTGTTCATGATGTAGATTTCAATTCAATATAGTCCCTGCATTTTAAATAAACAAATATCCCATAAGAAAATTTTATATTTTATATTTTTAATGCATGGATAGTACATTGAAGGAGGCCACGTTACTATTTTATATTTTATATTTGTAAATTGAAGGAGGCCACGTTACTATGCATAACATGCATCGGTCCATCATATAGTCTATATTTTCGTTTTTAAAATTCAATCGATCTGAATTGTTCAACATGACTTCCATATAAAATTGTACATAAAAATCAAATTTTATATTTTTTCTAAATTTGTTTAATATTTTGTCAGATAAGTAAAAAAATTATTACTTCTGAATAGTTTAGGATATTTAAATCAAGTGATTTTCTACATATCTAAAAAAATAGAATTTTTTATAATGAAAACTGTCAAATTTCATCCCTAAATGCAATTTTATATAAAAATTATACTGAACAATTTCGATTTGATCATTTGAATTTCAAAACAAAAATATAAATTATAATACAAACAGATGTGTGCTATATATGTTACCATAGCCTCGTCCTTGTAAATTTATAATTTCCGAGTTACTTTGACCAAAATTTTGAAATATACCATACTCTCAAAAAAAAAAAATCAATCAATTACGATTTCTGGAAAATTCGAATTTTGACACGGCCGCATTCCCTAAATGCGGCCACCCTTTTTTTCCGTTCAGATTGAATTGCATGAGAAAGAAAAAAAAAAAAAAAAAAAAAAGGGTGGCTGCAACCTCTAGATGCGGCCGTATCAAAATTAGAAAATATAATGATTTGGTTTATCTTTTTTTGGAGTTGTAACATATTTAAAAATTTCGGTTACTTCAAAGGCACTCAACTTTGACTTTTGGTTTCATACATGGTCACTTCAAAAGTTGTCCTCCATTAAAGTCTCGCCGGAGGTCATAGTAGTTCAATCTTAGCAATAATCCACTAATTAAAAGATTCTTAGTCTATATATTGATCTTCTCGTAACTAAATTCAAATGAAAGGTCCAGATGTGTTCCATAGTAAATAACTTCTTATTACTGCTTGGCGGATGCTTCAGTTGTGGAAGAAGTTGGATCTATCTCAACAAGGGCGGATTCAGAATTTTCGAAAAGGAGGGCAAAAAAAATACTGAATTAGATTTTAATAGCTTATCAGATTTAAATCTATGAACTAAATGGATACTCGATAAAAAACAATATTTTGACTTATATTTTTCAATACTATGATTTGTAATTTTTGATGTTTTAACTTATAATTCTAATTACTAATCATAACTCAAAAAAATTATTTTGATTGTAATACTAAATTTAATCTGAATTACAAATTAAACATTTAGAGGGAGGCAAAGTCAATTAGTACCAATAAATCACCACTAAAACTAAAATCCAGGGGAGGCGGCATACACTGAATCCGCCCCTGTTTCTCAAAAATATGAAAGGTCTAGCTTTGAATCCACCTCAACTCCAGATAAAAGAACAACATTTTAATCTTGAATATCTAGCCTATAAAAACATGTACTATCTACAAGAGTACAAAATAACTATTGTTGAAATTAAACTGACAAAAATGGTTATTTTCAAGAGTATCACTGTTATCGACATAAATATTTATGATGATACTAATAATGTTAACCACTTCTACTGTTGCAAATGGTGCCCGATTCTTGTAGTCTTTTCAATCATGTATGTTGTTTTGAAATAAATAACTTCGTCTTAGTTAAACTCTGCTATTTTATTCAATGTCATAACACTAGTGGAAAAACTGAAATTAGAATCGGCCTATCTAGATCGGTTATTACAAAACACCGATTCTAATAGTATTAGGATCGGTTATTTTAAAGATTCAATCCTAATTTGGCATCATTAGGATTGGTTCTTTATAATAACCAATCCTAATACTATTAGGATATCAGTTATTTTAAAGAAATGATTATAATTTATGCACCATTAGGATCGGTTCTTTATAATAGCAGATCCTAATTTATGCACAATATTCTAATACTATTATAATCGGTTATTATAAAGAACCAATCTTAACGGTATCAAATTAGAATCGGTTATTTTAAAGAACCGATTCTAATAGTTTATTTGGTGCTAGAGTTTATTTTGTCTTACTTAGCTAAAAAATTTGAGTTTCATCCCGGCCTCTTTCTCTCTCTCTCTCTCCTCCGTGTTTCTCTCTCTGTCTCCGTCTCTCCCTCTCAAACTCAATAACTCACCCAAACTCAATAATCCCACCCAAACTCAATAATCCCAGAGGGAAAAAGGAAAAAAAAAAAAACAACATCTCCGCTAGCTCCTGCGCGAAGGAAAAGAAAAGGGAAAAAAACCCTGCGCGAGGAGAGCTCCGCCTGCGCCTCTGCGCGAAGGGAAGAACTTCTGCCTCTGCTCCGTCAGCTCCGCCGCCGCACGACCGCTCCACCAGTCGTCTATCAACCTGTGCCTGCCGCTGCCGCTAACCCTAACCGACCGCCTCTACTGTGCCAGTTCCATTTTCTAGAAGCAATTATAAGGTAACCATGGTAACCCCTTCTGTGCCAGTTCCTTTAGCTTCTTTGCATCTATATATGCCACAAATTTATCAATTAATTGCAGTTGTTAACCATCTAAGTCAGTTATTATGCAACTTTTTCGTGTATCTAAATTGTGGCAAATTAGAAACGAATGACCACATGTGAAGCTGAATTATCTACGAAAGAAATAGCGGTAACGGTTTTGAACCAACAACCAGTTTAGTAACATTGAATCAACAAATAAGAGAATGAGAACACATTAAGAGTACCATATTCTGAGGAATACATCTAATTTATTTGAATATTTACTAGCTTATGAGGTAATTACGGTTCTGATAGTTCTCTCTCCCTCTGTTATTTATTATTATTTATTTTTATTTTTTTGAGAAAAAGGCACTAAGGCCCATTGTTTTACCAAAAAATTTCTGATTTGTATACTTGAGTCTACTATGAAGCTCATCAAGCATCCCAATGTTGTTCAGCTGCATGAGGTCTAAATCTCTCTTGATTTATTTCTAAGCTAAGCCCTTAGATTAAATAACATCCAATTTCCCTTCTTTCAAATTGAGATTTACTATGATGAATTAATTAACTAACACGTGTGTTCGATATTTCAGGTTTTGGCTAGGAAGACTAAGATATATATTGTTCATGATTATGTTGATGGTGGGGAACTCTTTGATAAAATTGCAAGATCCAAATCCTTCAAATTTATATAATGAATTGTGCTCAAAATATTTTTCACTCAATTTCTAGATTCCTATGGTGTTCTTAAAGTTTCATGCTTTGGCCTAAGCTCTTTTGCACCACAAGTCCAAGTAAGCACTATCTAATCAACTTAGATAATGTTTCAACACTGTAGTGTTATCAAATTTTGTGAAGCTAATTTTTAATTTTTGTAATAGAATTAATGGAATGCTGCATACAGCAGTGGTACTCCAAATTATGTTGCTCCTGAGGTACAATTCATGCGGAGAAATACAACAAATCTCTTTGAAGGTATAATTTTTGTTGCATACTTGTACTTTTTTGTCGAAGCGATGAATGTGAGTGACTTCTTAATTTTTTTACTGCTAGATGTGGTAATTGGTTTATTTCACTAGTGGAAAAACTAGAATCAGGATCGGCCTATCTGGATCAGTTATATGAAACAACTGATCCTAATAACTATTTAGATCGGTTTTCTTAAAAAAAAAACGATCCTAAAAACTATTCATATCGGTTTTTATAAACAACCGATCATAATAAATGAAGTATTAGGATCGGTTGTTTGTTAGAACCGATCCAGATACTATCAGGATTGGTTTTTACAAACAACCGATCCTGATAGTATAACTATCAGGATCGGTTGTTTCAAACAACTGATCCTGATAGTATAACAAATAATACTTGGAATTTCAATATGCATGATTAAAAATTTAAATCATGAGGTGGCTTAATTAGCACCTCATGGTTTGGATGTAGATTCACCCCTGAGTATTAGTGTTGGATGAAATACGAGAATCTGGGTCATTTCAATATCAGAATTAATGAACTGATTTATAAAAAAAAAAAAAAAATCAACGATCATAATTCAGAAATAGTTATTAAAATTAGGTTTAGATGAATTTACTTAGGGCTGCTATTCCATTTGTTGGGGTTCTGATTATAATTTATTTGGTTGATTTATTTTTGGTATTTTGGCTTCACTACATGACAGACACCCCAGGCTTCAAATAAATCGCTTCTGTGGTAATTGAATCTAAAAAAAAAGTACTCATTATTTAAGTAATTATATATGTGCATTCCCTTAATTAGTTGTGTCATCCAATTTATATATAATCAGGATACATCATTCTCTTAATAATCACATATTAAAATTTAACTATCAGGATCGGTTGTTTCGAAACAACTGATTCTGATAGTAACAGGATCGGTTATTTCGAAACAATCGATCCTGATAACTCCTTAGGGTTCTTATTTTCATTCCGCGCCTCTCATTTTCAACTTAGCGAAAATCAAACCCACCTCTCAACTCCTCCGTCTCTCTCTCAGTCTCAGTCTCAGTCTCTCCCTCTTCTAGGGTTCTTATTTTCATTTCGCGCTTCTCATTTTCAACTTAGTAAAAATCAAATCCGCCTCTCAACTCGTCCGTCTCTCTCTCTCGATCATGTCAAAAAAAGGCAAAGAAGACGAAAACTGACAAGGATGTGCCATCCATCTCTTCCAAGTTCATGGAATGAGATGAAGGATGATACCCCGGCTTATGCCTTTAAATTATACTTAAGGTACATACTGTTTATTTCCTCAAATCTCTTATGTACATTTGAGCATCTTTTGTATTTTTAATTTACACTAAATTGCAGAATTACAGTTCATGGTTTCAATTTTTTTTTTTTTTTCATTTGAGCAAGGCTTTTTGAGATTATTCCATCGGCGGTGACGAGGTACACTTTGAGGTATGCTAGCTAGGTTTTCCTTGTCTTTTAATTTAAATAATACATGTATCGAAGATGCACAAGCAAGCAATTAATGATATAAATATTTGTTCAGATTTTGAAGTTTGCACTGGTGGAGACAATAAAAGAGGGAGTGTCATACATGTGGCTAAATTTTATTTTGTTATTGCACCAAATTTCTTCAACTATTGTACTTCTTTTTGTGTTTCATGAATTTTATTTTGTGTTCTTAATTGGTTTTGAGCTCCAATAAATCAATGGTAAATAAAAAAAATATTTTATGCTGGCCAGCAAATATATATGGAAGCTGGTCAAATAAAAAAAATATTTTTTTTAGATACAATATAA
Organism: Carex rostrata; assembly: GCA_964058875.1. Classification (NCBI taxonomy): domain Eukaryota; kingdom Viridiplantae; phylum Streptophyta; class Magnoliopsida; order Poales; family Cyperaceae; genus Carex; species Carex rostrata. The sequence goes on along the minus strand of CAXKVT010000015.1, from coordinate 549,388 downwards.
CATCAGGATCGGTTGTTTGAAACAACTGATCCTGATAGTTACTATCAGGATCGGTTGTTTGAAACAACCGATCCGGATAGTATAACTATCAGGATCAGTTGTTTCGAACAACTGATCCTGATAGTTATACTATCCGGATCGGTTGTTTCAAACAACCAATCCTAATAGTTACTATCAGTATCGCCTTCATCAGGATCGGTTGTTTCAAAGAACCGATCCTAATAGTTACTATCAGTATCGCTTTCATCAAGATCGGTTGTATTCCGATACTAATATGCGTATATAATCGATCTTGATTCTATATTTTCCACTAGTGTTTGTATGATAACTTGATGTGGTAATTGGTTTATTTTTTTTCACTGCTAGATGTGGTAGTCGTAAGGATCAGTCGGTACTTGAAACCAGTTGGTGCTTGTTGAAACCGTATCACTGGTACATAAACAGGAACAGTGAATCTAATCAATTGCTAGTATGGCGTGAGGAATCCCTCGTTCTAAGATTTTTGATATTTGTTTTTTCTTGTTATAATATGTAAATCTTTTTAAATATTTTTTATGGATGATCGTTTATTGCCTAATATAAATTCCGTTGCTAAGTGATTTTTTATGGTTGTGCTATGAAATATTGGTGGTTTCTTTGATAATGATCCTGAGTAATATCTTTTTATCCTGATATGTAATATTAATTGTTTGGATTTAAATTTCTTATTATAATATGTAATGCATTATATCTGGATTCACAAAATGTTGGTTCTGCAAAAAAAAAAAAAAAAAAAAAAAGGAATTAGGATCGGTTAAATAACCGATCCTAATAGTTGGTCATTAGGATCGGTTATTTGTAACAACCAATCCTAATGGTACTATTAGGATCGGTTAATTTAAATAACCGATCCTAATTCAAACTTTTAGGATCGGTTGTTTAACCGATCCAAATTAGTTTTATATTAGTATCGTCCGGATCAAAATCGGTTAAATTCTGATCCTAATATATTCTAGTTTTTCCACTAGTGTAACCTAAGCTATTGAACTATTCAATACATATAAATAAATTATAAACTAATAAATATCACATAAATTATACATTCACCACAAAAATTAGCTATTACAATATATATAGTCGCAAGTTGATTTGAAGAAAGCACTACCTTTATTTTCTTAAGAAAATACAAATAAATTCATCTTACTTTTCTCTCTATGAAATTAAAGATTACCTGTAAAATAAATATATATTCTTTCAAAATGTCACTATAGGAATTCACAGTGTGACAATAAAAATACAAGAAAATATTTCCTCTATTATTGTTTTTAATAAAATCGTAACCAAACCAATAATAATACAAAACTATAAGCTGAACCCAGATACATATAAAAAGGAAAGAAATAAAAGCAATCAGTAATCCCCGTTTGTGTACCATTTATCCATCTTTCTCCAGACAGTATGGCCCCGGCTTATTTCTTGATCCTTGCCAGAAATTTTGAGTAAATGGAGGAACTGGTGGCAACCTCCTGAGTTCAGCTTTAAATTTGATAACGAATTTACAGATTCTATCTCAACCTCAGTGGTAGCTAGAGAGTCGATGGTGTCGCTATACTGGCATTCACGTCGATAGTCAATTGTAATAGCTTCTAACTCATGCGTATCTACTATATCTTGAGGGATACTCTGATCATGATGAGGATCATTTTGTTAAATATATAAAACATGAACTTGGTGTCAAATTCAACCATACAATCATATATATTTAGAGAGAGAGAGAATCATGCATTGGCAATATTTTCAATTTCATTAAGAAAATGTTTCATGAGAAAACATCTTTCTTGTTCAGAAATTAAACTTTTGATAGGAAGGCAAAAGACTATTCTAAAATAAATATTTATTTTAAGAGGAAAACCTGAAGAAGCCAACTGTAGTACGTTACATTGTTGACATGTTTGTTCATATCAAGATCTGCTCTTCTTGGCTGTAGCATTAACAATAAATTTTAGAAAATATTCAGATCTCAAATCTAAAACATTTCAAGGATCATCCTACTAGCTAGTTTATACAGGTAATCTTCTTTAAATAATGACATACAAACATTCTTTTGCTTTTTTTCTTTGCTTTGAAAAAAAAATGTTCCTTATTTATAATTGGTTAATTTGCAATGGTAAATACAAAATATCAACAATTAGTAGGTTCTAAACAACTCGATCAATTAAGATTTGTGTGTATATATATATTATTATTAGCTAGTTTGGTGCAGCATCCATGTGCATAGAGAATGCTTATGGCAACTAATGAATCAAAAAGACATATTTTAAGAAAAAAATAATATGCTTACACAAGGTTAAGGTGTATAATACAAAGTAATTAAAAAGAAATTAATTAGGATAGAAGTACCATAAGTCCAAGTTGAGAGTATTCCGCTGGTTCATTGAGCATAGGTATTTTCCTCAAACTTCGATTATTCTTCTCTGGAAATGCTAACCTGTCAAATGTGAGAATTTTACTTTATTAATTAGTACTTATTCATAAGAGTGCAAAATTATCTTGAGATATTGTTTAGTTTTTCAGTATAATGAAATGATGAAAAGAGTACGTAGTAGTAATTAAGCCATCACTATCAATCAGTCAATTATTTATATAACAAATAATTAATGGCTGTAGCTACGTGAAAAAGGGTGCAATGTGGGAGCCGGCTGCCACTTGTGCAATGATAGAAATGTAGAAACAAGTGAACATTTGCTATTTTCTTGCACGTATGCAACAGGTTTCTGGTCAGAACTTCTAGGTGGTTGGTATGCGGTGCTAGGAGGAAATCAAACGCATCCAGGTTGGGACTTGTGGTGGTCTACTAGGAGCAGCACACAAACTCGCCTCAGGAATCTGTGGGACGCCATCTGGGCAGCGGGATGCTGGGCCATTTGGAAGGAACGAAACATGAGACTGTTCACGCAGAAGCGTACTGAGATGAGAAGCTTAGCGGCAAATGCGGCACGAGAGGCATTCAATTGGTACAGGGTGCTGGGACAGGGAGCCAGAGATAATGTGGCCATGTAACATGTATTTTATATTTGAGATGAGTTTTGTGTAAATAATAGGGTAATTTAGGGACCTTTAATATTTTGTAAATAATCTTTTATATCAATGAAATTGACAGTGTCCTCACTGTCCTTCAAAAAAAAATTAATGGCTGTAGCTAGACAAACTAATAAGTGCCAAAAGTTGGTTAAGTATATAACTGAGCTTCGAGCTAGTTGACATACCTAGGAGATTTTTTGCATATGGCAAGATACTCATCTATCACTTCGCCACTAATTTTCTGTTGCTTCCGAGTGTCTTGGTTCATCATCAACCACTTGCTATATATACAACCCAAAATAAAAATATATATATCAAAAGAACAATCACACAAATAATAAACAAATTATAAATGATTATATTACATTAATTATTGATAATGTTATCGACCATGTCACTTATATACTGGGTAGTTAACACTATCACAAATTCCTTAAATATAACGTCGACTCTTTTACAAGTTAAGTTGATCTATACTCAGTTCATACATAAGAAATTAGAAGAGTACACATTTTTATCTGTTCATCAATTAGCTAATCTGCAAAAGAAACACATATATTTTGTAGTTAATTAATGATATTCTTTAGAATCAGTATTGATAAAAATATTAGTCAGGAGATAATGCCCTGTATCAGATTGGTGATGAGGTACCGTACGCAGTAGGTACTTCTCCCCTCCTTTCCCCTCAGAATATTTATCCCCTCTGGAATTCTAATTTGTATTAGGATTAAATTTAAGGTTAAAATTAGAATAAATTTCATTAATTTTGATTTGTAATTAGAATTAGAAGTCAGAGCATGAGTAATTATAAGTTGGAGTATTGTTTTTTTTATCTAATATCCGATTAGCTATTTAAATCCGATTCGTTATTTACATAGTATATGTAAAAAATGGTCAAGAAGAAGAAACATGAAAATAACCTTGTCGATCGGCCAATCACCTCACTGGTAGATAAATTCCTTATAATGAAATCAAGCCTTGCTGCAATTCTCCCATCCAGTTCAGACCAATGTTCTATTTCCACCACTTCATCCCTGGTATACAAATTCTCAAAGATACAAATAAATAGGAGGTTATTAATTATAAAACTTTAGCAATTAAAGAACTAATATTTTGTACTTCAATTATGGAATTAAGCACATTATATATATATAAATATGCTGGAGAAAAATACTAAAATTTCCCCATTGTTTTCTTTTCAAATTGTGATGACTTCCTCAATATATTTGTAGAACGCACAAAACCTGTAGCTTAAGAGATTGTGTATTAACCATAACATATATACCGGGCAGGATACTTGTACATCTCGATATAAACACGGGAAGTGACCCAAATGAGGCGGCGCTTTCGCATAGTTGGTGGAGTTGGAAATCCATCTGTCGACCATCCCAATCTTTGAGCACGGTTGCAACTCGTTTCCTTTTTCATGCATATGTACAAGTTATTAAAAATACTTTTGTGTGTGTATACAGAATTTATATCAGAAAGAAAATCGTGTTCCTCATAAAGGAAGATATAGAACTTCGAAGGATACGTACTGATCCAACCGTATATGTTGCTCTGATTGAATTAGCCCGTTTTGACATAGTGTAATTATCTTAAATTAACAAAGATGCAAAGTTTTGTTAATTATGATTACCGTACTTGCAAATCAAACACAAATTACCTGCAACAAACTAGCAATGGCCTCTATATTGGCAGTTTTGTTGACACCAACTTGAGAGCCCCTCACAACGAAGCGCTCTTTATACACCAATTCATCCCCTTCAAAGCCTCCAAACCTCATCTTCTCACCAAGTGTTTCATGTATAACAGTTCCACTCCCTGCTTCCTTTTCTAGACTAGGTGCATCATAGGTGGCGGAGCGCTCCGCATAATGATCTATAGTGCATTTAACTCCCCTCTGTGCTCTGCTTAAGTAGTGGGGGAAGCGGTATTGTGCTGATGCTGATGCGAAAGGTGGAGCCGCCGCATGAATGCTCAACATTTTTATCTATCTTTTTTTTTTCTCCTTCTTTTTTGTTTTCTTCTCCTCTTTTTTTATTAGTATATGCTTCTGCTTTGGTGACAGACTGGTTTAGATGACTTCATTCCCATTTCTTGGTATATTTATCTTGCAAGCATGAAGCACGCATGCATTTGCAATTTTTCTTTGGTTCCGAAAATAAGAAAAGATAAGAACAAGCTTTTTTTCAGAAAAAAGAAAGAGAAGCAAAAAGTAAAAGATAAAGAAACACAATTTTGTCAATATATATATAGTCAACCTCTGACTCTCTTAAAAAACCAATGAATTAATTGTTCTCTGTCAAACATGGGTGGTGCATATATATATATGATCTGCAACTGCTATACGGTGCATGTCGTAATGCAAAATTGTGCAATTTTTTCCAATTAACATTTTTTTGTTTGCGTATGGAGTTACCCTATTCCGAGTCGCAGGTAGGATGCATGATATTTAGGATCACGGGTCATACAAAAATTGCTTATCCTTTGAGTACACATTAAGGCAAAACTATAAACTATCTTACTACGAATTGCTGCTTCTCTAGTGTTGTTAGTTTAAAATATTTTTTTATCAATACTTAATTATATATTAATTGAGTTGTCTAGTGTTGTTAGTTAAATATATATGTTGTATTGAATTATATGGACCAGTGGTAATTAAATACCTATTATTTTTCACGGGAGAGGTAGCATGTCCATAATTCAGATGGAGATTTCTTGTGCATATTTAATAGTTGAATGTCTTAATCTCCAACATTTACCAAATAAAAAATTATATCAACTAATATTACATAAATATTGTTATTTTAGATTTATATGAGAAATATTATTATTATTATTATTTCTACTGCTACTGCTATTGTTACTCTTGCAGTTGTTGCTAACTACGACTACTACTACATAACACCATCACCACCACCACCACCACCATTACTACTATTTATCACTACTACGACTACCACCACCACTACGATGTGGAAGCATATGCTGAAATATTATTTGGATAGTCACAGCAATCAAATGTCTTTTTTTAGAAAGAGATTTTTCAGCTTAGTAGGCTGGGAAAATAGTGTCTCATATATGGGCTGTGCGCTGTGGACAGTGGGCAATGTAGCAATATGAAATATTGGAAGGACATATACGGCACCAAAAATGCTCCTAGGCTACCTGTTACTCTCACCCTGATATTTTGTTAAAGAATGTGAGAAATAATTAATAAAGAATGTGAGAAATACACAATGGGGAGAGGAGGCCGGGTTGATACATGTTCAATTGACAAATAAGTGAGGTTACTATATATACATGAATGGCCTTCAATTTTCAATTTAAGATCTCATATTTCTTGTACACAGCCTCATGATAACATAGTATGGAGATGTGGCAAATTTGAACTACCACCACTACTATCACAGGTTCGGATCCCATAAAGTAATCTAATCTTTGAGTTTTGGTTCGAGACTGTCCGATTCGAATTCATGTCTCGGGATATGTGCACTCAACTTTAGATAGATTATCTCGAATTCGAATTGAACGGTTCCGATTTAAAACTCAAGAATTGAGTTACTTCACTGAATTTTTGTTGTTGTTGTTGTTATTATTATTATTATATTTTTGTCAATAAAATTTGAGTATAAATTTAAAGTATCCTTTTTTTTTAAGAAAAAACAAAATTTAAAGTGTCTTAATTGGATTAAGGATTAATTTAAAACATAAAGGAAATCCGACCAATTTCGGATCCAAACATAAATTCCGGGTGCTTCAGCTCCGTAACTATTGGTGGAGCGCACATGTATTAATTAAAGAGGAGGGTTCAAATGCCTCCATGTTTTTGTGTCTCCATCATGCCTCCATCTCTCACCATCATTTTCAAAGTTCAAACAGTCGATCCGAACCGCTCAACCTAACCTCCATACTAAAATATGTTTGGAGACCAAATTTTATATTTTTAGAAATTTTTTTACTATTTTTTTAGATAGGTACAAAAATATTGTTTTTAGATGGTTCAGATTTACTGATTTTGTACATATCTAAAAAAATAGTAAAAAAATTTCTAAAAATATAACATTTGGTCTCCAAACATATTTTAGTATGGAGGTTAGGTTGAGCGGTTCGGATCGACTGTTTGAACTTTAAAAATGATAGAGAGAGATGGAGGCATGATGGAGGCACAAAAACATGGAGGCATTTGAACCCTCCTCTTAATTAAATACACGCTTAAATACAGAAGCTTCACCGAAATCAGCGCAGAAAATAGGGGATCCAAAGAACCTCTGCATAGGTCAGACCGGGTCCCACGTTTCTTGCCTCGAAGTTCTATGAAATTTCTCCCCGATTTTTTTATTAATAGAAAATAAATAAATAAAATATTGAAATACAACGTAACTTTTGGATTTTGTCGAAAACTGAGTAGAACGGGTTGTGTAAACCCGTCCCACCGGACGGGTCTAATTATCCCGTCCGGTTAATTAATGGTTAGCGTTAAACTCAGCGAAGGAAAGAAAAAAAAAAAAAAATCCGGACGGTATGCTTCAACCCGTCCCGGATCAGAAAAAAAAGAAAGAAAAGAAATCCGGACTGGTTATGTAACCCCGTCCAGGATTTGAAATCTTCTTCCATATATTATATTATATTATATTATGATTTTATATATATTATATTATTTTTTATTTTTTATATTATATTATTATATTAATATACTTATATATATATTATATTATGAATAGAACTAGTTTAGTTGTGCTTAAGCTCACCAAAGTGTTTGGTGAGCTTAACTTCAAAACTTATTAAATCGGTTTCAAATGACGAATCCAAACCGTTAGAACCTGCCTATCTTGCGAGTGATGCGTCTACATGTGAAAATTTTAAACATTTCAATTAATTTAGTATAAAGTCAATATGTCAAAATTAAAAGGTTAATAAATTAATTTTAGTGCATTTATTTTTTGAACGTTTTTTTACTGCTTGACTTTATACTAAATTAATTAGAATGTTTAAAATTTTCACATGTAGTGCATCACTTGTAAGATAGGCGGATTTCAACGGTTCGAATTCGTCATTTGAAATCGATTTGATGGATTTTGAAGTTAAGCTCACAAAACTAGGGTGTTCTTAAGCTCACCAAAGTGTTTGGTGAGCTTAACTTCAAAATCCATCAAATCGGTTTCAAATGACGAATTCGAACAGTTGAAATCCGCCTATCTTACGAGTGATGCATCTACATGTGAAAATTTTAAACGTTCGAATTAATTTAGTATAAAGTCAAGCGGTAAAAAAGCGTTCAAAAAATAAATGCACTAAAATTAATTTATTAACCTTGTAATTTTGACCGATTGACTTTATACTAAATTAATTGAAATGTTTAAAATTTTCACATGTAGACGCATCACTCGCAAGATAGGCAGGTTCTAATAGTTTGAATTCGTCATTTGAAACCGATTTAATGAGTTTTGGAGTTAAGCTCACCAAACACTTTGGTGAGCTTAAGCACAACTAAACTAATTCTATTCATAACATAATATATATATATATATATATATATATATATATATAAGTATATTAATAATAATATAATATAAAAAACAACAAATATAATATAATATAAAAAACAAAAAATAATATAATATATATAAAATCATAATATAATATAATATAATATAATATAATAATATAATATATAGAAAAAGCTTTCAAGTCCTGGACGGGGTTACATAACCCGTCCGGATTTTTTTTTTTTTTTTTTTTTGATCTGGCACGTGTTGAAGCATACCGTCTGGATTTTTTTTTTTTTTCCTTTCCTCCGCTGAGTTTAACGCTAACTATTAATTAACCGGACGGGATAATTAGACCCGTCCGGTGGGACGGGTTTACACAACCCGTTCTACTCAGTTTTCGACAAAATCCAAAAGTTATGCTGTATTTCGATATTTTATTTATTTATTTTCTATTAATAAAAAAATCGGAAATTTCTCCTTCTTTATAAAAAAATTGATAGACCATTTTAACCCAAATGCGTATCCTCTGCATTAACTCAAAAAGAGTTAATAAATCCCAACCGTCGGATTTTAAACGGAGCCTATCTGGTCCCTGCTTATGATATGAGGGACTCTTTAATATTAATGCTGATTTAGTGTGCACAAATTTTAAAACAGATTAGATAGTTAGGATTCATTAACTCAAAAGATTCCCTTTTGAGTTAATGCAGAGGATACGAATTCAATTAAGATAATATATCGACCACTACACTGCAGTTATCAGAAAGTTCGTCACACGAAAATAATTAAAATAACCTGAAATCGAAAGAAAAACGGAGATATATATAAATCATATAATCGGGTAATTAAGGGGAGGCATTAAAAGTGTTTGACAAGTAGGGGTGCAAACGGATCGGATAGTGGTAAAAATCATATCTGTATCTGTTTTTATTTTCCGAATACGGATATAGATATCTGTTTTTTATAATAATAAATAATATAAATTTTTTCATAATACATATTAAACTATATAGTTTATATCTACTATTCGGGTACGGATAATTGAAATTTAAAACCATATCCGTATTCGTATCTGCACGGATATTCGGATATCGGATATCTGTATCAAATTTTTGGATACAGTTAGTTAATATCCGATCCGTTTGCACCCCTATTGACATATGATTATAATAACAATTTAAATGGTTTTAGATACTTTTCATATATCAAACACAAGTGCAATGGAATGAAGTAAAGTTAACATACATCTAGAAATAAAGTAAAATGAAAGTATAAAATTTGTAAAGAACATAAACTTTTGACACTTTTTTATTGTTAATAGTTTACTTACTAATATAAACTTTTGACACTTTTGCAACTTGATCTTTTTATTCAATAGAATCGATACTACTTTATCTAAACCTCATTATTATCAACTAACAATATTTTACAGTGATTTAATTAATATCAATTTTTTTTAGTTTTACTTCATCTGCCAAACGTAAGGATTTTTTATTATTATTATTATTATTATTATTATTATTATTATTATTATTATTATTACAAAATGCAGTGCAGACATTAACAAAAAAAATATTAACTGTTAATTTTATTTTACGAAGACAATAGTGTAATGACAACATAAAAGGTGAGAATTTTATTCCATCTATTTAAAGAATATGAAGTCTCCTTTGATGTGGATCATTTTTTGGTATTGGATTTTTTATTAGTGGTTTTAAATGTCTATTAACGATTTTATTTATTAAAAATATATTTAATTTACAATAAGTTAAATGACTCTAATTTTAAATCGACTAATGATTTATTATCACAAATTTCTCTAAAACTGCTCTAATCATCTAATCCTACTTATACTCATAAGAACATTGTTTATTTAGGTTTATTAGACGTATTTTTATTGTACTCGTTAGACATTAGCATTATATTGTTCTATGACTTCTTTATATTTATTTTTAGATTATTATGGTTTCTTTATATTTATTTTTAGAACATTAACATTAACAAAGAAATAAACTTACATTTACCTTTTATTTAAATACAACAAAAATAACCAAACTATAAATATTTATCAATCTGTTAATTAAAAAAAAAATGAAGCTGCAGATTCACTGTACGGCTCAGGAGCCGTTGAACTATTGTGCAGACTTAAGTATTTGGAGCTGCAAAATGGCCTAGCAGCTTGTGTTAATCTTGAAATCTCCAGAAACAGAGGTGCTTTGGTTTATTATTATTTTTTTATGTTAGAAATAAAAATTTCAGTCTATTCCACGTAGACAATAGTGCAGTGAAAACATAAAATATCAGAATTTTTCCATCTATTTAAAGAACATCAAATATATTTTGATGCGTGCGGCACATTTTTTGGTATTTGATCGATCTTACTTATGGTTATGCAATTTGGTGTCATTAAATTAATGATGAATATAGTAACCGAAGTTACTTATGGTTATGTAAAGGAGGCACAATATACATTGTCACTATAATTACATACATCAAAGGAAGCTTATCATATGGTGGCAATTTTTCAATTTCACTATAATTACATACATCAAAGGCAATTTTTTGACATGTTGCCAGAGTTTATAAGAAAATCTATGGCAACATTTTATTTTATTTTATTTTGGCTACTATTTGTTATTATTTGAAGACCACATCAGTTTTTTGTAGTGCTTTCAAGCTGTCTCCAGACAGTACGACCTCGGTTTGTTTCCTGATGGGTGCCAGAGAACTTTAGTAAATGAATGAACTGGCGATGGTTTGAATTTGATTTTTCCTCGATTTCAATACTGGCAAGAGAATCAACTGAGTCATTGTACTGGCATTCATTCCGAAATTCTTTTTAATAGCTTCTAATTCGTGTGTTTCTACTATATCTTGCGGGATGCTCTGCAAGTATAATTATTTTTGTTAGATTATACTTAAGTTGGTGTTAAATACAATTCTAATTGTGGAATTAAGGACAAGATATTGTCAATCTAATACAAGAAATAAAGATAGTTTGCATTAAAAAAAATTTGAAGAATACAAGCTGCTTGATTACAATAAATTTTTTGATAGAATACGAATTTGAAAACAAAATTTTAAATACATAAACGAAAAGTTATACACCTGGAGAAGCCAACTGTAGTAGGTTATATTGTTGACATGTTTGTTCATATCCATATCTGCTCTTCTTGCCTATATATAGCATTATCATATAATTTCAAAAACGCTTAAATTTATATATATAAGCATTCATGAGTATTATTAAAAAAGATTATTAATAAGAATATTGATTTAGGCAGATAAAGCGTAAAACATATTTTATAGAAAATAACGGACAAGCTAATGTTTCTATGTTTCATATATATGGGATCATATAGTTTGGTAAAGTAACCAATTTATAATGTTTTTCTTGCTGTTGTAGAAACAAATTAAACACTGACATTTCATGCTTGGGTAAAGTTTAAGGTCATAATTAAGGTGTGTGTTATGCCAAAAAAAAAATGAATTAATTAAGGGTATAAAAATACCGTAAGGTCAAGTTGAGAGTAGTCTGCTGGGCCCTTTATCTGAGGTATTTTCTTCAAACTTCCATTATTTTCCTCTGGAAATGCTGATCTGCAAAAAAAAAAAAAAAAAAAAAGATTTTATTTTTATTGGCCTTTTTTTCATGAAAGTGTAAAATTACCTGGAGACAAGTGTAAGATTTTATTTTTATTGTTAATTTAATTGTCATAATCCATGGTACCAATTTATGCCATTCAAAGGACAAGTTCAGTGCCTGATTATTAATTTAGTCGCTCAACTATACGCATCTGGCAAGTGTATTAGGGCTATAATAAGATAAGATAAATCAATGAATTAATTAAAAAAGGTTGGTTAAATATCTTGGAGATTTGACGCACAAAGCAAGGTACTCGTCTCTCACCTCTCCGCTTATTTTTCGTAGCTTGCGCGTGTCTTGGTTCATCATTAGCCACTTGCTGCAACAAAAAGGTAAATAAATAAAAATCAAATAATTAAATAGACACACAAGAAATTAAGATGCAAGACAGTCACATAATCTCTTTATATTTAGGAAGCGTCTAATTGTCCACAGACATTTGTCCACCATTTGTCCACAGAAAAACTGACATTTGACCTGCCCGAATCCTGTAAATTTAACAATTTAATGCTATAACTTGTAAACAAAATCTTATAAAAAACCTAATATAAATATTCAACCATCCAGAAACTTTGATTAAAGATTTGCAACTTGGCCAACTAATTGTACTTCGTGTGGGACCACTTGGCCAACTAACTGTACTTTCTTGTACTTTCTTACTAACGACTAATGGTAGTTATTTTATGTTAATGGTAGTTATTTGCAGTTAATGCTAATTTTACTAAAAACTTCTAGAACATTCCACAAACTTCTAGAAGATTCCAAACTAGGACAACATCTATAACTGACATTTTTTTTCAAAATAAACCTCAAAAATATTCAAAAATAATTTTTTCCTGCAAAATTATAATTTTTTAATTTTTTTTTAAAATTTCATAATTTTTTACCTCAAATGTACGCTCTAAATTTCAATACTTCAAAATTGGAACTTGTAAACAGTAAAATAAACATGTAACTGTAAATATCAATACTGTAAAATTAAGAGATGTAAACAGTTAAATAGACATATGTTCACTGTAAATTTCGATAATACAAAATTAAAAGCCGTAAACAGAAGAATAAAAATGTCACTACCAATTTCAATACTTCAAAATTAGAATATGAAACCAATAAAACACACGTAAAACATAGCAATATTAAAAAAAAGTATCAGTAAAAATATATCATAAGCAAATTCTTAAACAACACTAAACCATTCACAAACACTGTTCACCAAAACATAAACCAACAACATAATCCAACAAAAAAATTCCACCAACTTTTTCACCAAAAACTAACAACAACTTTTTCACTTCATCACCAAACACATATTCACAAGAAACAACAACTTTTTCACCAAAAACTAACAACATAATCCAATTTGTTCAAAACTATACAACCAGTTTAACAAACTTTCACTTCATCACCCTTTGTTTCGTATTGTTCGGATGAGTCAGTAGCCTCATAACTAGAACAATACGTTCCTTGCTAATATCATCCTACAAAAAAAACACCAAAACATGTTATAAATTGAACTTGTTATCCAGCTGACATAATTTAATATAAAAACAAAACGAATAACATCATAAAATTACAAATTATAATAAATTACCTGGCTGAAGTTCATAGGAGTCTCTGTTATGATGTTGTACAAATAACGGAGAAGAAACACAGCACAATCCATTGAACCTAAAATTTGTTTAGGGCAATCCTCTCTGGAAAACGTTCACCATCTTTAACCTTTTCTTGCTTTCTTCTGAATTTAACACACTGAAATCTACAGCCCACCACGGCATCACCATTTTTATAACTTGTTTTCTTGCACACACCAAAACCAGTTTGGAAACCGTACAGTTTAAAGAAGTTGTGTGCTTCTTCAACAGAAAAAAAATCGTCACCAAGTCTAGGAGCAGCAACTATGCAATTATCAGATACATCAGATGCACCTGATTCATTATCTACTAAATCAAAAAATCCATCTAATGGTGCATTCAAATCCAGTGCCACAATCTCTGCTTCTGCTGATTCTTCAATTCCTATATCTCCCATAAAATCGGGTTCGACATTCAAATCAATAACTAAACCCCTACTTTCTGCAACATTATTCACTGTAGAATTATAAATTGCCACATCTTCATTCATATTAAATTCCATTGCAACAAAACTGTAAAAATTGAATTAAATTGTAAGACAAACAGAAAATATATCATTATGTACATCAAAATATATTTGACTTGCACCAATCTTGTAAAATTACTCACTACATGCTGTAACTTATGTAACACATCTAACAAAAAAGAGTTTATCATTTCCAAACATTCATGAAAAATGTCATTTTACTTGTGACAATCCTGTAAATTTACCCAGTACATGAAGTAACTTATATACCACATATTACAAAAAAAAAAAAATACTAAGTATATTATGTAACTTATATACCACATATTTCCAAAACATGCAGGAAAATGACATCTGACTTGCACCAATCCTGTAAAATTACTACCTACATGATGTAACTTATGTAACACATCTTACAAAAAATAAATTATCATTTCCATCCAGCCAGACAAGATGTCATTTAACTTGTGTCAATCCTGCCAATCCTATAAAATTACTAACTACATGCTATAACTTATATAACACATCTTACAAAAAATAAATTACCCTTTCCATCCAGCCAGACGAGATGTAATTTGACTTCTTTCAATCCTATAAAATTACTAACTACATGCTCTAACTTATATAACACATATTATAACAAGCCAATCCTGTAAAATTACTACCTACATGATGTAACTTATGTAACACATCTTACAAAAAATAAATTATCATTTTCATCAAGCCAGACAAGATGTCATTTAACTTGTGTCAATCCTGCCAATCCTATAAAATTACTAACTACATGCTATAACTTATATAACACATCTTACAAAAAATAAATTACCCTTTCCATCCAGCCAGACAAGATGTAATTTGACTTCTGTCAATCCTATAAAATTACTAACTACATGCTCTAACTTATATAACACATATTATAACAAATAAAATATCATTTCCATACATCCAGAAAACATGTCATTTGACTGAAACCAATACTGTAACATTACTAACTACATGTTATAACTTATATAACACATCTTACAAAAAATAAATTATCCTTTCCATCCAGCCAGACAAGATGTAATTTGACTTGTGTCAATCCTGCCAATACTGTAAAATTACTAACTACATGCTGTAACTTATATAACACATTTGACAAAAAATAAATTATCATTTCCATCCAGCCAGACAAAATGTCATATGACTTATGTCAATCCTATAAAATTACTAACTACATGATCTAACTTATATAACACATATTATAACAAATAAAATATCATTTCCATACATCCAGACAACATGTCATTTAACTGAAACCAATACTGTAACATTACTAACTACATGTTATAACTTATATAACACATCTTACAAAAAATAAATTATCCTTTCCATCCAGCCAGACAAGATGTAATTTGACTTGTGTCAATCCTGCCAATACTGTAAAATTACTAACTACATGCTGTAACTTATATAACACATTTGACAAAAAATAAATTATCATTTCCATCCAGCCAGACAAAATGTCATATGACTTATGTCAATCCTATAAAATTACTAACTACATGATCTAACTTATATAACACATATTATAACAAATAAAATATCATTTCCATACATCCAGACAACATGTCATTTAACTGAAACCAATACTGTAACATTACTAACTACATGCTGTAACTTATATAACACATCTTAGAAAAAAAAATTATCATTTCCATACATCCAAAAAAGATGTCATTTGACTGACACCAATACTGTAACATTACTAACTACATGCTGTAACTTATATCCGACATCTTACAAAATTCAAAAGAAAAACTTACTGGATTTCAATTTCGCCGTCTTATATCCAATAGAGATCGACTCCTGATGATTACGTCGCGATCATGTTTAAACAACGAGATTGAGTCAGTAATCTCAAAAAAATAAAATCATCATTGCAAAGCAAAATTGAATCAGAGAAGAAAAATACAAAAAAATAAGATTTCGTTTGAATGAAAGCATTTACCGATCAAATGATGACTACGAATTGGCGACGACGTCACGATTTCCAATTTTGATGAAATTACGACGAACTCGCGACGAAATAGGTAATCGCCACGCAATAGGAACTCTTGATATTTCCCTCGAGATGAAAGAGAAAGGAAACGACCTCGCGACGAAAGAGCAACGAAAATCAGGCTTGAATCTTCCCTCGAGACGAAATAGGAAGGAAAATCACGCTGGAATCTGATCGGAAATGGAATATCGAGATGAAAGAGGAATAAAATCGCAGAGAAAATAACGACAGATCTGATCGGAAATGGAAAATTGGGAAATGAAATTCAAAAAAGGAAGGTACGGACGCGCGATGGCAAGTTTAAATAGCGGAGACGAAATCAGTTAGAAGGTCGGAAGTTAGACAGTTAGAACGTCGGGAGTTAATTGGACTGGATAAGGAAGTTAATTGAACTGGATAACGTGGTGGACATTCTGTGGACAAAGGTCAGTGGACCAAGACCTTTTCTCTTATATTTAATAACTATATCAACCCTCAACTTTTTTGTTTTTGCAATTAATTAGGCGGCACTATTAATTACCTGCTATCTAGTATGTCCGTACATAGGAAAGAAGACTAAAATGTCCTTCATTTTATCAGTTAAAAATTATAAGACAAGTCAAGTAATTTTGCAAAGGTGTAAAGAAAAAGGTCAAAATGACGAAAATAATCTTGTGACACGGCCAATCAATTCACCAGTAGATAAGTTTGTTATCATATAATCAAATCTTGCGGCAATTCTCACATCTGGTTCCCACCAATGCTCAATTTCCACCACATCACCCCTAGTATTAATAGTTTAAATAATAATATATTTATGAGGAGGGTTCAAATGCCTCCATTTTTTGTGCCTCCACCATGCCTCTATTTTTTAAAACTTTAATATTTCAAAATTTAAAACTTAAAAGTCAAAATAAAACAGTTAGATGTGATCTATATTATTTTCTCTATGTGCTCATAAAAAATTATCATATTTCAATTTTGTTTTTATGTGAATCAATAAGTTCAAAAATCAACATCTAGAAATCATCCACATTAGTGCATTTTTTACAAGCTCTTGATGACAATCAAAATCAAATTGAAATGCCATAATTTTTGGTATGTGCATAAATAAAATAATGTAGATCATATCCAACGGTTTTATTTTAACTTTTAAGTTTTAAATTTTGAATTATTAAAGTTTTAAAAAATAAAGACATGGTGGAGGCACAAAAAATAGAGGCATTTGAACCCTCCTCATAAATATATTATTATTTAAACTATTAATACTAGGGGTGATGTGGTGGAAATTGAGCATTGGTGGGAACCAGATGTGCTAAAATTATCACATTTATCATAAAGTTGTCAAAATAACTCTCTTAAAAAATTTAAATTGTTTGATAACATATGCTAATATTTTGTAAATCAAACTAAACTAATGATACATGCTAATTATGAGATGAAAAAAACCTCTATAATTATTGTTTTCTTATTGAGTGATATTTTCTAAAATATCATAAATTGTACACATAAAAATTAGATGTGCAGCTGAATTATCCATTAATTTATATGCAATTAAGCTTAAAGAATTGTGTGTATAAACAATAGTATACCAGGCTGGATACTTATACATCTCGATATGTACACGTGACGCGACCCAAATGAGGCGGTTCTTCCTCATGATTGGTGGAGTCGGAAATCCATCCGTCGAGCATCCCGATCTTTGAGAACGGTTGCAACTTGTTTCCTATATCAATCATTACAAAGAAAACATTTATTAAGAGAACATGTGCAATAAAATAATTTTGAATTCACATCCTCTGCTATATATATATTAAGCGAACATGTTAGTATGAGAATGACGATTTAAACTTGCGTCAGAAAAATACTGATCCGGCCCATATGTCATGCTAGATGTATTAATTAATCCCATGCATGCTTGTACCGTTTTGGAACATATTTAGCAATTTAGCATGCAGGTTCTTCTCATTGAACAAGCCATGCATATATCAAGTTTTATAAACACAATAAAAAAGTTACCTGCAACAAGCTAGCTATGGTCTCTATGGTGGCAGTTTTGTTGGCACCAACTTGAGAGCCCCTCACAACGAAGCGCTCTTTGTACACCTGATCCTCTCCCTCAAAGCCTCCGAACCTCATCTTCTCACCGAGTGTCATTTCACGGTGTGTAACACCAATCTCTGGCGCTGTTACATTCACCTTCTCTAAGGTAGGAACAGAGTAGGTTATTGAGCGACCCATATCTACAGAGCATGTAACTCTCCTAAAGCTGCGATGACGGCGGTACTGTGCTGATGCTGCAGTACTGAGAGATGTAGCTGTAATGGGAAGGCTAGACATTTTTTGTCTTTGAAATGCTAGATTTGGTGATATACTATCTGAGATATTTGTTGGTACATATATATAGTAAAGATTCATTTGTGGTTTTTCTTTTATTTCAGAGGATATCCAGAGGGGGATAATGGAAGTTTGATGTTTGAAGAAAATACCTCAGATAAAGGGCCCAGTAGACTACTCTCAACTTTACCTTACGGTATTTTTATACCCTTAATTAATTCATTTTTTGTGATTTTTTTTTTTTTGGCATAACACACACCTTAATTATGACCTTAAACTTTACCCAAGCATGAAATGTCACTGTTTAATTTGTTGCTGCAATAGCAAGAAAAACATTATAAATTGGTTACTTTACCAAACTATATATATGATCCCATATATATGAAAGATATATAGAAACATTAGCTTCTCCATTAATTATTTTCTATAAAATATGTTGTACCCTTTATTTGCCTAAATCAATATTCTTATTAATAATGTTAATTAATAATACTCATGAATTCTTATATATATAAATTTAAGCGTTTTTGAAATTACATGATAATGCTATATATAGGCAAGAAGAGCAGATATGGATATGAACAAACATGTCAACAATGTAACCTACTATACAGTTGGCTTCTCCAGGTGTGCACCTTTTCGTTTATGTATTTAAAATTGTTTTCAAATTTGTATTCTATCAAATATATATATTGTAATCAAGCAGCTTGTATTCTTCAAATTTTTTTAATGCAAACTATCTTTATTTCTTGTATTAGATTGACAATATCTTGTCCTTATTTCCACAATTAATTAGGATTGTATTTAACACCAACTTGAGTATAATCTAGCAAAATTAATTATACTTGCAGAGCATCCCACAAGATATAGTAGAAACACACGAATTAGAAGCTATTACAATAGAATTTCGGAATGAATGCCAGTACAATGACTCAATTGATTCTCTTGCCAGTATCGAAATCGAGAAAAAATCAAATTCAAACCATCGCCAGTTCATTCATTTACTAAAGTTCTCTGGCATCCATCAGGAAACAAACTGAGGTCGTACTGTCTGGAAACAGCTTGAAAGCACTACAAAGAACTGATGTGGTCTTCAAATAATAACAAATAGTAGCCCAAATAAAATAAAATGTTGCCATAGATTTTCTTATAAACTCTGGCAACGCGTCAAAAAATTCATGGCCACTTATTATTATTTATTATTTTTTTTTTGTAATGGTGACTAACATAAATCAATCATTGTAAATTTATTATTATATTAGTGACAACCTTGAAAAATTGTCACAATAAATATAAGCTTCTCTTGATGTGTGTAATTATAGTGATTATGTTCATTATGCTTTCTTTTAATCTATGTTGCATAGATACGGGTACGGGTATCGTATCGGATACGATACAGATACGGATACGGCAATACGGTAATTTTAAAAAATTCTGGATACGATACGTCTATTATATATTATTATTTTATTATTTTAATTATATTCTATAAATTAAATATTTAAAATCTTGAATAAAGTATATTGTTTACGTTAAATAGAAAGGTTTTCGATGATAAATTGATCATTTTTCTACTTTGATTGCTTACACAAATATACCGCAATTTTTATAAATACCCAAAAAAATATAAAATTACGGAATCTATCCACTGTTTGAATGAAATTTGAAAAATACTCAATCCGGTTATCTAATAACCGGATTTGTGACAAATTTCCGGTCAATGGATTTCCGGACTCAAAACAATATATCCGGTTAACCATTCATCGGAAAGTTGTATTTATTTTTTTATTTTTTTAAAACAACATATCCGGTTGGAAAGTTGTATTTTTTAATTTTTTTTTTTGTATTGAAATATTAGAAATGCTGAATATATTTCTTTAAAAATAGATGGAATACAATATAATTTGATTTATTAGAAAGACTGCAACAAATAACCTGGATCAATATTTTTCAGGCCGAATTTTTCACAGCTGTAAGAAAAATTAATATATTTATTTATGTGTTATTGGAAAAAAAATAAAAATGCTTAGAATCTGAGTTATTGATCCCGGTTCAAAAGTCACTTCTATGTAATCTAGAAAATATTGTGATCCTTCTAGGACATTTAATTTATGAAAAGTTATATCTATTTTTGAAAAAAAAACAAAAACTTTAAGTTATTTAATAATTGTTATTCAAAAAGAATTCTCAAAATAGATACAACTTTTTATAAATTAAATGTCCTAGAAGGATCACAATATTTTCTAGATTACATAGAAGTGACTTTTGAACTGGGATCAATAACTCAGAATCTAAGCATTTTTATTTTTTTTCCAATAACACATAAATAAATATATTAATTTTTCTTACAGCCGCGAAAAATCCGGCCTGAAAAATATTGATCCGGGTTATTTGTTGCAGTCTTTCTAATAAATCAAATTATATTGTATTTCATCTATTTTTTAAAAGAAATATATTCAACATTTCTAATATTTCAATACAAAAAATTAAAAAAATTAAAAAATTAAATGTTACACAATTGCTGCCTCTCAAGGATCAGGATAATTGACTATTGGGAAATGAATCAATTTTCTTGATAAAAAGAGCACTCTCCTGTTCTTTCATCC
Organism: Carex rostrata; assembly: GCA_964058875.1. NCBI lineage: Eukaryota > Viridiplantae > Streptophyta > Magnoliopsida > Poales > Cyperaceae > Carex > Carex rostrata. The sequence goes on along the minus strand of CAXKVT010000015.1, from coordinate 528,127 downwards.
GAGCCGTTCAAAATCGATCATACGGTTTCAATTATATCTGATTTGTTTTAATAGATTATATTGATATAAAAGAAAAAAAAGTAATTGAAGCTGTATGATCGATTTTGAACGGCTCGAATGGAGGAATAAGAGGGTGCTTATTTTCTCAGATTTGAATCCTTCATAGTGGTTACCATGTAATTTTTTATTTTTAGAAAATCAAAAATCCAAAAACAAATTGAGTGTTTTTTTCCTTCAAAAATAGCAAAGACTAGATCAAATTTTCGAAAGAAGTTAAGAGGAACCAAAAATTTAGTTCGGTACACCTCCTATCATAGTGTTGCATGTCAGGCACACAAGAATGAAGTGTACCGGAAAAAAAAAAAAAATTCGGTCCAGGACCGAAAATTTAATTCGGTACACCCTATTTTGGATCCGGTGGTATTTCGGCCCATAAGCATGATAGAAACTAAATCCTTACGGGCCTGCCTGTGAAAGGCGCTATGTTCGGCCCACATAACCAAATGGTGCAAAACTAGTTCTTTGCTGGCTCGATTCATACACGGTCCATGTGTGCTATACATATATATAACAAAGTGGCGATTTCATGACTTGGACCGAATTAAAAAGGTCAAAAATTGACAATTGCTTTATTATTCTGAGAATGAGTTGCAGGCTAAAGCCCCCTCAAATCACCCTCGATGCTGGTACTGAGTTCCGAATCTACCACCTTTTACAAAGAGGACTCTTTATTTGAAACATGCATGACAGGTAAGTTTTTCTCATTGAACAAAGCATTACTTCTTCTAATTAATGCAAGCATAATAAATTTACCTGTAACAAGCTAGCAATGGTCTCTATAGTGGCAGTGTTGTTGACACCAACTTGACACCCCCTCACAACAAAGGACTCTTTATATACCAATTCGCCCCCTTCCTCGTAGCCTCCGAACCTCAACTTCTCACCAAGCGTCATTTCACGTCTAACTGCACTCTCTGTTCCTGCTACGTTCACCTTCTCTAAGCTAGGAACAGGGTACGCCGTTGAGGGTCCCGCATGTGAAGAGCATCTAACAGTACTCCTCAATGCTCCACTCAACCTGTGATGATCTCCGTACTGTACTGATGCTGCTGTACTGAGAGATGTAGTTGCCATTGTAAGGCTGAACATTTTAACCCACTTTTGTTTTTCTTTTTCCTTGTTCTCTTTTTAATTTTCCTTTTTTTTTGTATAATAGCTTTGGTGTTGCACTGGCTGAGTTTTTCTTGATGCATATATACTATAGATGCATGTATTGTTTTTCTCTGGTTTCAGGAAAAAAAATTACAAAGACTGTCTAGAAATACTGGTTCAGCCCATAGTCAAACTGGGATTCTAGAAACAATGGAATTCCTCACAAATTAAGCATGCATGGTAAATAAAAGCTCTGTGAAGTGTCTAACTAGAGTGCATGCTATTAATATTATCTTTATTTTTATTTTTGGATGTACTTTCCGTTTGCGTCTTGAGTTATTGTTATTCCAGATATCCAATAGGATAATATTTTAGATTTGGAGTTCATAGAAAAGTTTGCTATCTGTTATGTACCAATCAAAGACAAAATAAAACTATCTTATTGGTATAAAATTGTTTCTCTAGAAGTGGTGTATGGTACAAGCATTTTCGCATTTAAAATCATTCTTCTAGAATTTCGATTTTAGCATAGATTTCTCTAAAAAAAAAAAAAAAAAAATTCAGAGCAAACGTTTATAAAAAATAATTGACTTTCAAGATAGTAGAGAAAAATTCCAAACATATTTTTGAAATCAAACTCATTATATCTATAATTTATTCGAACTAAGAAAGAAAAAAAAAAGTCAGATAAATAACACAACCACTAAGCTTGAAGGAAATTTATTATATATGTTGAATGTTATTTGAAACTTTTTGTTGTACAATCACCAAAATATTTTTGCGTATATATGTTTCATGATACATCCATTTAATATACTGAAAAAAATATTATTCAATTTCGGGAAAAAAATTATAGATGTATTATTATTCATTACTTAAATAAGGCATGTATCAAATATGGCTGAATTTAAAAATTATTTAGATTTATATTTAGTAATTAGTTCTAGCCGCTGAGTTTGATAGATATATGAACAATTAAGCTTTAAATTTGATAGGTCATAATATATCATACATGGAGAACACAACAACAATTAAATTTAAATATTTTTTTTAAGTATGTGAAGTAAATGTACTATATAAAAGATTAATATACTTTACGAATGTCTTTTAAAATTTTAAAAGAACGAACATTTAGATTTTTATCTGTGTAATTAATTGTCAATGTCGAGACGCAAATTAAGAAAATAATGGAAAGCAGATACTATATCCTAATTTGGCATAAATATAGATGTTAAAAATTTACAAATTATAATATTTAGTGAAAAAAATTTTAGACTCCAAGCTTGTGAATTCAGCAATTGTAAAATATTTTGGGATGGACTAAGATGCTTTATAAAAACATGGGCTCTTCTGTGTTTTACATACTTTTGAACTGGTTTTAAAATTTAAATAGCTGATCCGAATTGCTCAACATGATTTTCATATTAAAATGTGTTAGGAAATTTTTTTTTTTTAATAATCTATCTAAATTGGACATTCCCACTTAACAATTAACTTCTTAAAATTAAGTATACTTAAAATATACAAATTCAAGCAACATCAGTTAATTAGGAATTAACTATTTAAACATATATTTCTAGATTGCTACTTAATTAAATCAGCGGTCATAATTTCCTTCAATGGGAGTATTAAATTAACATGCCAATTTTTTTTCTTACATTTCACTTCCCCAAAAAAAAAAAATTTAAATCAGTTATCTTTACTTTATATTATTTCTATTAAAAAAAATATTTTATTATCTACAAATAATTATGAAATTATGTTTCATCTTATGCTTATTCCCAATTCCGCCGATTTTTTTATTTATATCAAAAAAATATATATATAAATTTAAAAAACTAACCAAACCTCTCGTCAATTTCGAAAAATACCCAAACCGGAAAAAAAAATTTCCAGTTTCAACACCAATTTCCGGTAAATGGATATTAAAACCGGCATAACTTTTTCCGGTTTTAGGATTTTTTTTTTTCGGATTCTTTTTTTTTTCATTTTTCAGTTTTTATAATTTATTTATTTTTTGTATTGAAGTATTACAAATATTTAATATATTTTTTTAAAAATAGATGGAATACTATATAATTTGATTTATTCGAAAGACTGCTACAAATAATCCGGATCAACATTTTTTATGCCAGATTTTTTACGGCCTTAAGAAAAATTAATAAAATATAATATATGTATATGTAATATAATGTAATATAATATATTATAATATAATATAATATATGTATATGTATATATAATATAATATATGTGTATATATATATGTATATATAATATAATATATCATACCCGTGCGTTCCAACGGGGACATATTATAAGAAACAAATATATCAATGAAAATAATAATTATTTAAAAATTAAAACACATGTTAATAGAAAATTTATATGATTATGTATTTTTAATTAACTTTAATCATGATCTCTGATAACAATTTGATGATGTGATGATTTTTTTATTTTTAAGTACCAGTGATATCAAATAATAACTCGATTCGAATCTAATATCAAATATCATACAACAATTCAATATCAACATATAATATGATATCAAAAAACATAAATAAAAAGTGTTATCATGTGTATGTATAGGATACACACACACACACACATATTATAAGAAAAATATATATTTACACACACGTTCCAATTTATATTCTTCTTTGTTTCCAATTTATAACACACACACACACATTGATATATTTTATATCCGAAATATATTCTAAATTGCACACACCAATATGTATAGAAACAAAGAAAGAGAAATAAGGAACTAAAAAAAATGATTTAATTGTGATCCGTATAGAAACGAAGAAGGAAACAATAAATAAGAAAATGGAAGGTGGAGTTTTCTTAATTGAAGAGGAGAAATATGAAAAAAGAAAAATAAGGAAACAGATAAATATATCGCTAAATTTCAGAATTTATTCAATTTTAATTGTAACATATCATGTGGCAGCATATGTGGTGAGTATATTTTTAACTAAATTTAGACTTCTATACATAAAACAGATGCATTTAATCAAAAGAAGACAAAATATGTAATTAGAGAGCTGAGATCAAATTCAAAGTTTCATCTCTTAATCGTAGCCCTTGGCGGATCGGACACCCAACATCCTTAATAATAGAATAGAGATATATGTTAAAATGTGCTTGAATATTAAGTATTTAACAAAATCGCTATATTCAGACCATTGAATTTTTGTACCCATCTTAATAAATAGTAAAAAAATTTAGAAAAATGTAAAATTTGATCTGCAAGCACATTTTAAAATATCCATCATGTTGAACGGTTTGGATCGACTGTTTGGACTTTGAAAACTTTGAAAATACCGATCGTTGAATGCCTACCGTTGAACAAAAACTTAAACTGAATTTTTGAGACACTAAACGAGGGTTCACTAAACGAGGGTTCCAATGCCTCATTTTTTTATACCTCATCATACCTCATATTTTATATCTTCATTTTCTTCATATTCAAAGTCTAAATTGTCGATCCGAACCCTTCAACATGATATCCATACTAAAATATGGTTAGGGATGAAATTTTATAATTTTTGAAATTTTTTTACTATTTTTTAAGATGGGTAGAAAATCACTGTTTTTTGAACGGTTCAAAAACAGTGATTTTGTACCTATCTTAAAAAATAGTAAAAAAATTCCAAAAAATATAAAATTTCATATCCATTCATATTTTAGTATAAATATTTTGTTGAACGGTTCGGATCAACAATTTGGACTTTGAAAACGAAAATATAAAATATGAGGTATGATGAGGTATGAAAAAAATGAGGCATCAGAATTTAAAAAAAAACGTCGTTTAGTGCCTCAAAAATTCAGTTTAAGTTTTCATTCAACGGTAGGCATTCAACGATCGGTATTTTCAAATTATTTTCAAATCCGGAATGAAAAATGTTGATCCGGATTTTTTGTAGTAGTCTTTCGAATAAATCAAATTATATAGTATTCCATCTATTTTAAAAAAAATATATTAAATATTTGTAATACTTCAATACAAAAAATAAATAAATTATAAAAACTGAAAAATGAAAAAAAAAATCCGAAAAAAAAATTCCTAAAAAAAAACCAGAAAAAATTATTCCGGTTTTAATATTCATTTACCGGAAAAAAAAATTCCGGTTTGGATAGTTTTCAAAATTGACGAGAGGTTTGGTTAGTTTTTTAAATTTATATTTTTTTTTATATAAATAAAAAAATCGGCAATTCCGTGTAAGTTAAGTCACCTTTAATTGGACATGGCCGTTTCAGTGTGCATAAGTTGGGTACATATAGGAATATATGATAGTGCATCATGTGAAATGTGCAATTTAAAATACAATTAAAATTAGGAAGTCCGATTATTAAATTATCGATAAGCAAAGAGCATTTGAATTTGAGGAAAACCACTTTGAATAGAAAATAAAATATATATTGGAGCTTCTAACATCCAGATATAAATTAATTAAACAATTAGATAGTTATATTATTACTCATTTTATTAAAGCTAAGTTGAGCAATATACATTCAATAATTACTATTCTACATAAAATGACAGTATAATAGTGTGATAAATAATAACTTATATTATGATTTTTGGATGCAATATTTGGATGAGAAGTATAAAAAAAAAATAGACAAAATAAAATAATTCGAGGATAACTGATTCGATTTGGAATGATCATCTTATTTTTCTTGTCCTTTCTATTTCTTATTTATTTTTATTTTTTTTGTCGTCGACTTCTTTGTTTATTTCCAATAAACTAGAGTCGGTGGGGGCTATAGCCTATTAGAACTTAATAGACTTTCATAAAATAACAAATATCAAAGAAAGGATTATATATATATGTATTTATGTTGACTTTAAGATCTTTGTTCTGAGTTTGTATGTCTCATCACAGGTGATTTAAGTCAAGAACAATATTTCAATTTGATTTTATTAACAGAAATATTTTAATTGTCATTGTTTCATATTTAGATTGTTTTCAAAAATGAAGTATATAAAAGAAAAAAAAATAAGAGGGGAGATATCTCCTCTATATTCCGATTTGAGGTGAGACTTAATAAAAAAATCGCAAAAAATATACAGCAATTTTACCTTCTCTTTCTTTTTTTTTAATATTCACTCTCTTTCTAGTTTTATTGTTCTGAAACTGATAACTAACTGTGGAAAATTTTTTGCCCCCCTTTAGATGTTTGATTTGTAATTTGGGTTAAATTTAGTGTTAAAATCAAAATAAATTTCTTAAATTATGATTGATATTAGAATTATAAGTTAAAGAATTAGAAATTACAAGTCGTATTAGAAAATATAAGTCAAAGCATTGTTTTATTATCGAGTACCCAATTAGTTAATGGATTTAAATCCGATTAGTTATTCAAACCCAATTCGATCTTTTTTTGCCCCCCGACGAAAATTCTGAATCCGCCCCTGCATCCTCTGCTCTCCTTCCTTCCCCTGACTAATTTCTTATAGAGCATTGTTCAAACTTTAAAATACAAAAGTGCTAGAAACATAATGGTCAAAATAATATACTTTGTAAAGCAGACTGCAGACATGTTTTTAATTTTAAGTCACATGTTGTGAATAATTTAGTGTATTAATATAACATCAAAGCGATATACTCAGATAACATTATTTTATTCATTCAAATATGGGATATTATAGAAATTGCACAAAAATTAATAAATACTCACCACAATTTGTATTGACATTTGCGGTTGACATGTCTGTTTATAGCGTGATGCTAATTTTCATAAAATAAAATAAAAAATAAAAAAACATTCCTCACTTATGTAAAGTCTATAATTCTATATATGTTACTTTTGTTAAATGAAAAAATTTACAATTTTAACAAAAAAAATATATATTGTGTGTTAGTAGAATTAAATACAGGTGATTTCAGGCTATGAATTATTTGGGTACTAGAATCATTTCTCGTGTATTAACATACAGACAAGTGATGTGGAATTGTGGATAACGCTTTAATTTTATAACGGTTTTTTATAACCGTTAAGTAACTTTGTCTTTGACCTCATGAGCAGAGGACAGTCGTATTAATTTGAAACGAGAAAAAAAATAAGTCAAAGGAAGAAGCAAATAAAAAGTAGACTATCTATATAAAAATAAAGAATTGTGACATGAACTATTTTACATGATAGCGAAACTGTTGTGAGAAATTAACACCATTTGCATTTCATAGTACCTCTTAAATCTCCTATATATACATGTCCAGAAATCAACACATTCATCCACCAAAAAGAAAAACATAGTACAAAAACCAGAATGTTCAGCATCAACACTGCAGCTCCAACCGGTCTCACCGCATCAATGCAATGCCGACCTCACAACATGATTCGAGCACCACACGCCGCTGTAAGGGTCATTTGTGGCTCACTGAACGGGTCAGCGGCCACTTACCCTGCTCCTGGCCTGGAGGTTGAGAAGGAGAAATTAGAGAAGGCACAGGTGACAGAGAGAAGTCCCGTATCAATACTGACGCTTGCTGATAGAATGAGATTTGGGGGTTTGATCAAGGATAAATTAGCATACAAGGAATGCTTTGTTGTGAGGAGCTATGAAGTAGGTTCAAACAAATCTGCTACCATGGAGACCATTCTTAACTTGATTCAGGTAAGTTTGGTTTCGAATTTTTAATCTGATATAGCAAGTGTTAATATTTTCTTAAAAAAAATTGTTGGTCTGAAACAAAAATATGGAAAGGAAGGGATTCCTAGTATATTACTCTAATTCAAAGCTAGATTCTCTCTGTATAAATAATACTGGTGTAAAATGAGTTGCAGGAAACAAGTTGCAATCATGCGCATAGCTGGGGATGGTCGAAGGAGGGTGAATTTCCCACTCTACCTTCTATGAACAAGTACCAACTCATTTGGGTCAATTACCAAATGCATGTCGAGATGAACAAGTACCCTGGCTGGTATGACTTAGTCCTGTAAAAGCAATTTAATCACAAGTTTTCTTTATAAGGATTTTATCATCGATCATTTTATGAATAATTAGATAGAAAGTCAATAAAAATTCTACAGCGATTCTGATGGTGCTAGAACGTAATATGTACTTTATTGGTATCAATACATAAAAACATCGGTCAACTTTAGGATTTTGTAGATCTTACATTCAGATTTTGGCTCTTCATCTTTTCTCAAGATTGATAAGACCAACTCTTCTCTTGTTTTAGTTGGTTATTGTTATCTGATTAAAGCTGCGGGTACTCATTTTAATAGGGGCGATGTGGTGGAAATCGAACATTGGTGTGAACCTGAAGGAAGAACAGCTGCAAGGTTTGATTATATCATCAAGAACTTGTCTACCGGTGAAGTAATTGGCCGAGCTACAAGGTCATTGTTTGATTGTTCTTATTCATCTTCTTTTATACCAGATTATATATATTATAGTGTTTAAATGAGAAATCTAGAAGTGCATGGCCCAAAACTGAAAAGGTACTGACTACTGATACTGGAATGGAGGATCATCAATTGTAATTGGAATAAAATTTACATTCCAAAGTTAATGTAGTGACGCAATACCGGACCACCTTTACGATTCATAGTCTGTAAAATGCTAAAAATGAATCAAAATTCAACAGAAAGTAGTTGGTATTGACGCAACATCTTATTGTTCATGTAATCATTTTTATTCAATTTAGTTTAATATTTTGTCTGTAGCAAGTGGCTAATGTTAAACAAAGTCACGCGCAAGCCTCAGATAATAAAAAACCAGGTGAGAGATGAGTTCTTGGCCTTCTGCTCCAAGTCTTCTAGGTATGTCAATTACTTATCTTCTGCTTGTATTTTGGACAATTTTATCCTCTAACAACAGTACATATTCTGATGGTGTAAATATAGATGAGAGCAAAAAAATTTTGACAATTTTGTCCTCTAACAACAGTACATATTTTGATGGTGTAAATAAAGATGAGAGCAAAATTGAGATGTACATAGACTAAAACTGTATTTGTTCAAAACCCAATTCTATGCTCTCTTTTTTGTTACATTAAGCACCTCAGATTTCTTCCTGAGAAGGCCATTTGATCATTTTGAGAAGAAAAAAATATATTTTTTTTTTATTTGACAAAATGAAAACATTCACCTTGGGTAGATTGGCATTTGCAAAAGAGAATAATAGAGGATTGGAGAAAATACCTCGGCTTGATGAACCTGCTGAGTATTCACGACTAAGCCTACTGGTAAATTATTCTCTTTGTTTTTCATTTCTTTTACTTTTTGCAAAATTATATTAGCCTGTCAGTTCACCCGAATTTGTCGACTCCGTGGTCTTCAACTTGAACCAAAGTTGTGAGGTGGAAATTAATAAACCTTAAGGAACAATGAAGCGAAAAAAAACTTAAAAGTTAAAACCTTACTGAATATTTGAGACATATCTTTTTAATAAGAAATTGCTGATGCAGCCTAGAAGTTCAGATTTGAATATGAACAGCCATGTCAATAGCATAACATACTTCAGTTTGCTTCTTGAGGTTTGTGCACTCTTTATTCTTTGTTTTATCAGTTACTTTTGAAAAAAAAAATATATCTCTGTGAGAACACCAGAAACTTGCAAATTATATAAATTAATCGGATAGAATTTTACTTTTGTGATGTCATTTTCCTTCTAATTTTGATGATGTTAACTAACATGATAACATCGACAGAGCATGCAACAAGACATCATTGACAATTATCAACTACACAGTATTACCATTGATTACTGTCACGATTGCCAATTTGATGACTCACTAGACTCTTATACGAGCACCGAGATTGAGAAAGAAGACTTAAATGGGTTCTCCAATGATTTGTGCTTATTGAATTCTAATCCAAATCACGGGAGGTACCGTCAGTTCCTTCATTCCCTCGAGTTGTCAGCTACAAGGCAAGAAACAAACCGTGGTCGTACTATTTGGAGAAAGCATTAGAGAAAAGGATGTTAAATAGGTAGATAAAAGATTCAAATGAGAAATTCTGTGAAGAAAATGAGTGTATTGTAATTCAATGAAGATGATAAAGCTTTCACAATAATTATTTCATATATATCTTCTGAAATTTGCATAATCACGTGTTTTCGAACTAAGAGTATTGCCTTTCGAATTAGTGTAAACGCCATTATAATGGTTCTATACTTAAATAAAAAAAAAACAACTGATATCTTAACAATTTCAACAATATATTTTCAAATATAGTTAGAAAATAAGAAAATCTTTATTGACATATTTTTTTTACCTTATGAATTGCTTGTGTACCATTTCATTCAATCTAAGTGTTACGTCTATTGACAACAATTTATCTTGACAATTAGATGATAGATTGAAAACAATAATCAATGATGTTTTCAGTATTTGCACAATATAATTTATCTTGACAAGTAGATGATAAATTGAAAAAATATGAACCGTTGAAAATTACATTATTACATTATCACATTTTAAAATAATAAAAATTATGATTTGACAATTATCAAATTTATAAACACATTTTAAAATAATAAAAATTATGATTTGACAATTATCAAATTTATAAATTAATCCGTTGCCAATAGGGGTCCCGAATGCACGATTAATCAGTCCATGAATAGAAACTCGAAGCATTTGAACTTAATCTTTGCCAAAAATATTTTACAATTTATACGCCCAATTCAAAAATGGAAATATTTTGTCAAAAATATATTTAAATGCGACATATGCACTATAACATTAAGTCTTACCGATCACCGTAGAAACCATTGACACAGTTTAAAACAGCGTTGAGGCATCTATAAATCACAGAAAACCAAGAACTCAAACAACATTAAGGCATGCTTGATTATGAGTTAAAGTTATGGCACAAGTTACTTATTTCAAGTTATGACGGTATAACATATTCTTGTTTAATTGTGGATTAAAGTTAAGTTATAGTTTAAATCTAAATAAACGGGTTCATTTAGGAAGAGAGATTGTGGCATAAGTTATGCAGCCTAAATAGATGAGTTAATTAATAACGGCATAAGTGATTTCTTATGCTATACTATTCCATCACCTTTATTTATATTTGACAATAAATACTTATTCCATAACTGAAGCCACAATCAAACATGACCTAAAAGATTAATCTCAAGCCAAGCTTCCCCGCTCATGTTGGGGTTGTTTACCAATTACCACCTAGGATTAAAAAAATATATATATATCACATCCACAATTTAAAAGCACCAGCTTCGATTTTTCATTTGCATTCTTAAAGAGGCTAGAACTAGGTGTCCAGATTTTTCTACAGGTGGCGAGAAACTTAGAACTACTTGGATAGAGCTCATCAGAGAGCACACTTGTACAATTTTCTCATATAGAGAGGACTAACTAATTGGCTATACAACACACTCCCATATCCCAATTCCACCAAGAGATTGTAATTACATGCATACCCCTAATCCTAACAGGCTTTGCTCTACAAAAGCCAAATAACTTAGATATTGAAGAGATCGTTTGCAAAATGACTCAAGGTGGGATAAACAAAACAGGGGCAAAAGGGTCAAAAGGTTGTTGCTATCTAAGTTGGTCCAACTACACCATAAAAAGGTATCTCAAGTCCTCCATTGTCAGCCGAGTCGCACGCCCACTACCTTTATCTTCACCAAAAGCTGAAGAAACCATTTTTCTCTTTTCCTCCTACAAAACATGTAATTGTGAATTAAATGAGAAGACTTTTCAATGCAGACTCATTGTTTCCTCTAAAATCAAATATGTACCATCCAGCCCCTTCTTATTGTGTTTTTAATGCTAATGCTATCTTCAGTAAAAGCAATTAATAATAGGAACTAGGATGCTCAGTGCTAGTAATTTGGAGCTGATATGGACTGAGAAATTATACATGACATACTTCTATAGAACAAACAGAAGAAATCTATACATAAATTAGTAAACTTATTTATCCAAGTACTTGAAAATTTGAAGACAAGTGACTACTAATGTCAAAACCAACAATCCTATCAGAAAGCATTTTCTTCTCTTTCTTCAGGAAATCCTGAGGCTGGTCAAGGTAGAGAAGCAAAACCTTCAGGATTTATTTAAAACCCATGTAGAGCTGTTGTATGATTCACCTAATCCTGAGATTAACAGGATAGGATCTGCATTTACCTGAAGAGCTAGAATGCGATCTTCTACAGTGTCCTGAACAGTGAGTCGAGATACATTAACGGGCCGGGTCTGACCAATACGGTGAGCTCGGTCAATAGCCTGGTCTTCAGCATATGGATTCCACCACAGATCAAGGAGAATTACATGGCATGCTGCAACCATGTTTAACCCAAGATTCCCTGCCTTCAATGACATCAGCATTACTCTTACCTGAAATGTTTATAATGATTATTACCACAAATACGAGAATACTATTGTGCCTTCAATGACATCAGCATTACTCTCACCTGAAATTATTATAGTGATTATACCACAAGTAACAGAATACCATTGCGACAAAAACTATATCTTATCCAGTCAAAATTGTTTTAGAACAGTCTCATACATTGCAGTAGATGTTTATACATAAACAGGTATCTTGTAGTCAAGATACATCAAGGGCTTGATGCTAGTTCTGCTACATAGAGCTAGGGGTGCAAATCAGAGCAGATATTATCCGTCTGGATCCATATCCAAATCCGTATCCGAAAATTAGATACGGATATCCAACATCCAAATATCCATGTGGATACCGATATTTAAGTTTTAATTATCCATATCCGAATAGTAAATATATACCATATAGTTTAATATATATTATGAAAAGATTTACGTTATTCACCGTTATAATTAGACGAATATTATGAACTTTGGTATTTTTTTAATAAATAATATAGTAGTATTCAAAACAAGTTATCTGATCCGTATCTGTATCTGTCTAATATCCGATCTGTATCCGTATCCGAAAAATAAAAGCAGATACGTATATAGTTTTACCACTATCCGATCTGTTTGCACCTCTACATAGAAGCTGACAACATGCGACCAAGACACAAAAACAAAAACAAAAAAACAAAATAAAAGAACCTTATAACCCCACGCTAAACCAGCCCAACCCAAATTCAAGAAAGAAACTAATGGACCTAGCCTTCGACGAACCCACAAGCAGGTATCACTTCATCCTGACCAGACCAAAAACTAAATCCAGCTCTTGTAACAAAAACCAGAAAATCTAGAGCATGACCCAAAAAATTAGCATGATCTCACAATGTAAAACTGAACCCGAAGCAAAGTTCATTGGAACAAAGGCATCTTGATTATAAATGACTGAATGGACCTGAGACCAGAGTCCAACCTGAATTAAGGTTCCAAGACATAAATTTGACCCAAATAAAAAACTAACATATCTAAGGAAGACACAAATTGGACAAATAACAGAATATACATCAACCTAAAAGAACCCAAACCAGAAAATGGCCCGACCTAAAGAAGCTAGACCAAATTTTTCCCAAACAAGAATAAACTTGAAGCAAGTCAGAACCACCAGGATTGGTGTTGAAGTCCTTGTCATACAACATATCAGAACTTGATATGGTCTAAACTCTAAAACATACCTGTAACAGAACAATTCTGTACAGTCATTATCAGAATAAAATGAAACACAGAAAAAATAGGTGAAAAAAAAAACCTCAGGATCGGCGTTGAAGTCCTTGACAGCTCGGTCTCTAGCAACAAGCGTCATTGTACCATCAAGCCTCCTATACTGGATCATGTATTGGTTTAAACTCAGCTCCAGCAAGTTAAGCATACTAGTCCATTGCGAAAAGACAATTGCCTTAAAAGGCCCCGCATTGTCCGACTCCCCACAGATCTGTATTAAAATATCAACAGTAGTCTTTATCTTGGATGAGATATACCCACTCTTGCAGATAGAGGCTTGCTTCTCCTCAGAAAAGGGGTCAGCGCCGGTGGCACTGCCAGAGGGGCCTGCATTGTCAGAGACGCAGGCCTTAAGGGTTGATTCAGAGAAGATGGAGTTGGTGTTGAGAGAGTCTCTGCAGCCAGTCGCAGGGCAGGTCTCATCTGAAGAGAGACGCTCATGCACACACTGGTAACAGAACACGTGGCCGCACATACTCACTACCGCATCCTCTGGTGGGTCCTGAGGAAAATAGGTTTGTATTTAGTGTGGTCATAAGCTGGCATTTAATTTTCAGACACAGAATTTTGTTAGATTGAAATATCGGAAAACAAATTCGCATTGCCACACTACATTTCAAGTTATTGTGCACCTGAGCTCCTCAACTAACCCTTGGCTGTGCAACTGCAGCAAATGTTGTCTGAATCAACCTGAATTAGCTCAAACTTACCTTCAAGTAAGCACAAAACAAAGAAAAGAACTTCAAACAAAATAGAATGGTTCAGTCAACCATTACAATGCTTTATCCATTACGCAGTTGAGCCTCAAGACATCTGATGTCTAAATAAACCTTCTACTTGTGCAATGAACTAAACTTTTTTTTCTGAACTGAATACAAATTTAGCCTGATCATTAATTATCCAACACATTCACAAGAATTAAGAAAAACAGAAAAAGTTGGAATTCTTACACTGCAAATAACACAAATTGCAGAGGAACCCTCGAGGCGCTGGAGCAAATTTATAATAAGGTCCCGGGGGAGCTGCCTCGCAATGTCAAAAGAATCACGGCCTACTGTGTCAGACTTAAAACCCTGTGCCAGAAGTGGGTGGTCGCATGCTTGTCGAAGCCTCAGGAGTAACAGAAGGATGTTGGCATAGTTTTGCTTCAGCGTACCAGCCGCAGCATATGCCTAAGAAATTAAATTAAATAAAGAAAAGACTTTAATTGCACGACTACATAAAGCCGAAAATAGAATGCAAACACCAGTGAGACAAGACATCACCAAGATTCTTCTACACAGTTTCCATAGATATAATGAAACCACACTTTAATGTCAAAATACAGTGAGGTACAAGGTAAGTTTGGGTATGATAAATTAGGAAGAACATTTATTTTTATTTATTTTAGTTATGCATGACACTTATTTTGAAGGTATATGCTGAATGTTTCACATTTGGGTTTATAAAAAGAGTAGGGAGTAAATTTCACCTTGAACTGTTGACGAGACCGCTCCTCCAGCCTGACATAAAAAGCCCGCTCCTCAGGTGTGAACTCAACTTTGTTTAGACCAATTGATTTCGGTGGTAAATTAATGATCGGCTCTCCATTTATCATGGTGTCTATTTATATCAAACAGAAAATATAAGAAGTCATGTTGAAGCATACATACAGTATTTGTAGCAAGACCTCTCTATTCCAAAACTTTAAGAACCAGCCCACTTAAAGTTTTGGAATAAAACTGAGAACTGGAAGAAATAGAACCAGCCGATATTGGTTTTTTATATTAAAAATAAAGCTCTAGAACTGGATGAAATAGAACCAGACAGAGTAAAGTGAGGAACCAGTTCAAACTTGAACAAAATATAATTCGTCTTACAAATGTCAATGGATCATACATAGTGTACTTTCACATAAATGTGATCACAACCCACGCAAATCCAAAACCAGCCAAAATCCAGAGAGAGCTGAACAAAACCAACCCTTACAGAATCTAGCTATAATCCATTCTAATATCAAAGGAACTAACTCCCAAGTCCGATCACCTTAATTAAGGTAATAATCACAAGCAAAACACCAAACCGTAAACCAATAGAAAAGAAAGGGATACACCTTATTAGTGAAGAATACCAAAATTAAAGGGCAACTAAACAAGATGGAAAATATTAGCAATATAACACGATGGAAAATATTATTCTTTGGCCGGGTTTTTTCTCTCCCCTTTTCACTCAATTTTCCTTTCTCTTTCTACTTCTGTTTATTTAGGGCTCTCACCTCACTCATAATGAAATGAAAAAGATTTGTATACCTTTTGTACGGCGAAGAAGCAAAGTTTTCAACACAGCCTGGAGCTTCTTATATCCATGGCTTGAGTCACGAGAAATTGGGTGCTTTATACCAGAGGCAAAGCTGCTGTAAACTGAATAGGGCTCGTACTTCAAGAACCGAAAGTAGCTATATAGATCATCAATGGAATTTTGTATAGGTGTGCCAGACAGGCACCAACGCCGCTTAGCCCGCAACCCGGAACAGGCACGGGCCGCTTGTGTCCTGTAATTTTTTATAGTCTGTGCCTCATCAAGAACCACTCTAAACCACCTAACCCTAGAAAGCGCACCCGCATCGGGAGAATCCAAATCATTATCCTTCACCTTCTTGCCCTTCTTTTTCTTGTTGGAAGCCTGTTGTTTTCGTTTTTTACTGTTTGGTGCAAATTCAGGGGATACACCATGTCTCTCCAGGTTCTTTTGCTCTGTATCCTCATCATTGTTGGCGTCTTTCGTGCTTTGTTTGGGTACCTCATTGGTCACAATGGTGTATGTTGTGAC
The DNA here is from genome assembly GCA_964058875.1 of Carex rostrata. NCBI lineage: Eukaryota > Viridiplantae > Streptophyta > Magnoliopsida > Poales > Cyperaceae > Carex > Carex rostrata. The sequence continues at coordinate 511,565 of CAXKVT010000015.1, read as the reverse complement.
CACCACATCATACCTTGTGAGCTCTTCTGGGTCCCGGGTCCGGGCCCCACCATGGTATACAAGCACCGAGAGTCTACCAGCATCAGTGACCTTGTCAGCAAGTTCATTGGCCCACTGCTTGAGCACACTAGCTGGGCAAACAACTAGGGTGCCAGCTGTTGGGCGTGTGTTGCGGGGCCCACATTGTGAGGTGGATGCCTGACGAGGTGGTGGACAGTCAGGCTCAAGGGGGTCAACAGGAACACTGATATTGGATTTGGTGTCCAGTTCAGTAGAGTCGTCTTCATCAAGGTTCAGGGCTTCGGTGTTCGACTCAGATTTCTTCTGATTGGAGGAGGTATACCTGACTTGTTCTTCCATTTGCTTTTCTATAAGGGCGATCGTGGAAACTGTCTTCCCGAGGCCCTGGTATGGAATTCAAAACAGATAAGTCAGATTACAGTTTTAGTCATGACTTTTCTTCTTGCCTTGCACAGAAAATTGCTAGCAAAGTGAATGTTTCCTGGATATACGGACAGGCCAGTATCAGATAGCCCCACATATAACAACAGAAACACAATACTACAAAAGAAATCCAATTTCTCCTATTTGCCTCCTAAGCCCCAACTCCCACAAATAAAAAAAAAAAGCCAGATTATTTCATACATTTGTTTTCCATTTTTTCTCCTCTGAAACACAGATATATGGTGCAAAATAAAAAATATTTATGAACCTGATCATCTGCGAGGATTCCTCCAGCACAATGCCTGCTCTGCTCCTTTTGAACCATCCAGGCTAGTGCTATTTTCTTAAGAACAAAAAACAAAATACAATTCATAATTCAACTGTTTAGAGTTAAAACATATAAGATGTGATGGGGGCAGGGTCCTGCACCTGGTGCTTGAGAAGAGGAACTGAGAGGATACCCTCTGCTAAATCATCTTCTAGTTTTGGTTGGCTCAGATTCTGACATAAAGTTTCAAAAGCAAGTTGAAATGAGACATAAATGGTGTTTCTGCAAATTCTCAGTTATTTGGGTTTCTTTTGAAATATTGGGTACAAGTTTGAGATACCTGCAAAGCTTCCTGGTATATGACACTCTCATCAAAATCAGCACCACGCCTGTCATCTAAGATGGGCCCACTTGGCAGATCCACACCATTAGCAACGGCCCTGAAAGCCATTGAAGGAGGGAGAACCCTAACCGAATTAGGGGTTGCAGTCCTGTTCCCTATTATCTGAACATCATCTGCACAATTTTAAAATCATTGCAACTTACTATTTATTCTTTACTGAATAAATTGGAAAAAGTTCAAGTACTTTTGTTAACTCCATGCGGATTGGTACTTTATCAGGAGATTAGAGGTATCAGTATATACCAGAACATAACCCCTTACCCCTTACCCCCTGCCCCCCCCCCCCCCCCCCCCAAGCGGGACCCACTTCACATCATTGCCACCACTATTGGCCTTTAAGACGAGGTTTCAATCAAATTTCAATGGCATATCTGTACAAGAACCGGTGCATGCATACAAGTATGTAACCACCGATACCAGCTGCCCTGGAGCAGCATGCAGTTATAACAATCCCATACAAACCGTTTTATTGGTACCAAATTAGGCATCACAATATAGCATACCATTGAATAATTGTACCTTCATAATAGCTAGCTGTTGGCTTAGAATGACTACCAATGAATGGCCTCGGCAGTATCGGCCGAACAGAGTTTAGCCTCCCAACACCGTCAGCTATGCTCGTGCCAACTCCATTACTCGACCTCCCATTGCCAATCCCTATAGGACCCACATGCTTCCCCTTATTCATCAGAGAAGATGGGAGAGCCCTAGTACCAGGTCCGCCATGTGCATGGTCCAAGGGACTAGGGTTAGAAGGTGGCCTTCTGGTAGAAGAATAAGAAGGTGCAGATGAAGAAGCTGAAACACTACTTCCAGTGGGCCCCACTGCTGCTCTTCCATGGCCATTTGTAAAGCTTGAGGGGAGAATTCTGTACTTATCAACAGGTTGCTCCATATGAGTAACCTGACTGCCAGACCCCACCGCATCAAATTGAGGTTCTGTTTCTAAGAACCCAATTTGAATATCATCATCACTGTCCTCTGATGAGGAACCAATATCAATGAAGTTGTTCATCACACTACTTGAAAGCAATTGTGTGCAATTACAACTGGTTAACCATCTCAATGGCTGAAATCTGAGTTCGATTGTATGTTTGTTGATAGGGTCCGATTCATCAAATCACAAAACCTACACTTAGCTACACAACAAATGCCACAAGAAATAATGCATTAAAATCACAAAATGTAAGTGATTTAAAGGGTATTGAAACAAATTCAGCCATTTAAAGGGCTAACAAAAAAAATAAAAAATTCTAATTGCAATTCCAATTCCTAGAAATCAACGCAGTGTAGAATCCTAACTCAATAGCATTGCAGACTCCAACAGATTAAAGTTAAATAGAACCTTACCTTGATTATTCAGAATTCCATAAGCCAAAACCGTAAAAGCGATCTGGCCTATTTTCTTCTTCTGCGGTGTGCTCCCTAAACAATGAGAAACCCAAATTATCAAATTTCACACGAAAACTCAAAACTTAAATTTTACATCGAAACAATTACTAGCAAATACATAGAAGACTAAAATCCAATAAGTAGCGGCGACGATGACTTACAAAAAGTACGAAGCAATGTCCAGTCGGTCAAGGGTTTCGAAGTACAAGGTAATGCAAAGAGGTGAGAATTTCAATCGATTTTCTCTTGATTTGGGAGTTGGAACAAAAACCCTAACCGTAAATTGAGTTTGATTAGTGAACTAGAGAAAATTCAGAGCACGGGAACGAACGAGGCGACGGTGACCGAATGCGTTTTGCGTATCCTCTGCATTAACTCAAAAGGGAATCTTTTGTGTTAATAAATATCAACCGTCTGATTTTAAGCGGAGTCAATCCGATTCCTATCTATAACATAGGGGGTCTTTAATATTAGTGCCGATCTAGTTCGCACGAATCTTAAAAATATCGGATGGTCAAGATTCATTAACTCAAAAAATTTCCTTTTGAGTTAATGCAGAGGATACGCATTCCGGTGGTCAGTAGGTACTCCGTTGGAACCCCATCCTCTGTGATACTCAATTGCAGAACCGTGCAATTTACAAAATTAATCCGAATATATGAGATTTATTATCTAACAACTGACAATCGCAGATATTATATTTAATTATGCAAAAACGCAATAACAATGTGACCTTGTTTGTTGTTTTTAATCTTTTGTTCATTAAAAATAATATATAAAATACAAGTAACATTTTTTACCTGTGCAAAAAATTTGGTGCTAAAATAAATGAATACAACAAATATTATGTAATAAATATTATAGAATGCATTACAGTGAATTTGTTATGTCCATATTTTTAATCAATTGGGTGTGGTTGGCGTGCTATCGAGTGTATAGCGACATGGTGTGCTATTGTTTCGAAAATTTATTGTATAGATTTCAAACGACAAAATCACATCGTTGAAACCGATCTACTATTAAATGAGTTTGAAAATTTATAAATTTTGCATATAAATGCATCACTCGTGAACTAGATTAGTTTGCAAGAGTTTGAATTCATCATTTGAAACTTATTCGATAGATTTTCAAGGTGATAGTATGGCTTATACACCCGATAGCACACTAGTCAAACTCTTAATTTATATCTTATTAATTATCATAAGATCATCAAAATGACAAACACAATCTAACTTACCAACTCCAAAACTTAACAGATAGGTTCAAAACTGTTCAAACTGATTTATTTTTATGAGTGATGTGTTTACATACAAAATTTATATTCTTTTTCAAATTATTTTAATATCAAGTTAAGCAATAAAAAATTAATGAAAAATTAATGCATTAAAATTACTTTAAAAAACTCTCATATTTGACTTGATACTACATAAATTAAAAAAATTAAAAAATTTATATGTATACACACCACTTACAAAGTAGATTGATTTAAACGATTTAAATTTATCGTTTGAAACCATTTTGATAGGTTTTTGAAATTGGTGCTCTCTAAGCTAAAATAACATGGAGATCACAACAGTCAACTCACAAATATATGCATGAAAATTGCGAAAATAAAAAATTATTGTTACCCTATTTTATTTAAGTCCCATGCGATACTAAAAATTTGTCTTTGGTCTAGTAGCTAAAAATTTTTTAGTTAGCACTCTAATAAATCAGAATTAAATAACTACCACCCAAAATTACAAATTTGAGTTTTTACCATGAACGCATACCCAGTCCACGCACCAAAAAAATTTGATGCGTGGACTCGGTTTGCATACCAAAATTGATTTTTTTTTATTTTTATTTTTCAGTGCGCACTGATTTTTTTTTATTTTGTTCTAAATTGTTTGAAAATGTTGGCCTACATTGTTTTTTGTTCTATTATATTCATTCTGTGGTATTTATAATTATATGTACACATAAAATTTGACAATTAAATTGTAGAAAATAAAACGCACTTATTTAACAAATAAATTTTTGGACTAAATTAGAACTAAAAATTACTACAACAAATTATACACACAATTTTAGCAGCATTTTGTACTAAATTGGTTCACAAATTACTACAAATTATACACACAATTCGATAAACATTTTATACTACAAATTATACGCAAAACAGAAAAAAAAAAATTAGTCAAAAAATTTGAAATAATTCATAACAGAACTAAAAAAAAATCGGTGCGTATATTGAGGGGTGCGCACAGAAAAATAAAAAAAAATTAATTTTGGTACACATACCCAGTCCGTGCACCAAAAATTTGGTGCGCGGACTGGGTATGCGTTCGTGGTAAAAACTCAAATTTAAGAAATTGGGTGGTAGTTGTTTAATTTTGATTTATTAGGGTGCTAACTAAAAAATTTTTGGGTCTAGTAGTAAAGGCACATAACTCTCATGTGAGAGGTCATGGTTTCAAAACCACAAATTAAAAAAATATTCTATAATATATATAGGAGTTTGAAAGTGTGTTAACAACCCATAATTTAAAAAAAAATCCCCTGCGATCAGGGACAGAACTAGAAAATTTATATAGATGGAGCTGAAAACTTAAAATGCATAATTATCTATGTTACTCGGATACGCTGTATAGGGCTCCGTACCCGTGTCGGACAGATACGCCTATCAGAGCTGGCGTATCAGTTACCACCAGATACGGTGTTGAACGGCAACGATACGGCTGTCTAAATGCACGATACGGCAGCTGATACGTTCATCTTGTTTTTTCCAATTTTTCTACCCGTTTTTTTTATGTACCACCCTAATAAATCAGAATTAAATCAATACCACCCGTTAATTCCGAATTCAGATTCCGCCACGTTCGCACACTGGATCTGCGAACGGGTCGCTACCCGTTCGCGTAATGGATAAGCGGACTGACCCGTTCCCGACTGACCCGTTCCCGACGACCCGTGCGCGTAACTGATCTGCGGACGGACCCGTGCGCGTAATAGAGGTGCGGACAGACCCGTTCGCAGTGTTGAACTGCGCACGTGGCACGTTTTCCCTATATAGAGATCAGATCAGTTCTGACTTGCAACTCCACTCTCATTCTTCACCAAAGCTGCTGCATAGGTACGTTTTTTTACCTTTTCATCCTTTTTTTTTTTAAATTTATTTTTTGTAGTTTTTTTTAATTTAGTTATTTTGTATTATTAGGTTTATTCAACAAATTATGATTGGAATTGCTTGTTATTTTGATGGTAAAGTATTACAAGGACCAAATGGCGCTTATTATAGCCACCAAGTGCCGAAAATGTTCAATATCCGGCTTGGTTTGGATTTTAGAGGTTTAAATAGGGAAGTGTACCAACAACTCGGTATTGACCACCGTAATTATGAACTGATAATTACCGCAAGAATCAATATTGGCCAAGGCAATCAAACCTGGTTCCAACAGCTACCGGTACAAGACGATAGCAGTTGGGAGTTATATGTCCAAATGACAATGAATATGACTTTCAAGTTCCTAGAGTTATATGTTGTAGCCAACCCCAGACAAAACTCTAGACATAACTCCAGACAGAATAGTAGACAATTGTTGCAGTTGACTCAGGGTTTGGGGCTCGAGCAATCTATAACGGGTCCTAGACGGGCCCCATCTGTAGCAGGTCCTAGTCGGGCCCCATGTGTAGCGGGCCCTAGTAGGGTCCAATCTGACAGGGGTCGATCTCAGATTCCATCCTCGTCCTCTAGCCGAGTCCAATCTGAAAGGGAGCGATCTGAAACCCCTGAACGGCTTTATTATGCTGACAATACGGACGATGATCCTGAAGAAATGGAGGCAGAGGCTAATTGGGATGATAATGGGGACGGTGGGGTATTAGATCACAGTGATAATGATACTGGTATTCCTGTGCTTGGTAGACGGAAGTGGCCTATAGTGGATCGTGGGGAAAGACATCCGTTTGAGCAATTTCATGACACATCAGGGTTTGGAGAGGCCGATAGCTCTTTTTTTGCGACTTGTGAGGTATGTTTGTTAATTTATATTTAATTTTAATTTAATTATTAAAATGTTGTTATTAAATTGATGTTGTTTAATTTTTGTTGTTTCTTTTGTACAATAAAAGGGAGAAAGACATGAATTGTCTGAGGGGATGACATATGACAACAAGGATAAGATAAAAGATACAATTAACCACTGGCACATCAAACAAAATAGGGAGATTAAAAATACACACAGCGATACCACCAGGTTGAGGTACAAGTGTGTTAGCGCCCGGTGCAGGTGGGCGTTGGTTGCGAGGGCTACAGGCTTTGGTAATACTTGGGCCATCACGAAGAATGTGGCTAAGCACACATGTCACGCATCGGCATCCAGGTTAGATCATGCACAGTTGACGTCCACTATGGTCGCCAACTGTATAAAATTGTCATTGGAAAAAAATGTTAATATTTCTATCCGGGCAGTCGCTGACTTATGTGCTGAAAGGTACGAGGGCATCGTTCCAAAGTACAACAAATTATGGCGTGGTAGAGAGTTAGCAATTGCTCGGGCCTTTGGTAGTTGGGAGGGGTCTTACGGGCTGATTGTCCCTTTGTTGAAGGCAATAAAAAGGTCAAATCCAGAAACCCAATATAAAATTGTTTCAAAGCCAACCACTAAGCCAGGGTATCGTTTTTTCATGAGAGCAGCATGGGCATGGGGACCATGTATTGCCGCAGTCGGTCACCTCAGACCCGTCATCAGTATCGATGCTTGTTTCTTGTCTGGCAGATACAAGGGTAAGCTGTTAATTGTAACCGGATATGATGCAGAGAATCAGTTAATCCCGTTAGCATTTGGACTGGTAGAGAACGAGGATTTTGAGAATTGGGGATGGTTCATGAAGTGGGTGCGGGAGTTTGTAATTGGGCGAAATAGATACATGTGTGTGGTATCTGACCGACACAAGGGCATAAAAAAGGTGTTTATTCAAGATGATTTGGGTTGGTGTGAGGAGAAAGGAGAGTGTGCTCACCGCTACTGCTCTCAACATGTGTTTGAGAATTTTAGAAAGCACACTAAGGATAAGGTAGCTTTCACTTTTTTCAAGGTTACGGTTAAAAAGAAGAAGAGAAGTAGATTGCAAGAAGGACTTGATGCAATCGGGAGGCGAAATCCTGCTTGGTTGGCTTATTTGGATACATGTGGCAAATATAATGAAAATGACGAGAAAGAACTGTTTGGTGGGGTCTCCTCTGGTATATGTCCAAACAAAACCTCAAGTGAGCTAAGAATTAACGGAGGACCGAAAATAGAAGCTACAGCAGTCTCTGCTAAGGATGAAGCTGTCTCCGTCTGGTACACTGCTGCACTGTCCTCTGGTGGTGGATCATCATGTGTGTGAAACTGAGGATAAGAGTAACCCTGAGTGTATATGGTATCATACGTCGAACCCACGTCAAACTCAAAATCCTGCGATGGCTGAGTCGGCTCAAAATCCTGTGATGGCTCGAACCGGGGCTCATCTCCCTGAAAATAGATGGTTAATAAATTAATAATTTGGTTTCTCAATAAGTAGGTTATTAGAAAAATGCATGTACCACTCGATCTCCAAAACTCTGAAATGCTGCCTCAGGCATCGGTGTAGACAAGATCTCTGAAAGATCCGGCTCTGGTGTGCTCATCTGCTCTACATAATCTTCATCATTCATATTTGCCAAATCCTCGTATCTTGGAAGATCTGCTAGCCGCATGATCTTGTCTGTTGGTCCTTGTACCCCGCGACGACCACCGGAGGTGCAGATATGCACAACATCATCTTCCCCACCTTCTTCCAGCCTCTTGTGATCCCATATCTTGCAGGTTTCAGAACTGCCTTGATGTTCATGAGTACCTGTGAATAAACCATTTCATCAATATTTCAAAAGATGATTACCATACCTGTATTGAAATAATATAAAAAAATATAAAAAACTTACAATCTGTGCAGCCGGACCACTGCTAGGGATGAAACCGTACTGGGGGGTAGTCGTGTCGCGTGGTACATGAAGCGGCTTCCTATTGATCTCTGACACGAGACCGAACATGTACACCGTGAATGCACAATTTTCCTGGTACCACTGTCGATACTGCTAGTCCCACTCCTCGAAAGCATAAATCTGGTACATATCAGGAACCATGTCATCCGGACTTATAGCCTCCAGTCGCTGTACATGCAAGGCGTGCTCCGTCCGTCAATCCTTCATCACCGTAGTGCATAACGGTTGGTGAAGATCATACCAGTCGTCCTTTGTGATAGGATCCGGGACTGGAAAATACTGGGCCATACCAAACTGTCTCATTACCCGTTCAGGGTAATAATGCTCAACAACCTGGTAGTAGATAAGCGGCACGGGTCGTCTGGAACGGATCAGTCCGCATATCCATTGCGCGAACGGGTAGCGACCCGTTCGCAGATCCAGTGTGCGAACGTGGCGGAATCTGAATTCGGAATTATGGTATTGATTTAATTCTGATTTATTAGGGTGGTACATAAAAAATAAAACGGTTTTTCTGCTCTGGATTCGTTCCCTCATTGGCTCATTCAAAGGGAGCTTCACGTGGGTGTGGGGGCCTGTGCTATTCTCTCCTCTCTCCAACACCTTCACGTGGGGGTGTTACAGGGAAATTATATTATAAATTATATTTATACTGCAATTTAAGTTTCAAAACTGACGCTTCTCTCTCCTCCCTCTTCAATAAATATGTAAGGCCTGTACGCGAGATTTATATACTCTCGTTTCCAGTTTAGTTTATTCTTGTGGGACTAACACGAAACTATATATTCCGGACTAGTTGATGAAAGATTTTCTGTGGCACTTAATTTAAGTGCAAATGTGCAATAGATTGCTGAAGTGAATATAAGTGTTGAATTTCTGTGACAATGGATCACATAAATTAAATACAAGTGCCACATATAGAGTCGTCACTGAATTAATTTGTAAAACCTATATACATGGTATCGTATTTAGTTAAATTATAAACTAACTTAAATTAATAATGTAAGTGTTGAACTAAATAAATTATTTTTTGTTGCATAATACAAGTGTTGAATTAATAATAAAATTTAAATAATAAAAAATAATATATATAATAGCCGTATCGTATCTAAGATTTTTGAAAATTACCGTATCGCCGTATCCGTATCGTATCCGATACGATACGATACGATACGATACCCATACCCGTATCCATGCAACATAGATAATTATTAATTTGTAGTTAGTGAGATTTGAACTCAAGACCTCACAAGTACAAAATAAAGCCTTAACTACTAGATTACAAGTACACATTTGATATTTTATGAGTGGGGGCTAAACTATATAAAAACTTTAAAAAAAATAAAAATTAAATTAAATTTCTTCAACTTACGTAATTAAAAATTTCGAAATTATGGAGTAGCTTAGCACTCACCGGGGCTGTGTAAATCTGCCCCTGCCTGCGATACTAGAACTTTTCAGCACAAATCTGGAATAATGAAATGCATCAAGGTTCGTGCTCGTACACATGGGCAAATCTATGCATGCTTTAGGGTGGCTAAGTCACATCTCTAAATTAAAATTTTGTAGTTTTGCTAATTATATTTTGTAATTTTGTTATAAAAAATTATATCTTTTTGCTCTCTTTATAAAATAAAATTACTAGTATCTTATTAAAGAGTATGACTAATATAACATCAGTGTCATTTCAGTCTATACAAACACTAACTTCAAAACCTATCAAATTGAGTTCAGATGGTGAATTCAAACCGTTCAAACTAATTTACTTTATGAGTGATGCGTTTATATGCCAATTTTTTATATTTTCGAGTTATTTTAGTATTAAATCAAGCGGTAAAAAAATTGAAAAATAAATGTATTAAAATTAACTTAAAAACTCACAAATTTGACCGCTTGACTTGATACCAAATAAACTCAAAAACTTATAAATTTTACATATAAACGCACAACTAATGAAGTAGATTGGTTTGAACGGTTTGGATTCATCATTTGAACTCGATTTGATAGGTTTTGGAGTTTGTGTTATATAGACTGAAATGACACTAATGTTATATTAGCCATACTCCTTGTTAAACCCTCCAATTTCAATTTGTTAGTTCCATAGTGCTCGTACACACCTTAAAAGGCCCCATCGTGCTGGAAACTTTACACTCACAAAAACAAAAATGGAAATTTTACACTCGCAAAACAAAACAAAACCTAACAAAAATATTACATACAAAGGTAATACCCCCTAGTTAATTTACTGTTGTCACTTAACAAGCCACCATTGCTTTACCCAAAAAAAAACAAGCCACCTTTGCAAGAGCCTCCATTAAAGTTGGTACAATCTGGTGTTAAAAAACTCATCCAACAAAAATCTAATTCATCCATCCAAAAAATGCAGCAGTGAGATAAAAGGGTAGCTGCCAATGATCTAGTCTTTGGATTTTTTAATTGAAATTTGGTTTCTTCTTACCAAATGACCCAGTGAACTGCCCCAAATAAAATACAAAATACATTTTTTATTTTATTCCGCCCCCTTCAAATTTGCATTGACCACCCAAATATCACAACTTTTGAGAAAGGAAATAAACATTTATTAAATTAGCCGGTCATTTCCAAATTAATCACAAAAAGGAAAGACATGTGGATTTAGTACAGTAATACAAATTCTCATTTCTCTTCGAAGAGACGCAGGTTTAATTATCGTGAATAGCATATAAAAAATGGTAGAGTGTATCAGGACCCTTCAATAAAAAAAAATCACATAAAACGTGCTTATTATCAAATAAAACCCAAATTTTACTAATGATTTTTATTTCTACAAATTTTGAAAAGGGATGTCACTCTGTCACAACCAATTAAATTCGTTGTTGCGACATTAAAATCAATTGCTAATCAATTGCATCGATGTAGGAGTTGTAAAATTAAGTTCAAAATTAATATCTCCTTACTCTTTGATAGCTATTTGAAATTGCTAATCAATTTCATAATTGGAAATGCTTACACTTGTGAAAATTTCTTTAGAACAATATGATTTTCCATACATTCTAGAATTTTGTTTAAAAATTTAACACACAGGATGTTAATTAATTGAAGAAGGGTAAGGAACAGCTTAAAAAATGAGGTTCACTAATCCTCTTTTAGATTTTTTTTTTCCCAGCTCAAAGTTATATGCGGTAATTGAAACCTCCAAAATACAGAGTTTTTGTACTTGAGAAGTGGAGGAAAAAATAACACTGATTTCTTAATTAATCAAGCCTAAACAAACATAGTAAGCTATTAGCACTGGCAACGAAACTAGCGTTCCAAAAATAACCCTGCAACACAAGCAAATTTTTGTCAGATTTTTTATATTATAAAATCTGCATATTGTTTGGAAATCTATATATATGTTAAGATATAAAGAGACACAAACATGAAAAAAAAAAAAAAAAAAAGAAGAAGAAGAAGAGAAAAATCAGAAACAGAGATGACTTACGCTGTACTGAGCACATCAGCATGCAATCCATATTCCCTAGCAAAAGTGAATGTGGTTACTGATTGTGGTAACGCCGCCTACAAATTTATAAGTAAAATTATTGTTCATTATTTAAATTACCTAGCTTCAATACAAAAGATCATGAAGAGTCTTTCATCATCAGTTACAAAGAGCACTTAAACAACTATCCTATATATTTGCTCACAAATGCATTTCATCATATCTTTCTAAAGAATTAACTTGTCAAGAGAACAACGACAAGCTTTGAAGACCCATTTTTCGTACCTGGGTACTGTACTGAATTTATTCCTCAAAATCTACAGTTATATATAATACAGATCGACTTGTCTACAGACTTTTGTACTAAGTTACTCCTTGAATGTTTTGCCATATTCACATTTAATGCATTTACCTGAATGATAGCAAAACGGAGAACGTCTCCCCGTAGTCCCATGGCTAAGGCTCCGATCAGAGCTGTTGCGGGCCCCACAATGAAACGTAACACCATTCCGAGAATGGTTAAACTGACCCCACATGCTATGGTCTTCTCCTGAAGTGCCATAAATAGTCCTAAACACAAAATTTGCTAATTGGTAAATGGCACAATTGATTGAATTGTTGTAATTAATATTGCTTCAAGTGCTTCACCGTACCCATGCTGAACATTGCGGTACCGGTCCCAGCTCGTGACATGACTTGAATTGAACCTTCTATAACACTTGGCAACTCCAATTTCCACCTATCCATAGAAAAATTAATATTACATATAATAACAATGTAATCTATGATTAAGTGATGATCATGATGATAATGTACAGAGCAGGAAGAATAGATGGCTCAAAATAATTTCCAGGTTATATTGTGCTAGTTTTTGGAACTAATTATTCAATTTATGATTTTATCTAAAAATTGAAGTCTTACTTTTCAGATCCAAAAACAAAATTTGACTATGAGGTTCTAATTATAGCTTATATTTTTATAACTAGAACAAAAGCTATATATCTTGTTGGTATCCAAGAAGATAGATGTCATAGAACATAGATTGGTCGAACTTATAGTCAGACTGTCTGAGCCTATACAAAATCAAATAACAGCGTTCGGAAAATTGGGCCTATTTCGGCCCAAAATAAAATCTACGGGAAATATCTTATCATCGTAAAATGGTAAAACCCTTTTTGTAATGGGTATTCTTTTATCTTTGGGCCGAATAAAGTAAATTTTAACTAAAATCAGAAACTTGACCACAATTGACTGCATCTCCTTATATTTTTCTATTGTAAAGCTTGTGTCGTACCATAGGGCTGTACTTAAACTCGTAACTCATTCATAACTCACTCGCTAATTGCTCATTTTAATTCACTCATTTACAACTCGAGTCAGTTTCAACTCGAGTTGACGGACTCGTTTAATAAATTAGCTGAGTTTGAGTATACCCTAACTCGCTCATTAACAACTCGAGTTATACAAAATTAGTCACAATAAATTTCATGCCCTTCTAAATTACTCCTAAGTTGTTGTTTGAATTTTTTATTTTGTTATTTATATTATTATTTATATTTGAATTTTTTGTGTTTAGAGAAACTCTTATTAAATCATTTAAATTGTTTGTGTTTAGATAAATTCTTACTAATATATAACTATAACTAAGAAAATTGACCAGTCAAATGAGTTGTGAGCCAACTCGAGTTAGTAAAGAGCTGACCTCGAATTAGCTTTACAATTCATTATTGATATTCCAACTCGAGTTGACTCGCTCATTTACTAAATGAGCTAAGCACGAGTTGGAGGTAACTTGCTCGAACTCAGCTCATTTACAGCCGACGTACCATATACAAATAATAGTTATGATTTCTGAAGCCAAAGGCTTAAGCTCTATTAAAAGACTAGATCTCATACCAGTTGCCATACATACTTATTATCTATTTATCTCTTTTACCTGTTTACAATGCAGGAGAATGTGAGACCGAGGATGCTGGCGTGTACATTAGGGTTTCGAGAAAGCCTACGCCAGACAGTCTTCACCAACAACCTCAAAGGAACTCTAGCTTCCACCACTTCCACAACCTCCTCTATTTTAACCGCTGATTCCTCGGTACAACCGATGTTTTTTAATTCTTTATTTGTCAATGGCAACCCAATACTAGCTTTTCTGATCTCTAATCCAAGAAGCAGTGCGGAAAACCATAGTGTTGCCTGCACTACTGACACCTGGACAATCAGGTCCTGGGCCCACTTGCCATATAACGCCTTGAATAGTGGTACGCCGACAACAAGGGTGTTGTTTTGTGTTGAGAGAGAGAAGCTAGTAAGAGACCAAGCATAGCTTCCTTTTCTTCCAAACTTAACCCACACAGCTAGCACTAGTATGGTGGCACTTTTAGCAATTCCATCTGATGCTAAAAACTGGTAATTCATCGTGTATGGGTTGGTATGAATCGTGAAATCAAATACGAAGAAAGGGATGATAAATAGCATGACGAATCGGTTTATTGCCTCACAGTGATCTGGAGTGAAAATTTTCCACCACCGTACTGACCCGTACCCGAGCCCCAGTGCAACATATAGTGGCACCATGGCAGCAACCACCTTATAGATATCCCTCCACTCTATCATGGTTCTCTGTCTTCGATTGTAAGTTGGAATAATGTTTTAATCACATATGCAAGTTTATTTTTATATGTGAATAAAGGGGCATGCAATAGGAAGAAGGAGACAAGGAGAATTTGATAAAGGGAGGAGAAGAGGTTGCTGGTGCATTAGATACTTGTTATCTTTTGTATGCTAAAACAGATTTAAAAGTTAGAAGAACAAATAGTATATTATGCTTTATGGAACAGGTTAAAGTCAGATTAATCAAAAATCCATGTTATATGTAGCCAATTAAATAAATTAGATAGCAAATCAGTTAATTCCAACACCTATCACTGTTGAAATCTTATTTTTTATTTTTTATTTTATTTTTGAAAACCAGGTAGTGACTACCAGGTGTACAGAATTTAAATGTGTTTACAACTACAATAAAGCTAAAACATTCTTATGCAATCACTCAATTCGTCCAGCACCCGCACTCCTTCCGCATCTTAGTCATAGTTCCGTCTCTTCTGTAACTTCCTTTGAAATTTGAGCGCGCGCCATTTGAAAAGAAGAATATATGTTGATTGTAAAGCACAAAATAGGAAATACTTTTTTTTCGGTAACAGCTATTTGACTTTTCCAAATTCTCATATACTAAATTAATTAAGATCATCAGTTGGTTCAGGGGCGGACCCAGCTTGTCCCAGGAGGGAGCAACTACCCCCTCTGGATTTTGAAATTTAATAGGAAAAACGGGTCTGATTCTATTTTGCACCCCTCTGAAAATGAACTTGCCTCTCTCTGGAACCATTGTTGCTGGTGGAAAATAATTGAAGAAATGAAGAAGAAAGTTGCTTAGAAGAAAACTTGCTATTTTTCTGGAACCATTTCATATATAACTTTTCATATTTAATTTCTCTGAAAAAAGGAAAGTTGATTAACTTTCCATTTCATATATAACTTTTCTGAAAAACAAAAGCAACTTTCATTTCCTTCAATATCTATCTAGAAATTAAATGTGAAAGATTATATATCAGATCAAACAAATGGATTTGCTTAGAAGTTAAAAATATATAATTCATCATAGACAATTTTGCAGCTGTTAAGAAAATTTCAATTTGAGATTTACATGACACAATGACTGGAGCAACTCTTCTTTAGTTAAATGGTTTTGATTAAGATGTTTTTTATATAGTACTGAATAGCTAATGGTTTTGAACCCAATAAGCTATTTGAACCAAATTTCTGTTCCTTCTTGACAAAAATCCTGCGTCTGCCCCTGGGTTGGTCAGTGCTTGCTCCACTAATGACTAATACTGATAGTGGCTATTGTTTTTCACTTTTTTGTTCGTCCTGTTTCCAGATTCTAAATGTGTCACATTTGTAATTAAATTTCAACAATTGGCATTTTTTCTGATGTAATCAGCCTCTCTTTGAACCAATCCTATTCGTGAGAATTGCTCTTTCGTATATATTTTGTCTAGAAAAGCATCTGATATTGCAGAATAATATTCTGTCTCCTCAAAACTGTTTCAGAATTGAGATTAATTTACCACATGTTAGATATTGCCATATTGGACTTAAGATTAAATAATTGTGTTTGAAGCTATCATTTAGTCTATACATGATTAATTGTTAGCTAGGTCCCTGCTGGAATAGAAGGCCACTCCGCACTAATGTCTGGCGACGCTCCAGCTAGTGAAGACTCCATTGCATGGAGTGACCTGGAGTGTCTTGCCTGGACTTACATAGTTTTGTTTTATATGATGATATGGTTGCTACTTTCATATACTTTTGTTGTTGGCAGTGAACAGTTATGTTTTATTTTTTGGTTATATGATTTGTATGTACAAACTTATGGCATTTGTTAAAGGTTTTCATTTTGGAGACCTCTGCAGATGTCTTTTTGAGGTTTCTTAATGAAATCAATGGCGCAGCCACTACTTTTCAAAAAAAAAAAAAAAAAAAAAATTGTTAGCTAGACCCTTTAGTGAGCAGTTGATTCTCCCTTTGAAAGATAAAGCTAGCTTCCAACAACTGTCTGCCACATTGCCTGCACTATTCAATTTATTTAAAGGAAAATTCTCATAGTAGTAGGCAGATTCCCTGTGATGTCCTGGTAGTACATTTTGAGCTGATGTATCCATATTTTTAGTTTTTATTGAATTAAATTTGGGAATATAATTAATCAGAGTAGTGTAAGTAGAACTATAAAAACTATAGAATAAGGCATAATGTCATCATTATCAACAATTTCGTCACCAAATTAATCTCAACACCTATTTCACATGTATGCAGTATGTATCCTAACAGGGAATGATACAACACCTCTACCAATGATATAGGTCAGGGAGCCCCACTTATCAGTTTTGCAACTATAAATATCATATTACTGAGGAGATTGTACCATCGTCTGTCGGCTTCTTGTAAGTTGTAAGCTATTGGTTTCCACAGTATTAACTGTTAATATGAGAGAGGTGAGTGAGTGAGAGTTTTGGGCAGCAGGGGAGCAAATGATGTAACAAAACCGGTCAAGTACACTTCATCTATAAATTGATCAAAATAACATTTGTATTTAATCCATAATATACCTAGAGCTCATAAGAATAATCAATTCACAATCTTTTTTTTTTTTTTGAGAAACTTGGTAGAGGCTACCAAGGGTTACATTACATTAAATACAACAAAACATGCAAATTAAATACTCTCCTACAGTTTGACATTCGTAATACATGCTTATAGTAGAATTTAGCCTATTCCATCTCTGCTCTTCTGACTACAGTAGAACTTCCAAAGGTTTGCTTCCTCCCTTATTCTCATTACCAACGAGTCTACCAACAGTACATTTTCCCTAAAAATCCTTTCGTTCCTCTGTTTCTATAAATGCCACAGTGTTGCCATGAAGATGGTTTTCCTGTTTGTTCTTGCTTCCCGTGTGAGTGCAGGAGAAAACATCTCAAAATGATCCCATGGATTGAACTACGGATCATCTCCAAAAGTTAAAATAATCAATTCACAATCACTGCAAATTAATATTTTGAAGTTAAAATAAGGATCATCTCCAAAAGTTTGACTGAACTACGGATTGCATCCATTACATCTTATTGGGTACCTTGATAGCCCCAGGATTGCATCCTTGATTGACAGCCAAAGCACGCAGTATGGTTGAAAACTTGGGCTTTTTTGCTATGTCCGGCATTTCATCGAACATATTCCAAGCAATATGCATTCATAGAAGAGAAATTATTGGGATTAATCATGAAGTGAACAGTCATAATAATTAAAAAATACATATGGAATTAAATATAAACATTCATAGAAAAAGAGCAATAAAATCAATATAAACCATATAATTTGCTAGGGAGAAAGTAAAGATATATGTTTAATTAAGGATAAACCCTGCCTGGAAAATATGAAGAATTAAGATTGATGAATATGCTATTTCAAATATTCTGTAATTTCCACAATTAAAAGTACATATCTAATACAATTTTGATAACCCTTTTCCTTGCGGCTCCAATAAACTTCTCTGCCGCTCGTAATGCTGAATTTCTGAGCAAAAAATAGGAGTTGAGAAACTGCAATAAATCGAGAGGTGCTACAGTTGAGAAACTGCAATGAATTTTCAGTGTGGTGGCCCTGTATCTGCTTTTGTATTTCGACACTTTATTAGGTTTAGTGAAGAACCCTGTATTAATCAAATGATCAGAACCGTTCAACAATAAGAATCAGACGGTTGTGCTACATGTGATTGAGAGGCTAATAGAGTAACAGAGACTCTTTGATTTTGTAAATACACACCAAAGCCCGGGGAGTTCCCTTCAGCTCGGTATACAGTATATACATGTCTTTTCGTTTTGTTGAATCTTATTGTACTTATAAAGTGATTCATCGGCATTTTTGTGTTCATCAGATTATAAACATTATAATGTACGACGGACGTCTGTTGCCATAAGAATGCTGCCGTATAAACTGTGTAGCACCACTCACGGACTGTCCGATCAAAATTAAACAATTCAGATTTGTTACGGAAGTTTGATCCTCGGCATTGAATTTTTATTAACAGCTCACGGTTACTGTCTCAAGTGCTGATTTTATTGGCAGTGTGCTTACAAATCTCATGAATAGTAATCGTTTTTTCCCATTCAAATTTGTAATTTTGAATTAGCTTTGGGTTCTCTGTTATTCACAGAGACAGCAATATTTGCAAAAAAAATCCTAGAAAAGTAGGAATTTTGAAATCCAAAGAGTGAATCGACATTAAAATATAAAATGCATTACCTCTTAGCAGAGACAGTTACTGGCTACTGCATAATTAATATCGAAAATGAATACTGTTAGGTTTTCTAGGGTTTGAGAAGAGGAAGAGAGCAAGAGACAAAGAGGCAACTCAAAAATGATTTGTATTAGACTTTTCTTTCATGACAAGAGTCATTACATATGTTACATATTAAAGATACGAAAGCCCAACGGATCTTAATAGCAATTTGGATTAAAACATAACAAATACAATAGAAGTTAATCAAATCAACCCTACAACTATGAAGTAAGCGATAAGCACTGGCAATGATACAAGTGTTCCAAAGATAACCCTGAAAAATATACAATGACAATATTATATTAATAAGGAATCAGCAGATCTATAATTCACATACCAGCAGTGCTGTTTTTAAATTAATGAATTGATGAATTAAACTTTTTCAACCGTAAGCTAGTTCATCTCTTCTTTTTTTTCATTAAATAAGCTAGTTCTTCTATAATTTACATTTTTAATAAATAAAGGAAAGCTGTCTTACGCTGTACTGAGCACCTCAGCATGTAAACCGTACTCTCTTGCAAATATGAATGAGGCAATAGATTGAGGTAGTGCAGCCTATATATAAAAGGAAGTAACCAAATATTAACAGAAAATAAAGTAAACTAATTAACTATTAATTATTAACCATTAGTTAGATCAAATATAGGTGGGCCCAATCAAACTTGAAGAAACTATCTCACAATGCTGTTACTTATTCCGTCAATTCTATGATTTTTGTTTATTTCAACAATCAGATGTTTCTCTTATAAAAAAAAAACATAATAAACAGTTTCAAGGGTTCAATTAAAATGTATTAATATGTGAGAAGTATATGTAAGTTATCACAAAATATGTACTGACCTGTATGATTGCCAGACGAAGTACGTTTCCACGGAGTCCCATAGCAAGGGCTCCAAGAGTTGTAGCTGCGGGACCCGCAATGAACCTCAATACCATTCCAAGCATAGTCAGTGATGGCCCGCATGCTATTGCCTTCTCTTGTAGTGCCATGAACAATCCTGTAATTAATTTGCCAACGGACAAAATTTAATTCCCTTTAGCAATATTCAGATTGCCAGAAACTGAATACCTTTAGAATTAGTTTCCCTTTGTGCAAAATTTTATCACTTCTGTTTCCCAGTTTTATTTGGTTGTTTATTTATGACAGTTAACCTCAAGGAGTAATATTGAAGAGAAAGGTAAATTTTGAACCATACCCAGTTAACTTGTACAAGCATTTGCTGAACATAGTTGTGGAAATACTGGTAAATTTTATTTAAATTACAGAATGAAAAAAAATCTATCTAGAAAAGTAAGAAATGCTTACCCATGCTAAACATTGCAGTTCCAGCCCCTGCCTTGGACATAATAAGAATTGAGCCTTCAACAACATTTGGCATCTCAATGTGCCACCTATCACAAAAAATATATAGCAACATATATTAGAGCTCCATACAAGTTTAGCGTAACCATTGCCCTTTTTCTTCGTGCAACATTGCCTTTTTTTTAATACTAAGCTATGATCGTTTGTTCAACATAAACTGCCATAGAATGAAGGATTGATTCTGTACCTATTAGCAATAAGCGACCATATTAATCCTAGAACACTCGCATAGACATTAGGATTTCTTGCAAGCTTGAGACAAACCGTCTTCATCAAGGGCAACAAAGGAATTTTACTATCCGTCTCCGCAATTGCCTCCAAATCTTTAACCTCTGTTGCTTCGATAGAATCAACATTATTCACCGCCTTTCTGAGCTCCAACCCAAAAAGCAGTGTTGCATTCCAAAGGATCGACTGCACCACTGACAATTGAACCACCAGGTCCTGGGCCCACTTGCCATACATGGCCATCGCAAGCGGAACACCAACAATGAGGGTGTTGTTTAGAGTGGAGAGAGAGAAACATGTTAAAGACCAAGCATAGCTGCCCTTTTTGTACCACTTTGCCCATACAACTAAAGCAAGTATTATAGCTATCTTAGATATCGCATCAGCGGCTATGAACCTATAGTTCATTGTATATGGGTTGGTACGGATTGTGAAATCAAAGGTAAAAAATGGAATTGTGAATAATGCGACAAGTCGGTTGATTGCATCGCATTGTTCTGGTGTGAAAATTTTCCACCACCGTACCGATCCGTATCCAAGCCCTAGTGCCACATAGAGTGGTACCATGGCACTTGCCACCTTGTACAAATCACCCCAACTTATCATTGTTTAGTATAGTTCACGGTCTTAGAACTCTTAGAACTAATTTATTCAACAAGGCTGATATGTTTCATACCAGTTGGTGTGTGACATCGGTATTGTTTCTCTCTGTATTTATAGGTGATTTGAGACAAAATGGATTGGATTTAATAATAATAAAAAATATTATGGATTATATTAATTAATGCGTTTGCCCATGCATGCTTACATGAGCAAAAAGCATTTGTTTTGTTTCAGTCTCCCTTTTCTTGGATAGGCTCAAATGACCGTACATTGTTCGGCCGTAGATGGATAAGTAGATATTAAAAAGTGTTAAAATTGGTGGAGGGAGAAACAATTCTACAAGTATTTTGATCATTTTTTTAGGGATTAAGAATCAATATTGAAAAGATTGGATGAAATAGAGGTATATTTTTTAAAACTCTTTGTTTGACACAAAAATAGAGGTAAGCAAATAAATGGATCACAAGAGAAACTAAGACAACAAACATGCAAGCACAAGAAATTAGAGATGACACAAGATTTTACGTGGAAACCCTTTTGAAAAAAAATCACGGGAGCACACGGCACAAATCTACTAATCAAAAAGTCTTATAAGTACAGGTAGGGGTGATTAATTTGCGAGCATGAGCGAGTTAGGGTATGCTTATACTTGGCTCATTAAGTAAATGAGTGAGTTGTTAATGAGCGAGTTTAAGCGAGTTACTAAATGAGCGAGTTATGAGCGGCTCACGAGTTATGAGTACCAAAATTTAACAAATTGTCATGATTCACGCGATGGTGGAGAGGTTGCCGACTTTGGGTGATTTGGTTTAGGTTTTGGGTGATGGCGAAGAGGCTTTAGGTTTAGGTTTTGGATCAATTGCTATCGACTTTGTTCTGCCGACTTTACAAAAATATGAATGTATGAATATGACATAGAGATTTAATGAGACGAGGCCGCAAGGATGATTTAATATTGCATAAATTTAGTTCATTGATTTAATGCTACAGAAATTTAGTGCTGCAGAAATTTATTTGGGATTGAATATGGTAGGGATTACATGTACATGTGGCAAATTCTTAATGAGCGAGTTGGGGCATGCTCATGCTCGCTCATTAAGTAAATAAACGAGTTGTTAATGAGCGAGTTTAAGTGAGTTGATAAATGAGCGAGTTATGAGCGGCTCACGAGTTATGAGCAATTTACTCACCCCTAAGTACAAGAGATTAGAATTCTCAATAGCACTCTCTTACACACTCTCTTACAAGACTTAGTGAAAAGGCAACAAAGAGACAGAAAAGTAGCTCAATCCTTTCTGACTTATGAAATGGGCTCAGTTCTGACATTTTTATTTTTACCCATTTTTTAAAATATTTTAATAAAAATAACAAGGGTTTTGAAAAAAATTTAAAAATACCCAAACCGTGGAAAAAAATCCACGGTCCTGAATTTTAATTCAAAACCGTAGAAAAAATTTACGGTCCGGGGGTATAAATAGCATTTTTAAAAAAAATATTTTTTGTATTGAAATATTAGAAATGTTGAATATATTTCTTTGAAAATAGATGGAATACAATATAATTTGATTTAGAAAGACTGCAACAAATAACCCATATCAATATTTTTTAGGTCAAATTTTTCGCGGCTGTAAGAAAAAATAATATATTTCTTTATGTGTTATTGTAAAAAAAATAAAAATGCTTGGATTCTGAGTTATGGATCCCTATTCAAAAGTCATTTCTAGGTAATATAGAAAATATTGTCATCATTCTAATACATTTAATTTCTAAAAAGTTGTATATATTTTGAGAATTCTTATTGAATAACAATCATTAAATAACTTAGAGTTTTTTTTTTCAAAAATAAATAAACTTTATTTGTATGTGTTGATAGCTCACAGTTTCATCCTGAGTCCAACCTTGCACCTCTAGTTAACATAGCAAAACATTTTCAAAAATTATGAAAATTAACCGACATACAGTCTTGATATCATAGAACACGACTGCAAAGTTTCATATAAAATCTCTAAACAGATCGTGAGATATCAAGTCTCAAAAATTACCCAAACTGCTAAAGGAATGCACATAGTAGCAAATTTGCACCTCTGGTTAATATAGCAAAACATTTTTAAAAATCATGAAAATTGACCGACATACAGTATTGACATCATAAAACACAACTGCAAAGTTTCATATAAAATATCCAAACAGATCGTGAGATATCAGGTCTCAAAAATTGCCCGAACTGCTAAAGGATGGCACATAGTAGCAACTTTGCACCTCTGGTTAACATAGCAAAACATCTCCAAAAATTATAAAAATTGACCGACATATAGTTTTGATATCATAGAACACGACTGTAAAAGTTTGATATAAAATCTCCAAACAGATCGTGAGATATCATGTCTCAAAAATTGTCAGAATTGCTAAAGGAGTGCACATAGTAGCAATTTTGTATCTCTGGTTAACATAACAAAACATTTCCAAAAATTATGAAAATTGACCGACATATAGTATTGACATCATAGAACACTATTTAAAGTTTCATATAAAATCTCCAAACAGATCGTGAGATATCAGGTCTTAAAAATTGCCCGAACTGCTAAAGGAGGGCACATAGTAGCAATTTTGCACATCTGGTTAACATAGCAAAACATCTTCAAAAATTATGAAAATTGACCGACATGTAGTCTTGACATCATAGAACATGACAGAAAAATTTCATATAAAATCCCCAAACAGATCGTGAGATATCAGGTCTCAAAAATTGCCCGAACTGCTAAAGTGACAATTTGTGCACTCCTTTAGCAGTTCAGACAATTTTTGAGACTTGATATCTCACTATCTGTTTGGAGATTTTATATGAAACTTTGCAATCGTGTTCTATGATGTCAAGACTATATGTCGGTCAATTTTCATGATTTTTGAAGATGTTTTGTTATGTTAACCAGAGGTGCAAAGTTGAACTCAGAATGAAATTGTGAGCTGTCAACACACAAATAAAGTTTATTCATTTTTGAAAAAACAACAAAAATTTTAAGTTATTTAATGATTGTTATTCAAAAAGAATTCTAAAAATAGATACAATTTTTTAGAAATTAAATATACTAGAAGGATGACAATATTTTCTGTATTACCTAAAAGTGATTTTTAAATTGGAATCAATAACTCAGAATCCAAGTATTTTTTTTACAATAACACATAAATAAATATATTATTTTTTCTTACAGCCGCAAAAAATCTGACCTGAAAAATGTCGATCCGGGTTATTTGTTGCAGTCTTTCTAAATCAAATTATATTGTATTCCATCTATTTTCAAAGAAATATATTCAACATTTCTAATATTTCAATACAAAAAAAAATGCTATTTATACCCCCGGACCGTGAATGTTTTCCACAATTTCGAATTTAAATTCTAGGCCGTGAATTTTTTCCACAGTTCCGAATTTAAATTCCGAACTGTAAATTTTTTCCATGGATTTTTTCCACGGTTTGGATATTTTTTAAAAAATTTCAAATCTCTGATTATTTTTATTAATAAATTTTAAAAAATAGGTAAAAATAAAAATGTCGGCTCAGCGGCTGCACCTTTGATTAAAAATCAAAGTAGTCAACAGTACCATCGGTGCATTATCTCTTACCGATAGCAAAAACCATAGGCAGCACTATAATTGGAAACCCATCAAAGTCATGATTTCCATCGACTCCCTTTCTTTCTACCGATAGTAGAAAAGATCAAACTGCATCGGTTGACTTTTTCTACCGATGGCAAAAGGCATCAACGCCAACAGTATGGTTTTCTTTCCGATAGCAAAAGCAAAGTTGGCAGCGCCTATTCATTGGCTTCAACTGAACACTCTTAGTGGCTTCACTACTGACAACAATGCGCAATCAGAGAAAACATCCTCTGTGTTTTGGTCAAAAACGTGATGTCGAACTGAGCCAGCTGTGTATAAGCCGCACCTGGCCTTAAAATGCATTTTTTTTTTTTTTTTCAGTTGTGTGTGTTCCATTTGCATTATTCTTACCTTGACAGAAAATTAAATATATACGTCCTCCAGAGTGTCTGAGACATTTGTAAGGGCCAAGAACTCTCTCTCTTTCTCTTTGCATTTGTGAGTTTGAGAGGGAATCCACCAAACCAAGAGACTCGCCGGATAATTGGGTTGCGGGTAGAGGGATAGACTCGATGTAGTTCGTAGTCTATCTCCATCAACGATTTCTCAGATTGTTATAAATTACATGAAGAACTAAATTAAAACTTGACTTGCCAAATCATAAAAGGAATTTCAAGATCAAGAGATTTAATCTACTCTGCATCTCCAACTAATTCCCTTATCATTCCTTACAAGAAGATTATTATTTATACCCTAAAATTAAATGTTGTAATTAAGAGAAAAAATTATTCAGTTTCCATCTATATATATTTCACCTCTGTAATCTCTAGCTAACGGTTAATTCTACAAGAATCTTTCACTATCTGCAAGGGTAAAAGTGCTTAATAGTATCAGTATCATCGCGGATACTATCATTGTTGTTTGGCAGGTTATAAGAACTTGCTTAAAAGAATAAAGAAAAAGAAAAAGAAATAGACTATTTCGAGGCATGAATCAAATAAAATGAATCAACTTTAATCCAATCATTTATGTGATTATTATATGTTGATTATAGTTACTATTAGTTAAACGAGACATTCAAGTGGGTTTGATTGTTTTTTAAAATGCAAATTGAGCGCTTTGTGCAAAGTTGCATTTGTAAAGCATCAATCATTTATTTTGGAGTTGTGCATTTGCAAAAGAATTTTGGATAGCTCTTACTCTGCATTCAGTGTTAACCTTTCTTTTGTTTATGCTTCCATTGCTGATGCTTTTGGCTTCAATATTGTTAATTTCTTCATGTTTCAATTGAGACTCCATTTGGATTACGGGATCTCATGTAGGACATTATGGAAATAAATTGACGATTTTTTTTCGTGCGCAAGTAAAACATATCACACTTACAAGAAGCAGAAGATGGTTGGTTATTAAGTACTGTTAATGAACTAAGAATTTGAGTGGAAACTTGGAATCAATTTCAGTTCTATTTTCTTATTGGTCTTGATCTTAGACTTTCAAATTTATTCCTTAAATTTGTAATTTGTTAATAACCAATTTGTTTTAACATAAGTTTGTTAGTCGTGGTCCTGATCAATTGACTTCCAAATAAATAAATAAATAAAGAAGAAGAAGAAGATAAAGAAATAAAAAAACTTGTTAGTCCTAGTCGATCGTCAATTAATTTGTTAGTCGTAGTCGTAGTCGACAATGGTGTTTAAAAAAAAGATTAATTTTTTGTCATAGTTGCCAATTGACTTCTATTAATTTGTTTATTTAATAGAACTTCTGTCAAACTGACGTGCCAACACTCGATACTTTCACTTGGCCAAATATAAAAGAAATAAAGAAGATGATGTGCGTAGAGTGGGAAAAATGGTAGGGTGGAACTGGCTCCATCACATAATATGGTATGGTATGCGTGTTGGTTATGTGTCGTAATTATTTTTGAAAAATTTGGAACGGCACGGTACATGAAAGATCTAGTTATGGCACGGCATGTGGTCACATAAGTCACATGTAATTAGGACAGCTAGATCTTTGTCCAAATGGTCACACGAGTTACGCAAGTCATGTTTGGTCACTGTTCGACGTGATTCACGTGGCGTGATCATTTGTGTGCCATGATCACCGCTTGATATTTTGATCACGGTATGTGAAAAACAGCACGCCATAGCACAAGAGCAAAATCACGGCATGTTAATAACAGCACGACACAACACGTTTCTTCCACTCTAGATGCAAGGGTGAAAACGAAGCGGATAGTGATAAAACTATATCCATATCTATTTTGAATTTTTTGAATATGGATACGAATCAAATATTAGACGAACACATATATGGATACGAGTCGAATCAAATATTTATTCAAAAATATTATTTTTTTTAAATACTAAAATTTTAATTATAATGGTGAATAACATAATGTTTTCATAATATAAATTAAACTATATGGTATATATCTACTATTCGGATACATATAATTGAAACGTAAAATTATATATGTATCCATATCTACACAGATATTCAGATATCGAGTATCCACATCTAATTTTTCTAGTACGGATCGAATATGGATCATATATTATCCATACCGATTTCACCCCTAAGAAGATGATATTAATTTTGGTCTTTCTTGGAGGTGCTATCGGGTCGAGTAGAGTCCATATACTATTATATTTTGACCTGTACCCTAAAAGTGTTCGGGTCCGAATTTTGATCCATATACTTCTTATGTTCAAATTGGATCAGGTCCAGATCCGGATACCGCATCTATTAGTAGACATTCCGGGTCAAATATTTTGGTTCTGGGTACATAGATACTCATAACTTGTTTATGATTATTGAGTCCGGACCAAATTTGGAGCCAGATCGGGTATATGTCACAAGCATTCAGAAAGATTGAAGTTTTTACTTTTTTCTTTATTAGCTTTTCGAATTGAAACCAATTTGAGTGTTATGCATGGGTTTCACGTCTATCGTCTGATCTGTTTTAAAATTTGTGCGCATAAATATTAAAGTTGAGGCGCATACTTATTGAAGCAGTGCACACAGATCATAAATTGAATCAGACAAACGTGGAACCCATTTAGACTCAAATTGAGCCTGATGCCCATCAAACTCAAATTGGTTCCTTTCGAATTTAGTAGGAGAAATATAATTTTTAGAAAGTAAAATATTGAAGGAGAGATATTATTTTTAAAAATAAAATATTAAAGATGATGAATTTTTTTTAATTAGTAATCTATGATATGATATTATGATTTTTTTTCCATATCCTTATTTCTAATGGAATCAAAATGATCCATGGATCGATTAGATCAGATCTTTTCAAATC
This sequence comes from Carex rostrata, assembly GCA_964058875.1. NCBI lineage: Eukaryota > Viridiplantae > Streptophyta > Magnoliopsida > Poales > Cyperaceae > Carex > Carex rostrata. The sequence continues at coordinate 483,592 of CAXKVT010000015.1, read as the reverse complement.
TTCTTTCTATTTTTCTTTGTCCAATATTTCTTCTTAATTAGTACTTGCCTTTTGTTTTCCATGCAAACAGTAAAAGAAGAAGAAAATTTATTAAAAAAAAAAAGTGCTACATATAGTTGTCTTATAATAGTTAATAATCTATATTTTATATTAATTAATTATAAAGAATTATATTGGTATTATACTAAATATTTATACATGTATCAGGTTGAATTTGGTTATGTGGATCAGATAATTAAATCAAATACATATCCTATCTATTATAATATTGGTTCCGGTTCGAATCCGAATTGAATATGAAAATATTAATTTTAATTTGTAATCGAACTCATAAATTTACCGATTATATTTTTTAAACTATATTCTATCCAAATTGATTGGATCCAGATCGGTTCCAATTCAGTACAAAATCGGAACCAAATTAAATAAACCTCTAGTCTTTCCATACTAGAAGGCCAGTCTGCCACATGAGATCAGAAGTCAGAAAGAGTGTTGTGTGAGGGAGAACGCACTGGAACCCAGAAAAGAGTAATCTAGGATATGATATTATGATTTTTTTTTCCATATCCTTATTTCCAATAAAGAGTATCTACTTAGGTTGAGATGACCTAATTAACAAGCTCATGCTCCTTTCTGCAATTGCTTCCGTATATTCATGTTTATCATAAACAAACAGACATGAGCTGGATACAAGAACATGGTGTACACGTGTAAAGCGGTGAAGGGGATAAATATATCTGCCGTGGATCCTGCATGGTACATAGCCAATTAACCAAAGAAGTATATGGGGACGTTATCTGGTGTATATATACTGTATAGTTTCAGGTGCTTTTAGGGAAATAGTGTATATTTTGGCAATGCATGGCTTTGGTAATATTCACATTACATATGGGTTCATATCAATTTTTAAATTTTAAACAGTAACAGTTACATAAAAATGTAAGAGTGAGTCTATGGTACTATGCATATTACGATTTGGCACTGTGCTACGGCTATATATTCGAGTTTTCAAATCCTAACGGTCAATCCGAACCGTTCATCTTGTTCTCCATATTAATATGTGTTTGGAGACCAAATTTTACATTTTTTGAATTTTTTCTACAATTTTTTAGATTTATTGAAAATCACTGTTTTTGGATGGTCCAGAATTTTCAGATCAAGTGATTTTCTAAATATCTAAAAAAATAGTAAAAAAATTTCAAAAATTGTAAATTTTGGTCTTCAAACACATATTAATATGGAGAACAAGATGAACGGTTCAGATCGACCGTTAGGATTTGAAAACTCGAATATAGAGCCGTAGCACGATAACAACCCGTGATATGCATAGTACCATAGACTCACTCAAAATGTAATTGGAAACTGAATTTTACATTTTTTTTTTTTTAATTCTTAAACAATTTTTTAGGTATTTTTAGGAGTTTTCTATGAGTTTTCTGTAGGATTTTTTTCAATTATTTAAAAAACAGCAAATGATAAATAGAAATGCGCAACTTTAAGATTTTTTTTTCTTTAACCAGAAATTTGGCATCAATTGTACGAACTGCGAGTTTTTTATCCAATAATTTGTTTCTCACTATAAAAGTGTATATATCTCTCTTGTCGTGCGCCGAAATTTAGTTATAAAAAATAATACATATATAAAGTGTTGGTTTGAAGAGAATTAAGGTGTCCAGCTAGAGTAGGAAAAATGACACGATGGAGCCGGCTCCATCACGGAACGGAACGGTTATGGCACAGCACGTGTGATTGTTCCGTACCGTGACTCGCGTGTTCCGTGTTATGACTAGCTTTTAAAAAATTTGGCATGACACATCACGTAATCACGCGAATCACGTGTAATTAGGACTATTAGGTCTTAATCAAATGGTGAATCATGAATAAACTTATAACTTAAATTGAATAAACTAACTTAAATTATGAAAAAAATAGTTAAACATGAGAAACGTAATCAGTTACGTTTGGACACGGCACTCGAGTCACGGCGTGACTCGCGTGCCGTGATCACCTCTCAATATTTTGGTCACGGCACGATACGGCACGTATCACTGTTCACTTAGTCACGGCACAGCACGAAATTAAAGTCACGGTATATCAATCACGGCACGACACGACACGACACGTTTTTTCCACTCTAGGTCCAGCCCGTTTTGCCTTTTTCATCGGCTAGAAGACGACCGATGTCTTTGATGCTTTTGCCAATGGTAGCAAGTGCAAACTGATGGTGCTTAATGCTTTTCCCATCGGCAACAAAAGTCAAAGTATGTTATTTGACTTTGATTGCTATCGGTAGAAGGTTATAAACCGATGATAAATTGGGTTTCATTTAAGCCGGCCATTTTTATTAATATCCCTAAAAAAAATTGAAATTTTAAAAATGCCCCTGCTCACAATTTTTTTTTAAATATACCCTGACCGCCTGGGCTTCGGGCGGCCCAAATACCATGTGAGGCGCCACAGGGCCGGGCGGCCCATACCACAAGTGAGGCGCCACCCCCTGGGGCGCCCCATTAAGCCTGTGAGGCGCCACCCCCCCAGGCGCCCCATATGGAGTATGATTTAAGCCCGTTTTCTGCCTCTGTCACTTCCCGATTTGAGAACTTCTCTCGAGGCGAGAAGCTGAATGAATAGGTATGTTTTAATTATAATAATTAGTCATTACTTTTTAATTATAATAATTAGTCATTACTGTTGCAAATTTACTGTTGCAAGTACTGTAGCGTACTGTACATTTACTGTTGCACGCACTGTAGCGTACCGTACATTTACTGTAGAAATTTACTGTTGCACGCACTGTATAAAAATTGTAATTTTTTTTAACTTTTATTTATTTATTTTTCAATTAGTCATTTATTACTGTACCCATTATTATGTCATGTAATACTTGTAAAAAAAATTTTAAATGTAGTTTGTTAAATAAGAGATGTTAGTTGCACTGTATGTCGGCGACAAGCTAGAAAGGGATGAAGATGGCGTGCATTACACGAAAGAAGTCGCATTTGGCTTCGAGATTAATGAAAATACCACATTTGAGGAACTGAAGCAGCTAATATACAAAAAGACATATGTAAACCCCAACAGGTATGAAATAGAATTGGCTACACGGATTGACAACTCACGTGGGGGGGGGGGGTAGACCTTACTTTGTTAAGTTTCCAATAACAGATGCCAATTTGTGGAGAGTTGTGTATACTCAATTTGTAGCTTGTGGGGTCCCGGTAATGGACATATATTCGAAGAGGGTTCCCCGAACGAGGGCTGGACCTTCAAGTTCGGCTGGGGCTGCCTTCAGGTTATGGAAATTCGGGTTATGATAACCAGGGGTACCATCAGCACTCCCCTTATGACCACCAGGAGTACCACCAGCAATCCTCTTATGACAACTAGGGATATCACCAGCACTCCCCTTATGACAGCCAGAGGTATCACAGCCCCGGTTATGACAACCAGGGGTACCACAACTCCCCAGAAAATACTGAAGAGTTACCACTACCACCCAGACAGACACCCATAATCCCTAGATTTCCAACTATGCCAGAGTCAGGACCGGTACCCGTTAATCGAAATGATATTGATATTGATGTTGATGCTATTGATGCCGTACCAGAAAGGGAAATGGAAACGGGGGATGAATACCAAGGGGTTTGGGAAGCTGATGACTTATCAGATGGTGATGCAAATGTACTAGGGTTGTCCACGGCAGAAAAATTCCCGATTAGAGGTCAGGGGAATAAGCATCCGGTTGCCACATTCAACGACACCACAACTTTTGAAGAGGCAGACATTAGTTTCTTTGGTCCTCGTGTTGAATACAGCAAAGAACTTGCCGCAGGGCAAGTTTATACCAACATAGACGTACTTGTAAAGAAAATAAATAAGACTCATGTTCACGGCAACTGGGAATGTATAATACACAAAAGGGACCGAACAAGGTTAGTTGTGCTTTGTACAACTCACCCGCGCTGTGAGTTCCGCCTTTTTGCAACCCCTGCGGGTTCAGGGGAAGCATGGATGATTAAGAAGTGTGAACCACCTCATACATGCAAGTCTGCGTCCACAAGGACAGACCATGCGCAGCTGACGGCATCATTAATTGTCGATGCAATTGAGGAGGACATTAAGTTGGATCCATCGACGAGCATCAAGGCGGTGGCTATGACCGTCAGACACAAATACAAATATGTAATCCCAAAAAACAACAGGCTATGGAGAGGTCGTGAACTTGCGGTTTGTAGGATATTCGGTAGTTGGAAGGACTCATATGGCTATATGGCACCATTGCTCCAGGCCATGGCAAGTACAAATGTCGGCACCGTATATGAGCGATGGCATGGCCCTTTTTTTGATAAAGACAGAGTACTAATAGAGGGAGCTAAACAATTCAAGGGCATAGCATGGGCTTTTGGTGCTTGTATCCAAGCTGTGCCATACATCAGACCCGTTATCAGCATTGATGCATGCTTCATGTCTGGCCGTTACGAGGGGAGGCTACTCATAGCATGCGCATATGATGCTGAGAACCAGCTGTTGCCTTTGGCGTTTGCAATTGTTCATAAAGAGGACGGCGAGAACTGGGGATTCTTTATGCAGTTTTTAAGAAGACGGGTAATTGGGGAAGGGAAGTTTTTCTGTGTGATATCAGACCAGCACAAAGGAATAAAATATGTTTTTGATCGTGAAGATTACGGGTGATCAACACGTACTGGCCAGTGTGTGCACAGGTTGTGTATGCAACACGTTGCGGAGAACCTTTCCAAGGCAACCGGGGGTGACACGTGGGTTACTGATACATTTAGATGGAATTGCAGAAAGAAAAAGCCGAGAAGGGTGGTAGAGATGACTAGCAGTTTTGCAAAGGTACATGTATTTCAATTGTTTACATATATTATTATACTTTAAGAAAACAAATTTTTTTTACTACAATTGTTTACTTACATTATTCTATTTCCTTATTTTCTATGTAGTACATGCCAAAGGCAAATCTCTACTTAATGAAGGTGGGCAAAAATAATTCCCAAGATGTCAACGAAGATCCAGCATACGAGAAAATATATCAATCCCGGGATGGAGGTTGGCGTTGGGGAATTATGACCACCAACGGATCCGAGTCGCTGAATGCAGTATTCAAGCAGAGCCGGATGTTGCCTGTGGCTGCAGTTGTAGAGGACACATTCTACAATTTAAATGCCTGGTTTCAGGAACGACGTGCTAAGGCCGCAGAATTAATAAGGATGAACCAGTCATTTTCAACAAGGGTGGAGGAGAAACTAAGACGACACAGGGACAAAGGTGCAACTATGACCGTGATCCCGATGGGTAATGATGGAACAGAATTCGAAGTGCAAAATCCAAATGAGTACGTTCCTACCAGCCGTAAACCAGACGGCACTATGGCGTTTGTCAAGAGGGCTTGCAAGTACGTGGTTAAATTCGGAGATGCCAGGGCGGTAACCTGTACATGCCAAGGACCCCAGCTAAGTCACATACCCTGCAGTCACGTGATGGCGGTATGCCGAGTGAGGAACTACTGTGAGGATCACTATGTTGCTGACATGTACCATACCGATTACCTTGCTTTCACTTGGGGTGGATCTTTCCATTCTTATCCTGATCAGCATGAGTGGCCTGCATATGTCGGAGATAGAATATTACCTTTAGAAGGATGGATAAGAAAGGGAAGGAGGAGACACAAGCGTATTGTAATGACCATGGACGAGATGGGTGGTAGGCGACCGTCAGGAAATCGGGCTCGCCGTTCTGTTTCCGACAGGCGCAGGTAGAATTGTACAAAATTTATTTATGCTTTAATTATATTACTAACTGAATTGCATTGTTACATTTAGATGCAATAAACGAACACAACAAAAGAGAAAATGCCAGAGTTGTTGCTGAAGCAACCGGTAGAACACAACCCCCTCCTCCTGTAAGCCAATCATCTAGTAGCCAAGCCTCTACAAGTAATGCCGCACATGCCACTGGTACCAGAAGAACTAGTCGTTTGTTATGTTTATTCAGACGTGGTGGCAGATAAACTTGCTATTTTGCTTATGCGAATTGATTTATTTGGTATATGTGTATGTGTATGTGTATGTGTATGTGTATGTGTATGTGTATGTGTATGTGTATGTGTATGTGTATGTGTATGTGTATGTGTATGTGTATGTGTATGTGTATGTATTATACATATAGTTCATCAAAAAAATAAAAAAATAAAAAATCAAAGTTATAAAAATTTACGACATCACTCTGTAAATATATCAATTTTTTTTTTTTGGCATGCGCATATTATGTATATGTATATGTGTATATGTGTATATTATACATATATTATAAAAACCATAATAAATGCCAAGTCCTTATTAGTGTTATATTTAGACTTGTGATATCCAACTGACAAATAAAATCAAAGTTCACCAAAAAAATAAAAATAAAAAAATTAAAGTTATAAAAATTTGCGACATCACTTCGTAAATATATCAAATATTTTATTTTTTGGCACACTCTAAATAAGAAAACTTTTTTTTTACAAAATTATTCAAATCAAAATACTAACATCTCAAAAAAAAAAAAAAAAAAATACCATGGGGCGCCCCAGGGGGTGGCGCCTCACTTGTGGTATGGGCCGCCTGGCCCTGTGGCGCCTCACATGGTATTTGGGCCGCCCGAAGCTCAGGCGGTCAGGAGATATTTAAAAGAAATTTGTGAGCAGGGGCATTTTTAAAATTTCAATTTTTTTCAGGGATATTAATAAAAATGGCCGCATTTAAGCTGCTGCCGTAGCTTTTGGAGATTAAATCTATGGCATTTGTTTTTGCTATCGGAAATAATCATCAAGCCGATATTGTTGACTTGTTTGATTAAAAAGGCATCAGCCACAACTTTGCTAAGAGAGTATTTTCGTGAAATCATTGTCTCTGAGCCTTATTTAGAGTTTGCTGTCTTTTTCTTAAAATTTACGAGAGAGTGTATGAGAGAGTGTTATTGAGAATTCTAATTTTTTTGTACTTGTAAGACTATTTGATTTAGTGAATTTGTACTGTATGTTTCCGTGTTTTTTTACTGAAATGATTTTCACGTAAAATCTTGTCTTTCTTAATTTATTGTGTTTGCTTATTTGTTGTCTTCGTTTTTCTTATGTGATTCTCTATTTATTTGTTTACCTCTATTTTGTTTTCCAACATGAAGCAAAAGCTGAGCCGGTTTTTTCTAATATCCTCAATAAATTAAAAAATTTCAAATATGCAGTGTATATTTTCTTTTTAAAAGTAACCCCAAGCGTCAGGAATCCTGCCGATTATGGTCTTTTTTTTTTAAATTAAGAACTGAGGAGTAAAATTGTCCATCAATAAATTTTTGCAATGATTAATATCAACCTCATAAGTCACAATATAAAATCCTGACTAAATGATATAACAAAACAGAAACACTATATTAGTTCAACTAAAAAAATTAGGAGCATCGTTATTTCGGATGGGTATATATGAATGCTTCAATAATTGTACATGGTTTTATTGTATAATTCGTGAGTGATAAAAGAAATACAAACTTTTCACGTTATCGATTTGTGCCTTTCTGTTATAATGGATCTATGTCTATTTGTTTTAAGTCATTTCTCTCAATTCTAAAGTACTTGTAAGTTGTACATGTATTTCTCAAAGACATCTCTTCTAAATGGACATGGCTAGGGCGATGGATATGGCAAGAGATACGATATCTTCACCGAGAAGACGATCTCTAACGAAGAAACTTCAAACGAGCGTATATCGGCGCTCGAATGTCTGATTTCAGCATATGACCATTTTTTAGAAAGGCAGTAAGGAGATCTACAAGATCTTTTCATAAAACGAATAACCGCATTTTTCAGCTCCAATAAATAAAGGGAAAAGACTCAAAACTTGAGTTGAAGTTTTCAATTAAATTTTTTTCTTAATAATTTTCTATTTTTTTGTCATTTACTATACTTTTTATTAGATATTGTTCATGTAGATGTATGAAGTCTTAGATCTAGATTTTTTTTTTGTTATATTTTTATATTTTTAGTTCAAATGTTATTCACGTAAATGTTTTCATTTTGAAATTTATTTTAGCTATTCTGGTATTTATATCTAGAGTATGCCATAAAAAAATAAAAATAAAAGACAATTATTGAAATTTAGTTTAGTGTTTTCATATGGAGAATTTTCAAAAATAAAAAGACCAGAACTGTCAGGATTTTTAGCGGTTCTATTCTTTAAAATTTGGGGCATTTTCAAAAATAAAAACATCAAAGGCATTTGTATAATTTTTTAATTTATTGAGGATATTAAAAAAATCGGCAGTCTGGGTCCACAACCATCAATTAAAGACGAATTATTCCCATTATCAATTGCGGAAAGAAACCAAATTTGGTATTGAACGTTATCCTCAGTGTACATACATTCAAGTTCCAAAAATGAATCAGTAGATCAATACAATTTGATGAAGGAACTGAGATAAAGTATTATATTATAATGCGGGGCTTTTCTGCATATAAAGTTGCATTCCGCGTGGAAATTTTCTTTCAAGCACTAACAACAATTCCGGGGTTGATTTTCTCTTTTTCTTTCTTCCTTGGAGCGTCTTGTTTGTTTCTGAGGTTTTTTATTCCCATGTTTGTCCCTCAAAAGTAAATAAATTTTTGCAATTTTTTTTAAAATTATTTATATTTTCTGTTGAATCATATACAGTATCCAATGCAATGTTGAGCATATATGTGATATAATTATGAATTGTATATTGTCATGTATGATTATGCTATTAAAGTGATTTATAAGGATTAAAGATATTTAATAATTTATGTATTCATTAGAATGTGAACATACATAAATATGTAGAAATGTGTAGATTTGTACGGATAAAGTTCAAATCTTTGATAAGTTTAATTATTGTGAAATTTGTAATTAAAGAGAACCACATATACAGAGTAAATCAGACAATTTCTATAGAGTTGTGTGGGTTGCACAAATGGATGTGCGGGTCGCACCCTCCTATCTGTAAATTACAAATTGAGTCATCCGAATGTTGTGTGGGCCGCACAAAGCTCTGGTTTTTTCAGAAAACTCGGTTCTCGTGTAAAGTTCATTTTCTAAATCTTTTATTAAAAAATTGTAACGTATGTCCTTTTCATGGATTTTTTTTTTTTTTGCTTTTTTTTTCGTGGATTTCCAATTCTTTTTTGTGAATTTTCAATCTTAAAACTAGAAATGTTTTTAAAACTAGAAATGCTTTAATTAAAATATGATATCCTATTATCAATGTAAAAATTAAAACTAGAAATGCATTAATTAAAATATGATATCCTATCATCAATGCAAAATTTTTGGGATAAATCTGGTTGATTCTACGGGCCAGGCACGCTGCCAGAATTCATGTTTCCTTATTTAAGTGGATTGATTTTCAAGATACAATAAATCATAACACACAACACATAATCAGAGAGGTTATTATAGAATGAGTTAGGGGTGTTCAAACGGTCGGTTCGGTTGAAACTGAACTAAAAAAAACAAACCAAACTTTTTTCGGTTTTAAAAAATAGAACCGAACTGATTAAACTTATAATAAACTGATTACGAACCGAGTTGAACAAACTGAAGTAAATTTTGGTTTATTCAGTTCAAACCGAAGTAAACATATTGGTGCCATTATTAATGAAAATTAAACATGTTCTTACATAAGTTGTTCAATTCCATACAAAATATGTAGATGTAATAAAATATGTAAACCAAAATGAAAGAAAGGAAGCAATGATTGAACCAAACAAAATATAAACCATACTTGAATCAATATAATTCGGTCGGTTCGGTTTAGTTGATTTTGAAAAGTCTAAACTGAACCAAACCATTTAAACTGAAATAATTCAAAAATTGAACCGAACCGATCCATTTAAACCGAAAAACCGAACCATTTAAACCATTTGAACACCCCTAGAATGAGTTTGGCTAAGATGCTATGGATAGCATAAGACATCCCGTGCTATTGTCTCAAAAACATATCATATAAACTTCAACCGACGAATCCAAACTGTTAAAACTGATGTACTTTGTTATTGATGTACATTTACATGTCAAATTTATAATTTTTTTAGTTCATTTGGTATAAAGTCAAGTGATCAAAAAATAACTCATTATTTTTTGACCGCTTGACTGTATACCGAATAAAAATATAATTGGATTAATATCCATCTAAATCGGATCCGTTTACACCCTAGCTGGATATCATATTATCATGCTCCACAAATTAATGTACAAAATGCTCCTCTTGCGCTTTAATGGGTACTATCTTCCAAAAATGTACAAAAAGGCTCCTTGTGCACTTTATTCCGTATCTTGGACTAGATGCCGCCTGTGAATTCTTTCTGAATTCTTGCACTTAAAAGTTGAACAAGATTAGAGTTAGAGGGGATCTTTTTGGAGCAAGAAAGTTAGAGAGGAGCTTTAAACAAATTAAGTCTTGAATATTAAAAGGATGGATGTTCAATGTTTTGCATCAATCATCCAAGGCCTCTGCTAGTGCTTTGTTAGTTTGTTTTCATTTACATTAAATAAATTGATAATGACAGTACTTGTGCTTTTTTAAACAAGCAGGATGGATTGGAATATTCATGGTGGCGACTTGAAACAGGACATGCAGCTTTGGTTTCTTTATGTAATCCACCAAGTCCAATTTGAAAATAATTAAGTAAAAAGATGGTATGAACATAAGTTTACTAAGTTTTAGTTGTAAATATAGAGTAGAACTAGGGTGCTCTTAAGCTCACCAAAGTTTTGGTGAGCTTAACTCTAAAACTCATCAAATCGATTTCAAATGACGAATCCGAAACGTTGAAACCCGCCTACCTTACGTGTGATGCATCTACATGTGAAATTTTTAAACATTCGAATTAATTTAGTGTAAAGTCAAGCGGTCAAAAAACGTTCAAAAATGAATGCACTAAAATTAATTTATTAACCTTCTAATTTTGACCGCTTGACTTAATACTAAATTAATTCGAATGTTTAAAAATTTCACATGTAGATGCATCACACGTAAGGTAGGCGGGTTTCAACGGTTCGGATTCGTCATTTGAAATCGATTTGATGAGTTTTAGAGTTAAGCTTACCAAAACTTTGGTGAGCTTAAGAGCACCCTAGTTCTACTTGTAAATATAATCTTAAAACTTTTTTGGTTCAATTTTAAATACTGTATGGAAACGGTTTAAATTTGATCTGCATTTACATTTTATATTTATATTTTTTTTAAATCGTATTATATAAAGTCCAAACGTCAACAAAAATAAAAATGCATTAAAATATTTTCTAGAATATTTTCTTAACCATTTAACTCAAAATGTAACTGATCACTCATTTTGATAGTTTAAAGTTTGAGAGTAACTGATTAGTTAACCATAAGATTAAGGCTTAATTAGGTGCTATCGATAGCATAAGGCCTTCCGTACTATGGCATCAAAAATCTATCGTATAAATTTTAAATTTCGATCTAAGTAGCTTAATAAATTAGTTATATATGAACTTGTAGAATACTAATTTTAACTATTTTTAGAAAAAAAAATTACTACCTTTTATGATTTATGAAAAATAACAAAAAGATGGGCTTTAAAAAAAAAAGAAAACTTGCCAATATTTTAGGTCATTTTTTTCAATCTTTCATAAATCATAAAAAATAATAAGAATTGGTATATATAGGTTCATTATATAAACAATTAACTAAGTTACTTAGATCAAAGTTTGAAGTTTATACAATAGGTTTTTGAAACCGTAGCACAGAAGATCTTATGTTATCTATGTATAGCACTTAGGGCTGGCAAAAAAATTCGAGGTTCGTAATTCGATTCGGGTTTGATTCGGGTTTGATTCGAGTTTAATTCGATTCGAAATAGGTTCGAATTGGAACGAACCAAACCAGGTTCGGTTCGGAATTAAACCAAACCAAACCCAAACCTAGCCTGGTTCGATCAAAATAGGTTCGTGATTTTTTTGTGGTTCGAATCTCATAAAATCACCAACCATTCATTTTACCCGATTAAATCGAATCTCATAAAATCCAACCGTTCATTTTACCCGATCAAATTAAAATACAAAAGAGCCATTCATTTAACCTAGCCGTCCCAGACTCCCAGTCTCCCACGCTCTCTCTCTAACTCGCTCTCATCTCGCTCTCATCTCGCTCTCATCTCACTCTCATGTCGCTCTAAACCCTAACTTGGCCGTCGCTCCTCTCTGTCTCGCAAGTCGCAACTACTCTCTCTCCTCTCTCTAAGCCAACAGTACACCTCACGATCGGTTTCAGTACTGCACTAGACGGGCTTTAGAGCTAGGGTTTGGGCTTCGGAGCTAGGGTTTGTAAGTTGTTGGCTAGGGCTTCGGAGCTAGGGTTTCAGTACTGTCATGCCTTACCTGTTTTGCTGGCATGTCTGTAAGTTGTTGGCTATGGATATTAGGATGGGTGTAATTGTGTTTTGCCTATGGTCAATGATGTAAATAATCGACATGGCTGAAACCTTGATACTGCTTCTTTTGGAGTTCAGTGTCTAGTTTAGGATGCCACATATGATACTACACATGATACTGAGACCTATTATGGCATTGGTTTTCTGTTTCGGGTAGCTTTCTATTTTATGTTTCGGGTAGCTTTCTATTTTCTGTTTCGGGTAGCTTTCTATTTTCTGTCTATTTTTCATTTGAACTATTGTATGTGATTGGTTGTGCTATTGTATGCTGTTTAATGGATTAATCAATGGATTGTTTAATGGATTAATCAATGGATTGTTTAATGGATTGTTCTATTTTCTGTTTATTTTTGCACTTTGTTTAATGGATTGTTCAAAATCAGATCTCATTTCGAACCTATTTCGAACCAAACCGAACCAGTTCGAATATGTACCGAACCAAACCCGAACTGATCTTTGAGGTTTGAAATCAGAATCAATTTCGAACCAGTTTGGTTCAAAATTATTTCGAATCCGAACCCGAACCTGGATTAGGTTTGGTTTAGTTCGGTTCGTTGCCAGCCCTAATAGCACTAAGCCTTACTCTTAATATAATATCAAAGACAGATTTTAAGCTCACACTCTCCGTCAAGTCTCAATTATAAAAAAAAAATTATCTTCAAAATAGTGTGATATGTCTTTATACACATAACATGACGTGATTAAAATAATAGCAGACAGTTAAATTTAACTTTTTATTTCCGAATTATTTAAATTTTTTCATTGAAAATAATGTATGAAATTATAAAATAAAGAAATAACGTTGGAAAAAAAATTAGGTTAAAATAATTTTCATATATTATTTGAATTTTTACAATAACGTGGCGTTACTTGCATAGTTGTATGATTGTAACATGCTCAATCGTCATTGTTTTTAACATTTTTCATGTGTCGTTTGATTTAGGAGTGTAACTAGACTTTCGAACTATAAAAGTCAAATACATATAAGAATATATGTAACTAGACTTTCGAACTATAAAAGTCAAATACATATAAGATTAATTATATATTTATTTTTTGCAGAGAATAAGAATCAAATTTTACAATATTATGATATATTTTACCCTAAATTATATAAAAAATATATATAACTAAAAAAATGAAAGTCAATTGACTCTTATTCCTTGCTCTGTTGTTGTTGTAAGTAATTATCTATTATTCTATTTGACTAATTTACAAAACATATTAATTTAAATTTTAAATTTTTTTTGAGTTGAAATATTTGCAGATTCATAAGATTTAGAATTGCAACATAGACTGTTGAAACTCTTAAGTTTGTTTCTCTGCTAAGGCCAAGCCACCATCAGGTGTGCTAAAACCATTAATCCCTTGATTCAACCTCAAATCAGTTCACCAATCTCTCAATATATTAGGTTAGAGTGATTATTCTTGAGTGTTCTTTGTGAGAGTCATTTGTGTGCTCATTTATTCATAGCCGTGTGACTTCCCGCTTATTCTATAAGGGCTCACTAGTTGGAGTTTTCTGCTCACCTTTCACGAATTGGTTGTGTGACTTTCCGATGGTTGTAAGGACTCACTGGTTCACAAGTTATAACATTTCTTATTGGATAATAGAAAAGCGCACCGAGAAAAGTAGTTGCGACACCCTGAAGACAGAGACCTTATTTTACCGAAACATATTACATGTCAATTTCTCTCTCTATCTATTTTACTTGAATTGCGATTTAAATTTTCAGATTTTTAGTATTAAGATACCATTTGCGACAACACTTATATCAGCCTCTGACTACCATATTAAACATAATCACTCATCACCCATTTAGCGTTGTATTTCAAAATTGTAAATTTTGAAAAATTATAGATTATAAATTTTGAAAGAGGTTGACTATGGTGAGTCATGGAGTAAAACGCGTTTGTACTCCACGCTGTATTTTTATTTTGAAAGTCCAAACAACCGATCCGAACAGATAGATATAATCTCTATATTGAAATATGTTTGGAGACTAAATTTTACATTTTTTGAAATTTTTTTACTATTTATTAAGCAATTTTGAAAATTATTGTTTTGCTGTGAACAATACAAAACACTAAAGATTTATGGACCATCGGATCAGCGATTTTCAAAGTGACTTAATAAATAGTAAAAAAATTTCAAAAAATGTAAAATTTGGTCTCCAAGCACATTTCAATATGGAGATCATGTTGAGCGGTTCGGATCGGTCATTTGAATTTTTAAAATAAAAATATAGTGTCATGGAGCACCAACTCATTTTACTCCATGGCTCACCGTAGCCCATCTCATTTTGAAAAATTATAAATTATAAATTTTGAAAAATTATAAATTAAAGAATATGCAGATCCCATAAAAAAATTAAATAAATCTTAATAGTTAGCTAGATATTGTTAGTATGTAGCTAGGTAGTAATTGTACAATGGAGATGTCCAACAGTTTGATATATAGGATTAGATAACCAAATAGTAAACCTTTTCTTTTTTATTACACACCTGAAAACTTCCATGACTTTGTTTGTAATTTTTGAGAGAATATTAAAAAAGTTAAATAATTGAGGATTGGAGGAGTTACTTCTCTATCAATTACTGTGATTTGTTAAAGCGGGAAGCATCAAGCACACGGTTTCAGTCTTTCAGAACTTGCTTTAAAAGAAATACAAGTTGAATAATATCAAGTTGATATTTGCCTCCTCCTTTCCACCTTTCTGATTTCATTTTCCGGGAATAATATTTTGAAGTGCATTGCAAAACTAAAGTGTGATGTGTTCACCAAGAGGTTTTAGTGAGCACAACTTCAAAAATATATCGAATCGGCTTCAAATGACAAATTCAAACTGTTGAAATCCATGTACTTCATGAGTGATGAATGTACATGCAAAATTTTAAAAGTTTCGATCATTTGCTGCAAGGCCAAGCGGTCAAAGAAATGAACATTTTACAAGTTATTTTATAAGTTGTTTTATATATTTATTTGTTATTATTTCTTTCACCGCTTGGCAAATGAATTTGAAACTTTCAAAATTTCACATGTACATACATCGCTCTTGAAATACATGGATTTCAATGATTTAGATTCTTCGTTTGAAATTAATCGATATACTCTTGGAGTTGTGCTCACCAAACTTTTTTGGTGATCGAGCAGCACATCACACCCTAGTTTTGGTCCATTTTTCATGTGTCGTTTGATTTAGGAGTGTAACTAGACTTTCGAACTATAAAAGTCAAATACATATAAGATTAATTATATAATTTTATTTTGCAGAGAATAAGGATCAAATTTTTCAGTATTATAATAAATTTTACTCTAAATTATATAAAAAAATATATACATAAATACAAAACAAAAATGGAAGTCAATTGACTCTCATTCCTTATTCTATTGTTGTTGTAAGTAATTCTCTATTATTCTATTTGACTAATTTACAAAATATATCAATTTAAATTTTACAATTTTTTGAGTTGAGATATTTTGCAGGTTCTTAAGATTTAGAATTGTAATATAAACTGTGAAGCTCTTAAGTTTGTTTCTCTGCTAAGGCCAAGCCACCATCAAGTGTGATAAAACCATTAATCCCTTGATTCCACCTCAAATCAGTTCACCAGTCTCTCAATAAATTAGGTTAGATTAATTATTCTTGAGTGTTCTTTGTGAGAGCTATCATATATTCATTTATTTATAGCCGTGTGACTTCCCGCTTATTCAATAAGAACTCACCGATTGGAGTTTTGTGCTCACTTTTCACGAATTGGTTGTGTGACTTTCCGCTAGTTATTAGGACTCACCGGTTCACAAGTTGTAAACTTTCAGATTTTTAGTATTAAGATGTCGTTAGCGACAACACTTATATCCACCTCTGACTACCATATTAAACATAATCACTCATCACCTATTTAGCGTTGTATTTCCAAATTATAAATTTTGAAAAATTATAAATTAAAGAATATGCAGATCCCTTAAACAATTAAATAGATCTTAATATTTAGCTGGATATTGTTAGTATGTAGCTAGGCATTAATTGTACAATATGGAGATGTCCAACAGTTTGATATATATATATATAGGATTAGATAACCAAATAATTAGACAGTAAACCTTTTTTATTACACACCTGAAACTTCCATGACTTTGTTTGTAATTTTTGAGAAAAATAATTTAAAAAGTTATATAATTGAGGATTGGAGGAGTTACTTCTGTATGCAATTATACTGTGATTTGTTAAAGCGGGAAGCATCAATTGCACACAGTTTCAGAACTATAGCGCGCTTTCAAAGAAACACAAGTTGAATAATATATGATCAAGTTGATATTTGCCTCCTCCTTTCCGCCTTTCTGATTTCATTTTCCAGGAATGATATTTTGAAGAGCATTGTAAAACAGCTAGCTATAAGTTTAGTGGAATTTTGGCATGCATGCATATATGCATATATAGCAGCGGCTGATATCAATGGTGCTTTCCACCTGATAGCCCCTATCAGGCTTTCAAAAAAAAATATCACTACAACAAAGTAGACACTTTTTGCGAGAGAAAAAACATTTTTATGATGGTCGTTCGTCGCAAAAAGTACCGTCGCAAAAAGAAAAAACTGAACAATGAAAGTAATCCGTCGCAAAAAGTCACTTTTTTATCCTCGCGAAAAGTGTCCCATTATCAATGGTGCTTTACTGCTTTATTACTCTCTTTTTTAACAAATGCGTGTGCATTAATTAATGATGATGTTTTATTAGGTATATGTTTTTGTGTTACATATCTCTCTTCTAATACTCGCTTATCAATATTGATTTATTTATACATCACGACTAGAAAGAAAGAAAGAAAGAGGGAATTAATGAGCATTCATTGGGCAGCTTAATTATACAGAACCACTTTGATCAAATCCACTATGGGATATTTTATACTTAATCAGATGTTTGCGTTGCCATTTGTCAAAAAAGCAAACTTAAAGATATGTTTGCTCTTGGAACCAGTGTTACGTTGTAAATAATAGTATGTGGTCATCGAACGGACATGTTACGACCATGCGATTAATCGGGAATAATCGGTCATAATTGAAAATATATAATCGGTCAATTAGTCAGACAATCCATAATGGTTAAAAATTTGACATGTAAACACATCACTCGTGAAGTAGATCGATTTTAACGGTTTGAGTTCTAAAACAGAAAATGACAATTTTTTAATTAAAAAGTATATTTGAGCTTTCAGCTTAGTATTGAACGGATATAAGAAAAAAAATATGTACAAATACATTTTTTAAATGCTTTGAGAGCCTACAATTAATGTTCCAAATATATATATATATATATATATATATATATATATATATATATATATATATATATATATATATATATTATATCGATGATGGGGTACTGTACTACAAAAATGTGTTCGTGATAGGTTAAAAAATTTTAATAGCGCAATTAATAAATTACAATATATTGTTTTCTATAGCCATTATCGGCATTATTAAGTGACAATATTAATCTGATAAACATTTAAATTCCTTTAGTAAAGTGTGAAGTCCGATCTTAGAAAAATCCCGTTCGAAATTGTGGTCGTAGGCTCATAGCCAATAAATTAATTACAAGATTTCGTACCACCACATAATCATATGTCCGAATTGTTCAGCAAATTCAAAATTTAAGTTACTTCAGAGAATATGAAATGTCCTGCCGCAATTTTTATTCATAGAAATATATATATATATATTAAAAATAAGAAGCGTAGGGGAGAAATTTTAAAAACAAGAAGGCAGTATCGTGCCATTGTGTTCCTGCGGGATGCCATGTCAAACTTCGGTTATGCTGAAAGAAAAAAACAATTAATATGCTGCGGGACGTCATGCGCTACATCAACCCCCCCCCCCCCCCCCCCCAATCAACCCACAAAAAAAATAAAAATAAAAAAGTTAATATGATACCTGAGACGCAACCTTTGTATAATAAGACTAAGGCGTTTCATATTAACTTCTTCTTTTTTGTGAGTTAATGTATAGCATGGCGTCCCATATTTATTTATTTTTTTTTTTTTTTTTTTTGGCTGATGTATAACATGGCGTCCCACATTAATTGTTTGGTTTTTTTTATTTTTTTCACAAAATCAAAGTTTGGCATGGCATCCCTGCGAGATGCCATGTCACGATACTGCCTTTTCGTTTTTAAAATTTCTCCGCAACAGTTCTTATTTTTAATATATATATTTTTTTTCTGTGAATAAAAATTGCGGAATGTTCTGTATTCAGTATTATGCCTTGTGCTAAGCATTTGCGGAATCTGTATCCTCCGCTTTAATGGGCCGTTTGAGTTAATTTTCAACGAACGATCAAAATTCGGGCCGATTAGTTTCATAATGAGTCCGGCCCAATTAGTTTCTTTCAATATTTCAGCTCCAATTTCATTTCATATTTCATATTTCAGCCCAATTAGTTTCTTTCTTCTCAGCAACAAGTCCATTTCTTGTCGAGAAAGAAAACCTGCGCATAAACTCCCTTGCAAAGGAAAACAAAAAACAAAAAGGAAAAACCCTCTTCTCTTCTCCTCCTCTTCTCTGCCCCCATCTCCGACCATGGCGCTAAGAGGTGACTGGATGTACGAGAACAATGGCGGGTAGGTGCTTCTTAAAACGCCTCCTCTCTCTCTCTCTCTCTGAGTGTTAAGTTTTCCACTTTTCCTTTTGTCAAATTTTGTTGTCTGATCTGATGTGACTGTGCGACAGGACCTGTGTGGCGATAGCTGGAATTGACTACTGTGTGGTCGCTGCGGATACCCGTCTCTCCGTGGGTTATAGCATCCTGACTCGTGATCACTCCAAGATCTGCTCCTTGTAAATCCCTAACTAATCTCCTTTTCAATTTTCTTAGCTGAGCTTTTTTTACTTGATCTGAGTTTACTCCTATAATTCTATTTCAAATTAAATGCCAGGTGTGAGCTTAGCTTGTTTGTCCAATATTTGTGCCATCTAATTTTTTGTTTCTTTTCTGTTCACCCTAAAAGTTAGTTAGTTAGTTAGTTAGATAGTTGTAGTTGTATAATATTTTGTCTAAAAATGTTGGAATTTTGAGAATTTGGTATTTAACCTCAGAACTTGGCTAAATGCTTCTGATTAGTTTGATTGTCCATTGCTTAGTTCTGATGCTACTTTGCATTAGTTGGTTGCTTGGTGAGGGCCTTTAGGTTGTATTTTGCAGTGTAATGAATATATCTGTTTATAGAAAAGGTTGTAAATCTAACAAATCAACCAATATGTTATATTCAGTTGTTGCCCTACTGTTTGAATTTCCTTAGAATAATTAAGCTAGTACTTGGCCTGACTAAGAATGTTTGAAATATCAAATATGTAATCCACCTCCTTAGGGTTTCAAATTTAAGATTTAGCAAAGTCACAAAATGAACTTCAATTATATACCCACAGTGATGGATTTATGTCCTCTCAATTTCAAAATGAAAAAAAAAAAAATGGTTATTGAACCTTTGGGTTGTCAAGTGTTACCTGACATCTTTCCTTGAGCTTTAGATTGGTAAAGTGCATAGAAATCATGTAGCATCTTGCTACATTCTTATCTGTACTGCAAGACAAGACTCTTCATTTTTCCAACTAAATTAGTTGAGCTGTTTCCTGATATAATTGGGGAGAATCTAACACTTGTAGTTTTATACTAAGATAACACATACCAGTACCATAATATTTTGGTACCAGTATTTTTAGGGCCCTTTCTTCTTGCCAATTGAAGGCATTTTTTTGTTCCCCGGGCACTAGCACTTGACAGAGAAATCCTTTTCTTTCTATATTCCTTATTTTGCATAAATAATGGGTATTTTCATTTATGTTTTAATAGGGCTGATAAGTGTGTATTGGCTTCATCTGGATTTCAAGGTGACATCCGAGCTTTGCACAAACATTTGTCTGCAAGGCACCTAGTAAGTATCTATTAGTAAATTTGTTTCTATTGCTTGTGGATCTGCTTTGGCAAAATACTTGACAACACCTACATTGTGGTATGTGGAAACCAGAATTAAGATGTATTGGTGAATTGCTAAAAGCCTAAAACAACGGGGTTTATTCAGGGAAGAAAAATATTGATATCTTTGGTTTCTACCAAATCATGCAAACTCGGCACTAAAGGAATGAGCTATCTGCACCATTACAGAAAAGAATCCAAATTGAATCTTGTATGTCAGGATTTGACAAAACAGTGGGAATGTAGATTGTTACATGTTTCTGAAAATGAGAACAATTGAGGTGAGGTTATCGTGAATTTAAAAAAAAAAAAAAAACTATTGGTGTTTGTAACCTTTTTTACTTTCTGCTTCTTATGGGCTTGATAGTGCCAGAAATACTTAACTCTCAAATATTCGGCCAGCCCATGAATGAAAGTTGAGGCTGAGTGTCCTGTTGTAGTCTGATACATTCCTTTTACTTCTATGTATTCTAGTTATATCAGCACCAACACAACAAGCAGATGAGTTGTCCTGCCATGGGTCAGCTTTTATCCAATACACTCTACTACAAACGCTTCTTCCCGTACTACGCCTTCAATGTGCTTGGTGGCTTGGACAATGAAGGTACTGTACCAGACTTCAGTACCATTTGTTTTTATATTCACTTCTTTTTTGGGTCCTTCGTTTATGGATTAAAACTAAAATCATCTAAGAAAAACTAATCTTTAGTGAATTGAATAAATTAAACACAAGTGTCTTTAGCCTTTTTTTAGCTCTGGTACCCAAGTTTTGAAGTTCTGTTCTATATACATTTTAATTTTTAGGGACCTAAGTGATTCCCCTAGAAGATAATGGGGATGTATCATAATCATCCTCACCTTCATTTTTTTATTCAAGAGACACCTTTTAATACCATATACTTAGGTCCAAACTGGTCTTAGGAGGTGTAATAGGTACTTCGAGGCTTTTCAGTGGCATATGTTAAACTTTTCATTACATTATTTTTAGCCTTTAACTTGTTTGATTGACAGGAAAGGGGTGTGTGTACACCTATGATGCGGTGGGGTCATACGAGCGTGTTGGGTACAGTGCGCAAGGAAGCGGATCAACACTAATCATGCCTGTTTTGGATAACCAGCTCAAATCCCCGAGTCCTCTCTTGCTTCCAGCCAGGGTATGGTTTTTCTAATGTTCAAAATTTTAGTCTTGTATTTTTAGGACTAACTGGTCATTATTTAGTTTATTGGGGATTTTAGAAGATATTAATTTTGACAAAATCGAAGTCCTTATGTAGTTTTAAGCATTAATGTGTTTTTTAATATATGTTTCTAAAGATTTCAAACCTGGTTACGTCTGAGAGTCAAATATCTGGTTTTTGTCTCTTTAGGGTTTGAATTTCTGACTGATATTCAGTTTGATTTTCAAGTAAAGCTTAACTTTAAAAGGTTGCATGGTTTGCACATCTAGTAACCTGCCCTTGAGTCTGCTTTGTTTGTCAAGGTATTTGTTATCTCAGAACTGAAGTTTATTAATTAAATTTGGAACAGGATGCAGTAACGCCTCTATCAGAAACAGAGGCAGTTGATTTGGTAAAGGATGTTTTTGCTTCGGCTACTGAGAGAGATATTTACACGGTAATTTGCTTGTCATATATTAGTTATTTTTCTTTTCTGTTATCTTTGCTCAATGCTCTTTAAAAAATGTTGAATCTACCCTACTAACTGATAATAATTTACATCTTTTTAAATTATAGGGAGATAAGCTTGAAATAGTGGTGATTAATGCTTCTGGCATCAAGCGTGAATATTTGGAGCTTAGAAAGGATTGAGGAGAATTATGTATGTCCCTTGGATCCCATTTTAGTTTGTTGGTGGTCTCATGTTCTGTTTAATTACAACTCTACTTACAAGCTCTGTTTGATTTTTCTTTCCCATATTCGGAGTATGATTGTTGGATATGTGAACTCTGTTGTGAACTTAAGAGGTATGAATTTAAAATTTTCAATTCATGGACGGGTCAATGAACATCATTTTCTAATGGTGGGGAGGAAACGAGGAAGGAGTATAACGGATACAGTGATAATGGATAGTATTAATATCGTTCCACTTATTATTGGCAATGCAAGACATGTCCGCTTAAACCAACACGACGAAGCAACAATATTGACTTGTTGAGTACAGCCCCTAAGATTTTGTTGCTATGCCTATTGAAAAATCAAAACGCAGGAAATTATTGGTTTTGTGCTCTCTGCCGTTGTTGAATCTTATGCACATCTTTAACCAAACTGAAATAAACAAAATCTTAATGAATCTTCCGCACAAAGTACATAATAGAGATGGAGAGCTAAAAACAAAATAACCCTATGCAATGCTCGCTCAGCCCTGGTTGCTTTCTGTCAGTTTAAATTGAAAAAAAGAAGCCTACTGAACACGTAAAAGCCATGAAATTTGTTCAAGATCATTGGAGAAATGAGTTGGTATCTTCTCACGTAAATGACACTACCAAACTATCGGAACTGTTTTCATGTATTCTTAGACGGGCACATACCATAGGAGTACAGACGTGTGAAAAAATTGGTAATTGCAATTGATTGTTTGGCTTGTATGGCATGATAGATCTACGCGGTAATTATTCATTTATTGACCATAGCATGTGATCATGACTTCAAGAGAAGGAAGGCATTCTTATTCAGGTATTAAAGACGTGGAAAAATTGGTAATTGTAATTAATGGATAGGTTTTTGTCCTCAAAAAGTCACATTGCAAACTAACACGGTCCACCAAAAGAGACTTTAGAGGTGCTGTGCTCATGCTAACAATTGGCAGACAGAACTACTAGTTTATGGTATACACAAAACCAAGTTAGTGGAGAATAAAAGTTTCGCTTTGTTAATGATCCGCCAAAAACAAAAACAAAAAAGGGTTAAAAAAAAACATGATCCTCGCAGAACAACAAGTGACCAATAGGCTAAACTGTAGAAAGTTTCCGACTTCAATTTTCTGATGTATTTCATATTGTATAACAACAAATTCTCAATCAGAAGTAACAAATGTACATTCTCAATTACAGCATCCAAACAAGGCCTTTATTCTGAGCATCAATGTACTCTTGTGAAATCACCTCAAACCGAAGTAATGCGAAAACAATATAATGCATAATTAGTTCCAAAAGGAACATTACTAGATTTTGCATTGAGCTTCTACACTTTTTCTTAAAAGAGAAATCACTTCCTGTGGCTTCACGGCTTTAAAAATTGAACTTCCAGCTACAATACAATTTGCCCCTGCCGAGGCTGCTACATCAATTGTTTTGGGGCCCAAGCCTCCATCAACCTAATAAGAGCCAATTAATTGATAATTTTAATTTACATACCTCACGATTTTTCTTATATGTAGGTCACTTGTGAACTTTTTGTGGTCCATTGCACCAGAAAACTGAGATTAAATTTAAGTCTCTTTAGGCCAAATTCCAAGCTTGATTGATAGTTGGTCTAATTGGACTGAATTGGGGTTTGAATCCAGTCCATTGATAAAAATTGCTTAATGTTGAGTTCAGTGTTGTAAAAAACTGCCGTTTAGCCCAACTAATCAGCCTATGAGTCGTTGGCGGTGACCAAACCGTTACGTATCATCCGTTTTCCGTTTATATGGCCAATTAGTTGGTCCTTTATTATTCTTTTTTTCGGCATTTATTTGTTATATGTACTATACTTTGCCTTGTCTCATCTGAGCTTTTCTAAATGATAATTTCATATAAGTTTTTTAATTAACAATGAAACTAAGTAAAATAAGTTTATTTGGTAAGTTGATGAGTTAAATTAATCATTTTTAATAGTTACAAGTATATGCACATAACTTTAATGAAAACATAAGAATATCTGCAAAATTCCGATTAATCGGCCGCATACCGATTAATCACTTGACGGTACCCAATCCGTACAACGAGCCTATACCGTTCGTTATTTACAACATTGGTTGAATTTGCATTGTTGAGGGTTAATTAAGCAAATCATTACCTTTCATACTGGTACCAAACAACAAAACAACTGCCAGGCAAAATGTGTTAAGCATATGCAAAAATATGAACAATTTGAGGTTCGATTAGAATACAACACAAGTATTACCTCTATGTCAAGGGATGGATATTTCTTCCTCAAAACACGAACCTGCATTGAACAGAAAATAAAAAGAAAAAAAACCTCACTGAGTTGAGAGTTAATAGACAACATAGTCAAAAGTACAATGACATGTAAATTTTGGCAAACTCTACAGACCACAAAAGTGAACACATTTGTCATATAAAGAATATTCTGTAGGAAAGTTTAGGCAATTACAGAAGCAAATTAATTGAAATCTTGGAACTTGTGTTTGCAAACATATTACAGGGTAACCAGGATAGTTCCCTAAGAGGTACAACCTTTGGCAGTCTCATGCAACGAGTGAAGTCCACCAAATACATTATAAAAAATAGAACAAAAGGGAATTGCATAAGAAACTTGAGCTTTGAATGATGAGGATACACCTTAGAAACTAGAGAAAGAATCTCCCGTCTTATCTTCAACTTTTTTAAGTATTGTCAGCTTAAAAAAATGTTTTGACATTATAATTTCAATGAAAATTCAGGATGATATGTACAGGGAATATTTCTCATTTGCAGAATACTATACAAAAATGTGGCATGAAAAAATAAATAAATATGATTGGAACATATGACATGTGACCTTATCCATCATTTCTGGCATGAACTCCTGACCACCAAAGCCGGGTTCTACTGTCATAACTAGTACCATCTCCACGGGTACCTCTGCTTCCACCTAATTTTTCATATGCATAAAATTTCAAAATATCATTAAGGATCAACAATTCTTATAATAGTTTAAACAAAATTTCTATCTAAACATCACACATTTTCGTAAGAGTGTCTCTTTTGTAATTTTTGGTTAAAATACCAGATCAGTACAGGAGCTGGTACAAAATAAAGCCTCTTATGTTGGCTTTCGCTCGTCGAATGTATCGACCAAACAGTAAATAAAGCCTCTTATTTTGACAGCATTCTTATAGTAGTAATATTAACACTTACAAGTGGGAAAACTTGTTCGATAGGCGTACCAGGTTTCAAAGCCACACCAGGCCTCATACCTGCTGCTTTGATCTTTTGTATAAGATCTTGCCAATTTTCTACAATAGAAGTTACCATAATAGCCCAAGAAATATTATTTTACAGAATTAAAAGACATGAGACCATCATTAAAGGCCCATTACAGTGGCCTATAAGGTTTCTTAATGAAGCACTCAAAAAAATTCATCATTTGTATGATTTAAGAATGCAATTGTAAAGATTAAGTTTACTTCTGTTTTGTAATTGGCAATACACTATCGATGTGTACCGCTAATTTTTTCTACAGGTTATAGTAACTACTAGTACACACAGGTTCTTGGACAAATACCTTTTACAGGACCTCAAAACTATTCCAGACAATAACATTTAATAATCAGGTAATTTCAATCACGCGTGCATATGAACATTGGATGATACATGTGTAAGGAAAAAACTCTACATCAGAATTTGTTGCCTACCTTGAGATACTTCCACATGAAATGTGAACCCTGAAGCACCAGCTTTGGATAGTGGTTTTACATAGTCCATAGGGTTTGTGACCATGAGATGGCAATCCAAATATGCCCTTAAAACAGTGAAGAAAAAGATAAAAACAAATTAATAAATAAAAAGCTAGCGAATTTGAGTAATAATTGAAGTGAGAGCATATGACGTACCTTGAATGCTGCCTCAGGCTCTGAATCACTGGTGGACCAATTGTTAGATTTGGAACAAAATGCCTATTGTTATTTTTTTTTTTTTTGGTGGGATGGGAGGAAGGGGGAGGGAAAGAAAGAGGGGAGCAAGAGAGAGATGCTTAATATCAATTAAAGAAAGGATTCGTAAGAAGCAAAAATAAAAATTCCTGACAAGATTATAATATGCATATCCTATTTAAACCTGGAAGTGTTGACCTCTAAAAAAGAAAAAAGCCCAACAAGCCCAACAGGAAGTTACCAGCATACTTAAGAACAGCCAGATCTCAGTTTTCCTGGCTATTTTCTTTACTGGTATTGCTTTCAACATCTTTTCTGATGCTTAATTCCTTGACTTAGTCTTAAACATCAACTTCTATTCAAAAGATTCAGTCTTAACTCACCCGTCCTGTGAAATTTAGAAGCAATAGCAAGTTAGGTAGGATAACAGGCCAAAAATAAGGAAATATTTGAAAATTTCATAACATTTTGAAAAAGGTTAGAATATACACAATCATTTTGGGGTTAATTTTCAGTATACCCTTCAAGTCTTCTTTGGTTTACTATTTATCCCTGCACTCCTTTGTTATATCTAATATATCCCTCAACTCTTTTCATTCTTTTCTATTTACTCACATTTAAATGTTATTAAGATATATTATTCCCCATTATATCCTTGCTCTTTACTTGTAAAATTTTGTATGTTTTATCAGCAACTTGAATAAATTTGTTGAGCACGAATAAATTTGATAATGCCGTTCAGTCGAGATTCTAATAACAACTCCAGCAAGTAGGCGAGCATTTCACGTGGCTACCATGGCATAGTAATTTACATAATTTTCCCATGTCTTTTCCAAAACAAAAAATAATAATATGTGTCCATACTCGCTAAAGTAGAAACAACTTGTGTTGATTTGGAGATGTCTGAAGAAGTAAGTGCAGCTTCTGATGACAACAATAGACCCCCTGACTTCACAAGCTTAATTTGAATTTGACAGCTGAGTTGTCCCAATTCTCTCTCGATGACTCTAACTTGGCCGTGAAAGAAAAGGCAATAGTGTTGTTCTAGGTAGAAGAAAGTTGGAACCATGAAACCTAGTAGTTTAATCAAACACATTTGTGCTTCCATTTCTTTGTTGATCTGGACTGCAGAGCAAAGAAGCATCTATCTGTAGCTGTAGAAGAACCAACCACTGACAACCTCCAAAACCATGCACACGAGGTGCTCAATCAAATGCCCCTGAGACCATTGCTAACTCCATGTGCCTTGATAGTAGGAACCCCATTAACTCCATTCACCAACCTTGCATAAACCTTTGCTACCAAAACTGAAACATCAATTCCCCCTAAATTTCCCATGTGATCCAACACATTAATTCTCATACTACCACTACCACTACGATCCAAAATTGGGCAAGAAGAAATTCAACAGGCTTCAATGGAATGCCTATCGCAACTTTCAGAGATATACTCAGAATGCAAACAAATTTAAATCCTGAACACTTCACAATCGGGTAACAGACCTAGATCTAGATGGTGTTTGGGATACATGATGGTTATGCACACTTGGTACTTTAGATGCTCTGAATTCCAATTTTTATTTAGGATGTTTTTTCTTTTTTTCTGTTTTAGTTTTAGGTCTTCAAAAGTTTACTGGCATGTATCAAACTAAAATTGTTTGTTCTATCTATCTATGAAATTGCCTACGGCTCCAATAAAATAAAATAAAATACTCCAGCAAGTTATTGGGATTTGATGAAACATTCAACGTGATCTTTTTGTTGCTTTATATTTTTACTCTTTGACCTCCTTACATATATCCAATTTTTAGATTGTATTCTTTTGTTACATCTAGCATTTGTAGTACTGGAAGCTCACACAAAATTTTCAATGGTTGTATTTGCAAATGACCCCCGGCATTATATTAAGCGAACCCTGCTCTTTTCATGGCTAGTTCCTATAATTGGAGCCGAACTTTACCGGAGTGTGTTGAGCAATCAATTTGAGCTTTGCACGGAAAATAAATCCTAAATGTTTAATGGAGGAGGTTAAAGATATATTCAAGCTGCTGGTAAAAGATGCAAACTTTATAAGTAAGAGCAAAGATATAATGGGAAAAAATAGATTTTAATAACATATTAATGTGAGTAATTAACATTTAAGGTGAAGACATCATTTTACTAATTCAAAAAAATAAAAAAAAGTATCAAAGGTAGTTGAAGAAAAGTACCATGATGTCCATGTGGAGCCAATCAGCACCAAATTGAAGCATCCTTTCGGCCTCAGAAGCAAGATTTGCAAAATCTGAAGAGAGCATAGATGGCGCTATTTTCGCTTTTACCTTCTCCATCTCTCTCTCTATCTCTCTCGTCGAAAATATCAGTAGAGGTTTGGAGTTGGGAGAGAAAATTGTCGGAGTAGCAAAAACAATCGCTCTTTTTTTCCTTTTTCTTCTTTTTTATTGATAAAACAATCGCTCCAGTCCTGTGGGCTATGGAGAGGACATATCATTTTTTCTGGAATAGCATCTTCAATGTAAAAACTATAGCGAGTCGAACCTCAACCGTATAAGTTGAAAAAACGAAAATATGACTCGTTACAATTAAATACATTGAAAAAAAAAGATGTTGAAAATCCTTCGGGCTGCTATTAAACAATTCTTCCTTATGCACACCGAAAATTAACGCCGTTTTCCAACGCAGATTTATATACTGTGCTGATATATATATGTCATTATGTCTGCTGTGTTGATACTTGATATATATATATTCCAATGCCTTCATTTTTGATGCCTCCATCGTGCCTCCATTTTTAAAAACTTTAATAACTCAAAATTTAAAATTTAAAAATCAAAATAAAATCGTTGGATATGATCTACATCATTTTATTTATGCATGTGTAAAAAATTATGGCATTTCAACTTTGTTTTAGTTGTCATCAAGAGCTTGTAAAAAAGTACTATTGTGGATGATTTATAGACGTTGATTTTTCAACTTATTGATTCACATAAAAAAAAATCGAAATGTGATAAATTTTCTTGTACACATAGATAAAATAGCATAGATCACATCTAACGGTTTTATTTTGAAGTTTATAATTTAAATTTTGAGTACGTTTTAAAAATAAAGACATAATGGAGGCAAAAAAAATGGAGGCATTTGAACCCTCCTCTATATATATTTAAAAATAAATCTTTTGACCGTCGAAGTGCGTAGAAACTGCTCGTGACCAAAAAGTAGTAGTAGGTGAACTGACTAACAGCCGTTCTCGCCTTTCTCGGAGAAGGAAAAAGATCCGTGAATTCATATCACAAACGGTACCTCAAATTCTGAGTTTGAATTCCGACCGTCTAATTTGTTTTAGTACGGATATTAAAGATATTAAGTGGATTTAATCGTGTAAATTAACAGATCAATCAAATATTAATTTGTACCGCACAAGTTGCTGCTGAGCGTTCAATTTATTCTAATTAAATCATTCATCCGAGTAAAAATAATACTGTGATGACATGAACTCATTCTGTTGATGATATGAACAATTTTTTATAGGCCATCTCACGTTATCGTTATACTTTTCAACAATTTTGATGATCTTTCTTCGGCATTATATGATAAGGAGGAAAAAAAATCAACTTATAATTATGTCTGTGGCATTAATAGTTCTCATTTCAAAATTTTAAAAACTAAATATAAAACTGTTGATCTTGTTCTATGCTGTATTGAGTATATATATTAACAAAAATTATTAATTTAGATTTCGTTGGCATTAATATCAGGAGATGAAAGATCGCAAATGTTTAGCAAATTACTATAAATTATATAACATAAATTTAGTTTGAACAAAACTTATTTGATGTTGACTACTATACAATTTTATAAACTTTGGTACGAATATCTCCCAAAATGATGAATACAAATATTTTTTAAACTAATGATGAATAAAATGATTTCACAAAATGTAAAGAATCATTTGGTACAAATTGTGCTGATAGAATCAAATTGAGAAAATGTGAGAAGTGATAGTCAATTGGCAAGAAGAGAATTAAATTGAAATGGAACAGAATCACAAGACGCAAATTATATTATTCTTATTCTTTTTTGGGCCTTCAGTTTGCTTTACAAATTAAACCATTCGGCCCAATTTAAAAATTCGCTATCCAAATCCCTTGGACAAATGCAGAGCATTTTTTTTAGGTACTGTTTTATTTTTGAATAATTATATGAAAAACCCTACTCTCATTCCTCCATTTTCTCCGCACTCTCTCTCTTCCTTAACTGTCATATATCTTCTCACTAATTTCGTTAAAAGTTTCTTTTTATCCCCGCATTAAATTAGACTGTCATTTAATACCAATCCCCACATTAATTATGCCTTCATCTAATAACAATTTCCGCATTAATTATTCCTTTAAAAACAATCTCCGCATTAATTATATTGTTATCTAATAACAATCCCCGTTGATAAATGCTTATCTGTTAATTGATGTTCAAAAAAGTATTTATCATTATTTCTGATAAGTATTTACCCTTGTAACATAGAGTATTTATCCATGTAACATAGAGTATTTATCATTATGTCTGAGAGTATTTATCATTGATGTTTTACTGAAAGTTGCAAGTATGCCTGAGAAGTATTTATCCATGTAACATAAAGTATTTATCCATATAATGTAAAGTATTTACCTATGTAACATAAAATATTTATCATTATGTCTCAGAGTATTTATCATTGGGTGGGGGGATTGTTTATTTAATGGTCTCCAGTTGTGCGGGGACGATTCAAAAAAAAAAAAAAAATTGTGCGGGGACAATTAATGGATTGATTTATTCTTTCATAAATAGAGATCATTGCATATGGTTTAATACCTGAAAAATTCAAGTTAAATACTTTGATGCTTCAAGTTAAATACCCGCAGTTTTTTAAACGCTCATTAATGATTGAGCGGTCCCCCCATGTTTAATGGTTCCCAGTTGTGCGGGGACGATTCAAAAAAAAAAAAAATGTGCGGGGACAATTAATGGATTGATTTATTATTTCATAAATAAAGATCATTGCAGAGGGTTTAATACCTGACAAATTCAAGATAAATACTTTGAAGCTTCAAGTTAAATACCCGCAGTTTTTTAAACACTCATTAATGATTGAGCGGTCCCCCCATGTTTTTTTTGACAGTATCTGCGGGGTGGAAGCTGCGGGGATTGTTATCAGCGTCCTTTATTTTTATCCATATTCAGAAAGTATAAATAGTAAAAAGGTAAAATTAGGCATATTTTGTTTATGAATTTTTTTAAATTCAAAAGGTGAAGATTTAGTTTACCAGCTTTCTTTAATTATTTATGAAAAATATGTCTCATACTCGACATGGCAGTACTGTGGTTGAGCTGTTTTATAGAAATCCAACAAATTGGTTACGTATTTGGTTCAAATGAGTTTGTTTATTTTCAAGTTGAAAATTCTCCGTATATACCTCGGATATGAAGAATTTACACACTAAATACCAACTCAAGTACTCAACCAATCAATCAGTCCTTCATGAACAATTATGGTAATTTAAGGGGTATATGTGAAAATAAGTGCAAGAGTCAAGAGAGGAGGAAGACAGTTTGTATGACGCGTGTCGCCGCGTGTCTCCCAATTTCTTGTACGACATGGGCGGTGCTCCACGTGCGCATCTCCAACTAAATTCCGTTATCACATTTGCTTTTCTACAAAAAAATAAAAATAAAAAGGAGAAACATAAATGAAAATATTCTATTGGATAAAGATGACAAAGGTCAAGAGTTCTAAAATTCTAATTCTCAATTTCTGATCCTCACGCTTCTCCAAGGCACCTTAAAAGAAGTACAATATTTAATTCATCAACATTTATAGACCTGGTACCACTTAACTTGTTTTAGAAAAAAAAAATTGAAAAGATAAATAGTACCATTTTATTAATGCAAGGATGCATTATTATCATTACTCTTCTTAAGATAATTATTATCATTATTATCATTATTTTTATGTCCACTGAATGACCTAAGCAGGTCTCCACATATTTCTAGATAAGCTTGTGATAATATCATAATAATATGATATTATTCTATTTATTAAAATAGACTTATTTTCGTTTTATTTTTATTTCACATTTAACAACTAAAATATAAAGAAAAACATTTACTTCATCTCTTACTCCGCAGTCAACATGATTAAAATAAATAAAAACATCTATTGATCATTTCACCGTATCTACACTTTTCTAATCAAATACAAAACTGTTAATTTAGTATAAAATATTTTAATAATAATATGCTTTATTAATCTATAAAGAAAACATCTTATATTTTTTCTCCTGACTTAAAAAAAGTAAGATTCGATTTTTCATAAATACACTAATATTCTTCCGAATTTTCCAATCCCTTCAAAATTAGTTCCAGATTTGAACTTTCTGGGATTTTTTATTTTGGGGCCAGCAAAGCATTTTAATTCTTGTACTAATAATATCTTGTAGGAACAAAATGTATGGCGGTCTATGTGTTCCGGCCTTCCGAGTAGTCATTTGAAAACGGATCTGGTCGGGTAGGGTTGGTCCGGATTCGGTCGGACCACAGTTTTCACGGTCTTCAAGTTCAGCGGGTCTACAGGTTAGTCAGGGTCGGGTTCGGTGGGTCCCATTTAGGAGACTTGGACCAAATATGTGTTAGACTCTTGCTCCAAAATTAGCACGGGTTGGGTGCGGGTCGGGTCCGGGTTTGGATTTTTTTTTTTTTTTTTTATAAGACAGCAGCAAAATGTGCAGTTTCAGCCTTTGTTTCTGGCCAAAACAAGATGTTCCGTCCAGAAACAGACTGTTTCGGCCAGAAACAGAGGTCGAAACTGCACATTTTAAGACTGTTTTGGTTAGGTCCAAGTTTGGTCCGGTCCCAATCCAGGTTAGGTCCGGGTCGGGGCTAGGCGGGTCTCGTGTTTGAACGGATCGGATTTGGGGGTCAAGTGGAAAAAACTGGATCAAACTCTTGGTAGACCCGATCTTAAAATTAGTCCGGTTCGGTCCGCAGATCTAGCAAGGATCGGTCCGGATCGGGTCTGCCCCGTGGGTGTTTTTAGCAGATCTTGCGGTGAGATGTCAAGTGGGACCCGCAACTGCACACGAGTACTCGACCACTTCCATTGCACGCACCGGTGTCCCCAAAAATTAGGGGTGAACATTTCCTCTGTTATTATCGTCATTCTAGCACCGTACAATGTTTTTTTTCTATTCCATTAGAATTTGTTCTCCTGCATTTCATTTAATGAATTGGTACAATGGTGCATACAATAAATTATCATCTTAATAAAAATGTAGTCCATGTATAATAAACTAATATGAATTATGTGATGAATTTAACCTTCCATCCATTCGGCTTTCATAATTTACAAATGAGAAGTTACTATATATATATTTTTTAAATATCGCAACTCTATGTTAAAAAAATATTGTACACAATTTTTTTAATGAAATTATTTATTTTTAAACTGTTTTTGGCTGTTGGAGAAATAAATTAAAATTATCAGTAGCTTCAAGTAGTATAATACATATATTATTTGGGTCCCGTATATTTTCATTTTCATTATATATATGATCATTTTATAAATAGAGTTGTCGGTAAATATATGAAAATACTAGATTGTAAATTTTATATTTGAAATTCATGATTGCTAAATCTTACAATAAAATGCAATAAATATTAGTTAAAAATTAACGAAATTATACTAAATTTTGAAAAGACCATTTTATTTATAGGGGGGATTGAAAAAAAAATAGCAAACTACCTATGGTAGCCTGGCGTCCGATTATCCTTAATACAATTATTTAAATTGCAGAGAATGTAGATTAGAAATTAACGCGTCTCTTTTTCCTTTTTTTTTCTTTTTTTTTGCAGCTTTGAAGTTGCAAAATTGACTGCTTACTTTAATCATCTTTTTTCTGTTCTCTCTTGTTCAGATGTTTAATTACACCTCCGTGCCTACGGAAATTTTTATTCATAGAAATTATAAAATTCGGACGTACAAGAATAGAAAGAATACATTGTTTATATCAAATAATGTAACTAAATAAATAAAAAATTATGGATCGGACTCAATGATCTATAAAAGAGTTGGTATTTTGTGCCGCAGAAAATTAACTAGAAAATTTATGGATCTCAATCAATGATTCTGATCCATAAAGGGGTTGATTTTATACGGTACAAAATCATCTGTATCTGTAGAAAATCAATGGTTACAGAAAATTTTGTACCGCAAAAATAACTTCTTTGTAGATCAGAATCATTGAGTCTGATCTGTAAATTTTTATTTTTCCCTCTGTCGTAGTTCAAAAAAAAATTATGAATCGAACTCAATAAATTTTACTATATTTGATACAAATGAGATCCTCTTTTCTATTTGTTTATAATTTCTATTTGATAAAAAAAAGGGGGTTGTATTCAAAATAAATAAAAAAATTTACACCGCCGTTGAAATAATTTATTGGACAATATCTGAGATCTCACAATTGGTTGGCTGGTTTCTACAGTGCGCCATTAATAGATATTGATGGTGTTAATTTGATTTCATAAATCACGGTCAATAAAGTCAAAATAAATAAATAAATAAATCATGTAACTAGTTGAAAATAGAAAATAAAACATCTTTACATAAAGTCAAAAATATAATAAAAAAAAAGAAAAAAATTAAGTAAATAAAACAGCATCGTCAACTTCTTTTACAGATTCTGTGTGTGGTTTACTTTAACCTCGGAAAATATTCATTTTTTTTAAATAAAAGCGAGGGATAAACATGCAAAAAATGCTTTTGTCATCACTTTATTTTTTTTTTCTTTTTCATGTTTTCATTTTTGGGGAACCCAATAGGTTGCTTTCATTTAAACCTGTAACAAGAAAAAAAAAACCAATTATTTCGTGTGAACCCTAGAAAATAATTATTCTTCTTTTAGAAGGCTGACAAATTGTCAAAGATGCCATGGTTCTTCATTTATTATTTATTTATTTATTTATTTATTTATTTATGATTTCTATAAAATTTTGCCATTCCTCGTGGCAGCCAGCTGTACATACTTTGGTTTTTCATTATTATTTTTTTTTAATTTTCAGACAATATTTGCATTATTATATTAAATTTGAGAGCCAAAGTTAGATATTAAAGACTGGTAAAAAATAAATAAAAGTAAAATCACACTTTACTACTTCAGTAGTTAACTCAACAATATATTTAATTATTTTTTAAAGCTTTATTGTTCGATTAATCTTTTCAACTTTTGGTAGTAGTTCAATATATTCATTAATTTTTCAGCTTATTGGTCCGTCAGTCTATTTATGAGTCCGAATCTCTACATTTTTGAAGGCAGGAAATTTCTGTCTCTAGAGTCAATGCCGGTTGGGTACGAGGTGGGTCCAAAGTGGGTCCAAGATCAAATAATTAAATGTTAAAAGTCACTCCGGACCCACCCGACAGTGACTCTAGGAACAAGAATTTCCTGCACCCCTGAGGGCAAGTGATCCGATTCCCCTATAATTCATACCCATTCCGTCTAAACCTTTAACCGTTTGACACGACACTGTAACAGGTATATATGGGAGAAATATCCATAGATATGCTTGACATATTATGTAAGGGGAACTTTTCACATAGAGAGATAGATAGGCGTGAATCCAATATTTTAGAACTGTAATAATACTAATAAAAATATAAACCTTTTACAAAAAAAAAAAAAAAATCAAAAAATAAGGATAAGGATATGAATGTCCGATGCTTCGAAGATAAGAATTTTAAAATCTGACAGTGACACTTTCTATTATAAGAGTGAGTAAATTGTTCATAATTCGTGACTTGTTCATAACTCGTTCGCTAAAAATTTATTAACAACTCGCTCATTATCAACTCATTTGTTAACTTAATGAACCGAGCATGAGCATACTCCAACTCGCTCATTAAGAACTGAGTTATATGAATCTTATCACATCCAATCTCAAACTATATCAAACCCAAATAAATCAGATTTTTGCCACATCCAATATCATGAATGAAATCCTGATTTATTTGTCACTGGAAAGTTTAGGTACTTTCTTGTTATATTAATGATAACCTATGGGTTTTATTGTAAAAATAAAAAGGTTAAATGGATTATGATAATTTGTTAAGTTCTATAACTCGTGACTCGTTCATAATATGCTCGCTAAAAGTTCATTAACAACTCGCTTAAACTCGCTCATTATCAACTCATTTGTTAACTTAATGAACCGAGCATGAGCATACTCCAACTCGCTCATTAATCACCCTACTTTCTACGATAAGAATTTGAAATCTCTATCCTTTCAAGAGTAAGAATTTGATAATCTAGCTGAAGTAAAAATTGAGTTTCCTTTTCTCATTTGTACCAGGAAAATAAAATTAGGTCCGGACTTGAGAAATTTCAAAATTAGTTTAGTCTTTTCTTAACTTAATTTTGAATTTTGTATTTTTTTTTTTTTTAAAATTCGATCCTTAATATGGTCATATGGATATGGTGCTTTCCAGAGGTGCATGATATTCTTTTCACATAATTGTGCTTTTGTGAAAAGTAAAACACATGGGAGTTCTTTTACCGAATTTTTTATTAATATTCAAATTTAATATTAAATTTCAAAAAATAACCGGGTCAGTAACATTTTTCGAAATCTACCCTTTTCGGAAAATTTTTTTCCGGAAACGGTAGCTATTTCCGGAAGAAAAATTTCCGGAAATAGGCTAAATCCGGAAAAAAATTTTCCGGAAATAGGATTTTTTTTTTTTAGGAAATTTTTTTTTCCGAAATTTTTTTTTATAGGAATTTTTTTTTTCAGTTTTTATTTATAATTTATTTATTTTTTGTATTTAAGTATTACAAATATTTAATATAGTTTTTTAAAAAATAGATGAAATACTATATAATTTGATTTATTCG
This sequence comes from Carex rostrata, assembly GCA_964058875.1. Taxonomy (NCBI): domain Eukaryota; kingdom Viridiplantae; phylum Streptophyta; class Magnoliopsida; order Poales; family Cyperaceae; genus Carex; species Carex rostrata. The sequence continues at coordinate 446,447 of CAXKVT010000015.1, read as the reverse complement.
AAGGACTGCTACAAATAATCCGGATCAACATTTTTCATGCCGGATTTTTTATGACCGTAAAAAAAAATAATATAATATAATATATGCATATGTATATGTATATGTATATGTATAGGTATATATAATATAATATATATGTTAAAATGTGCTTGCATATCAAATTTTATTTTTTTTTGAATTTTTTTACTATTTATTAAGTATTTAACAAAATCGCTATCTATATTCAGACCATTGAATTTTTGTACCCATCTTAATAAATAGTAAAAAATATTAGAAAAATATAAAATTTGATCTGCAAGCACATTTTAAAATATCCATCATGTTGAACGGTTTGGATCGACTGTTTGGACTTTGAAAACTTTGAAAATACCGATCGTTGAATGCCTACCGTTGAACGAAAACTTCAACTGAATTTTTGAGGCACTAAACGAGAGTTCCAATACCTCATATTTTTTATACCTCATCATACCTCATATTTTATATCTTCATTTTCATATATATTATATTATATATACATATATTATATTATATATACATATACATATATTATATTATATATACATATACATATGCATATATTATATTATATTATTTTTTTTTACGGCCGTAAAAAATCCGGCATGAAAAATGTTGATCCGGATTATTTGTAGCAGTCCTTCGAATAAATCAAATTATATAGTATTCCATCTATTTTTTTAAAAACTATAATAAATATTTGTAATACTTAAATACAAAAAATAAATAAATTATAAATAAAAACTGAAAAATAAAAAAAAATTCCAATAAAAAAAAATTTCGGAAAAAAAAAAAAATCCTATTTCCCGGATAAAATTTTTCCTAAAAAAAAAAAAAAAACAAAATCCTATTTCCGGATAAAATTTTTCCGGAAAAAAAAAATCCTATTTCCGGATAAAATTTTTCCGGAAAAAAAAAAATCCTATTTCCGGAAATTTTTTTTCCGGAAGTAGCTACCGTTTCCGAAAATTTTTTTTCCGGAAACAGAGGCCGTTTCCGGAAAAAAATTTTCCGAAAAGGATAGATTTCGAAAAACGTTACTGACCCGGTTATTTTTTGAAATTTAATATTAAATTTGGATATTAATAAAAAAATTCGGGTTCTTTTACATAGTGCTTTTGTGATGATTAAAAAAAAATGGGATTTGTTCAAAGAGTTTTGAACAAATTTTATTTAAAACCGGGTCTAAACCGTTTAATCTGTGTTTAAACTTGTTTGAATAAATTCATAATTAAAAAAAAATTAACTATCTGTGTAAATTTTGACATAAATCAGACAGTTTAGATCTATCTTTATATAAGGCTTTGTGTTTCCAATTGAGTGTGAACTTTATAAACTAGGTTGTTGTCTGCTCCGTGTTGGCAATAGTTACTAAAATGTTGAGAATAGTCCTACTAGTATGATATCGGTGTCATATGACACCAACTATAAAATTATTTAGATAGATTTCAAACGATTAATTCAAACCGTTCAAACTGATTTACTTTATGAGTAATGCGTTTACATGCAATTTTTTTATATTTTGTAGTTATTTTAATATCAAATCAAGCGGTCAAAAATGTTAAAAATGAATGCATTAAAATTAATTTAAAAGCTCATATATTTGACTGCTTGACTTGATACTAAATAAATTCAAAAAATTATAAATTTTACATGTAAACACACAACTTATGAAATAGATAAGCTTGAACAGTTTGGATTCGATAGGTTTTAAAGTTAATGTTATATTGTTGAAATGATACTGATGTTATACTAGCCAGACTATTATGCGCTCAAAATGGGCAATGACAATTTTATAATCACAAGCAATAGGAATTAATAGAACTAAACTAAAAAATTAAGACATTGTTTGCTTCAGGGAAGATAATTACCAAAAAAGGGGTCCTTTTTTTTGCCTAGGTATAGCAAATTAGCATCAAGGTTAGTTCCTTTTCCCAAAAAAGTAAAAAGTAAAAAAAAAAAAAATGTGTATTCTATTTCTAGTACAGTGATGGCTAAGACCAAATGGCTTGTTTTCACACATGAAAATGAAAAGAAGCAACTATAGTGGAAAAGAGACAAAAAGGGCAAAAATCAAGAACAGAGATGAACCGGAAATGATATGAATGGAATTAGATATGAAATGATGTCTTCTTCTGGCTTCTAATTCAGTGCCAATCTGACAATTTACATGCAATAAATCTTACGTGGCAATGTGGCATGCCATACCAACAAAAAGGCAAACTTCGACCCTTCCAGTTCAGAGCGGGTTCTTCAATTAATAAATTTATTTTATCCTGCCGAGGATTAGAAAATTAAATTATAATGCCGATTGTTTTATACTGTAATTATAATTCTAGTAGTAAAATTCTAATCAGAGCTGTTTTTTTTATACTATTGTCTAATTTAGTTGGTGGAAAATTAAATTAAAATAAATTATTTTTAAATTACACATTTTTCGAAGTAGAAGTCTAGAAGTGTGTTATTTGTCAATAATATATTTTGTAGGAATAATTATTTTTCAAGTCAAAATGTTATTTGTAAATTACTTATGAATGATATGCTGTAATATTTGTAAATTTTCTGTAATATTCTGTAATACCTTTACTTGTACATAAGACGAAAAACATCAAAACATATACTATGATCGAATTAATTTAAATAGTAGAGATGCCTCCGAAATAATTACATAATTTCACAATAATTAGGTATTATCTTCATTTGAAAAGACAAAATAAAAAGTATTAAAATTTATTGTGAGCTTTATTATTTATCAATTGACTTAAAATTTTCAATTATATATGTTTTTTTTTTCAACCTTTGATGGAATTTATATTGAGTTTAAAATTACATATTTTATTATCTGTAAAGAAGACTATATATTCAAAAATTGTTTAGGTTGACAAAGAAAAACAATCGGATAAATTTGAAATAAAGAAGTAACATCACAAAAATTTAAGAGCCCACATTTTAAGGCAGGAGTTTGGGTCAGTTATTATCTCTTTTTTAAATAAAATAAATTCAAGAAAAAACAATAATCCATCCCTTCTTCTGATCATCGGTTCCTCTGTATCATTTCCTGTGTGATAACACATGTCGTGCACTAATAATCACTGAATTTATATCAGTTGAGGTATTAAATCCGAAATTCATTTATTTTAAATAGACTCCGAAATAATACAAGTATGCAAGAATTATATCTGGTTATGCTAATATTAAATTATAAATAAATTTAAATATAATTTGCAATTAATACAAGGTATTACTTTTTGTTATTAATTAAATGGTTTTCTTAATCCTAAATTTTTTTTTGCGACATTAAATTTAAAAAAATAACAAGAGTGTTGGCACACTGACATAGGTAATGCATGTATAATTTATTTATTTTATATCTTCTAAGGTGGTGAATCTATTAGCTGGATATTTTTTTTTATGATAGTCCGTAAACTCTATTCATTTACACACTCATACATTTTATTTCTATATGTAGAATTTAAATCCTTGTTTTTACATACAACCATTTATGAAACCTTTTATGAATTATTGTCGTTTAAGGAGGAGATTAATAATTTTTGGGACCTAAAAATAGACAAATTTGTGGAGAATTTTAGAGGGTTTGCAAGTAGGGGTGGAGTCATATTTTTGAACTGTGAAAGTTAAATATATAGTTTAATTATATAAAATTTTCTTACAGAGAATAGAAGTCAATTTACAATATCATAATATTTTATTCTAAATTATATAGAAAATCATACATAAATATAAAGTATTTTTTATGAAAATTAATATAAATTTTTTTTTTATGAAAATTAGTATCAATTGGCCTCTATTTATATTAACTTAAATTCCGATTGTTTGGAAGAGAGCTGAAGTTTGACCGAGGTTTCAACAATTTACCCTTACTTAAAATCAAACCGATTCAAAATTAGACAAAATTTTCAAATGTGGATTCTATTAATAAATATGTCCTTCTAACAAAAAGTACCATCAGAACCGGGCTTTGATATACCCATTTTACATATTGAACTCTCTCTTTTTCTTCTAATTCCTTTACATTTTATTATCATTAACATGTTTCTCAAATAAAATAATAGGCTTCTCAGTTAATTTGAAAAAAAAATAGAAATATATTCATGCCTAAGATAAATCTTATCTATAAAAAAGTAAAGTATTATAGAGAAAATTATATAAATTTAGATTTTACTTATAATTAATTGGTGCGATAAACAATTGTACTTGTCGTTGACAATTTGTTACATATAGAAATAATTAATTATTACAAAAAAAAAAAAGTTATCCTCGTGTTCTTCTTTCTATGGTAAAACTCAGCCAAATTTCAAAATAGAAATGCACACAATACAACACATCAGAACACAACATATATATGTCAATGAATCAAATCAAATTCACTATTAAAAAAAGGAATTAACATTTGATTTAGTAACAAAAGTATAACACCCTCTGAGTGAAGGTTGTGGGTTTAAAACCTGAATTATAGCACAAAAGATCATTTATAAACATTAAATAAAAGTTGATAAACTAGATCTCCACCTTTCTCATTAAATAAAAGTTTATAAACATAGAGGCCCTCCGTGCAACGGCTCAATATTCAACTTTTCAAAATCCTAACAGTCAATCCGAACCGTTCATCTTGTTCTCCATATTAATATGTGTTTGGAGACCAAATTTTATATTTTTTGGAATTTGTTTACTATTTTTCTCGTTATAACTTAGGCTGAAATTATAACGTTATGACATTAGCCGGACACACACTCTCTCTCTCTCTCTCTCTATATATATATAATTATGAGTAGAACTAGGGTGTTCTTAAGCTCACCAAAGTGTTTGGTGAGCTTGATTTCAAAACCCGTCAAATCGGTTTCAAATGACGAATCTGAACCGTTGGAACCCGCCTATTTTACGTGTGATGCATCTACATGTGAAATTTTTAAACTTTCGAATTAGTTTAGTATAAAGTCAATTGGTCAAAATTAGAAGGTTAATAAATTAATTTTAGTGCATTCATTTTTTGACCGCTTGACTTTATACTAAACTAATTTGAAAGTTTAAAAATTTCACATGTAGACGCATCACACGTAAAATAGGCGGGTTCCAACGGTTCGGATTTGTCATTTGAAACCGATTTGACGGGTTTTGGAGTCAAGCTCACCAAACACTTTGGTGAGCTTAAGAACACCCTAGTTCTACTCTATAATTATTTATATTTTTAAATGATAGGATTGACTAAGCACTTCCTTATCTGACTCTAAATTAATTCTCCCTGAATAAACAATGATTGACACCCATATACAACATCATCATAACACACAAGCACAAATGATCACATTAATTAGTGTCAAAACCCCATCATAACACAAGCTGAATCATCTTTTGCACTTCTATAAAAGGCGCACTACCACATCACATAAACATCAGTAGCCACTCCAATATATATCAAGTGCATATATTATTAACGCCTTCTACTAACATAGAGGAGAGACCTTAAAAACATGTCATATCATGGCAATAATATTTTGGTTTCCCTCTCTAACATTCTTCTACTTGCTCTCTTGATGCAAGTCTCCGGAGCACGTCCGACTAGATGGTGGGACTCGACTGTAAGTGGAGACAACGTCGATGCTGGTGCTGGCCTTTGCTCGTTAGCCATTGCACCGCGTGGATACCAATGCGAAGAACATCAGGTGTGAACTTTATTCTTTCACGTTATTATGAAAAGAGAAGGAATATATGATATATATTGTGCCATTTTACAGTGGGAAGGAATATGTATATATGATATTGTCCCAACTAGCTCATGACAATTAATTGCTCACTTTAATTAGATGTATAAATACTTAATTAGTTCCTTAATCCTTACTATTATTTTTGTTTATCTACATGTAGGTGGTCACTAAAGATGGTTACATTCTGAGTTTGCAAAGAATTCCATTTGGGAGGAATGGAAGTGGTGGTGGGACCCGCCGGCAGCCAGTGCTCTTACAACATGGCGTTCTTGTGGTATGCATGATTATCTTAATTTTTTACATGCATGGGATTGGGTTTTGTCCAAAGGACTTTGGACAAAGTCTCATCCAAAGTCAAGATTAAACGTCTAATTTGCATTGAGATTCGTGCAAACATATTTAAAACCTAATAAATTTAAATGACTCCTTGAATCTAAATATTTATCCGAATTTTTATACAATTGGACGGTTTAGATCAGACTCTGTCCAAAGCCATTTGTCATTTGAGAAAAGATTTTTTTGTGGAACATTTTTTTTTTTTGAAAAAACAATTTTATAAGTACCAAAAACTCTTATTTAATAAAGAAATACAAAATATAAATCAATGCTAATATATATATGATTGACCTTGCTATTGGGCCTAAAAATTAAGGTCTAGCCTGCTCATTGGCTCTACCAGGTTTTACATACCCTAGCTAGTTAGGTCATTTACTAACTTAATAAATATAGCTCAAAATATAAAATGATAGAACAGTTTGGGTAATAAAGCACACAGTAGTATTATTCGGAATATAAATACATGTCTGATCTATAATAAAATATAAAGTTCAAGGAAGTACATTATTTACTATATATAGTACGTTCAGTTCATTGAATACAATATATCCATTAATTAAACATTCTTAATTAATAAATAAAACAGTCCAATAAGTAAGGAATTCCCTAAATACCATGTCTCTCTAGCCTCTTCTTTTAAAAGCTAGCAAAATACTATATATATATAGAGTTAGGCTGGGGTGCTATGGATAGCATAGTGATATCTATGCTACGGCTCAATATTCGAGTTTTCAAAATCCAAACGGTCAATCTGAACCGTTCATCTTATTCTCCATATTAATATCTGCTTGGAGACCAAATTTTACATTTTTCTGAATTTTTTTACTATTTATTAAGTATTTTACAAAATTGTTGATCCAACGGTGGCTGCACAAAACAGTAAAACCGTTGGATTAGCGATTTTCAAAGTGGCTTAATAAATAGTAAAAAAATTCAGAAAATTATAAAATTTGGTCTCCAAGCAGATATTAATATGGAGAATAAGATGAACGGTTCGGATCGACCGTTTGGATTTTGAAAACTCGAATATTGAGCCGTAGCATAGAGGCCACTATGCTATCCATAGCACCCCAGCCTAACTCTATATATATATATATATATATATATATATATATATATATATATATATATTCTACCAAAGAGAGTGTGGGACGATATCTATATACAAAAGAAAACTGTTTTACATATATATATACAAACAATTATGACATTAAATACATTTACTTAAAGCTACAAAAAAAACAACTAACACATATATCAATTCTATTTTCCAATTATACACGATGATGTCATTCGGAAAATTTATTTAAATCGGAAAAAAAAATCCATAAATATATAAAATTACCAAGTAGTTAATTATTTAGTTCATGCTTGACTGTGGAGTATGAGGTGAAGCAATATCTTTACTTCAAATATAAACAGTTAAATGAGAAGTAAAGTAGAAGTAATTAAGTTGAGATTAACTTATTCTATTCTTACTCTGCTTATAGGGTTTACTGTCATAAATAAATATTTATTTCTCAAGACTGATTAATTCAAGTTATAATTTAAGTTGTCAAACAAATATGTTCGTTGACGCACATCTGTAATTTTCTATATCTATAATTATTTTGTGTGGCTCCTTTGGTGAGCATAAAGATTTATATCAAGTACTGTTTGTTTGAATATGAAACGATATATATATATATATATATCATTGTCACACTTGTAGTTGTAAGTTGTGTCATAACTATAGCAGGCAATTCGAAATATCTGATTTAAATTTTAAATTTTTCTAAAAAGATTAGAGCAGATCTTATCTGATGCATTCAATTTGAACCAAATGAATTAATTAGATTCTATATATGTGATGGTTATGAAATCATCAAACATGATAACAGTCTCACATCAATGCATGCACCAATAATTTCATTTGTTTATTTCTTCCATCATTCTTCCTGGGAATTTCTAGATAACAGATAACCACAAAAAAGGAAGCATTTTCTTGTTAAATCCTCTCCCCAATTAAATACTTTTCATTGAATTCCATGCATAAACAGATAGCCTCTACTGTCTACTCTGTTATGGCCCAGACTATGAACCAGAATTTTAGGAGGCAGTTGCAAATAAATAATGTCTCATTTATAGCTATCATGTTGAGAAATAATTAAAAAAAAAAATCAGAGCATTTCGCTTATAGTAAAATACTGGAAGGCTGCCTGTAATGCATATCATTTTTTTTCTTTTCTTTTTTCATTTTTGATTTAATTTAAAAGTGGATTATAAGGACATATATTTTCAGTAATAAATCAGTGCACATTTTCTTTTTCATATTTTTCATGTTATTTGTTAACATTTGGGTGTCCTTTTTTTTGAAAAAAAAAAAAACTTTAATCCTCCGATTAGCTATTTTCTTAATAATTGTAATAAAATAACAGGATGGAATGACATGGCTACTGAACTCCCCAGAAGAATCACTTGCTTTCATCTTAGCGGATAGCGGGTTTGATGTATGGATATCTAACACAAGAGGCACCCGCTTTAGCCGTGGCCACGTCTCCCTAAACCCCAACAGCAGGGTATTGAGAATTACTTTCAATATAAAAAAAATGTCATTTTTCAGTATGCATTATATATTTTTATCTTACTGTAAGTTTGAGAAACATTTTAAATTAAAAAGCATATATGAAAAAGAAAAATCAAACAACATGTATCAATTTCTGGAGTTATATTATTCCTAGTTATTAACTCATGATACATATTTACAAAAACTGAATTAAACCAACACCAATAATTTGATTATTTCATTCTTTTGATACTAACAAAAGGATATTTTTGTGAGTAACTGTAGTCTCTTTATTGTTTTTAAACTATATATGATGAGCAGAGCTACTGGGACTGGTCATGGGATGAATTGGTGGCAAATGATCTCCCTGCAATTTTCGATTTCGTTTACAAAAAGAGTGGTCAGAAGCTTCACTATGTCGGCCACTCCTTGGTACGCATGCACAATTTTCTTTAGAAAAAAAATATCCTTCTGCAAGTTTTTACATTCAATTATCAGAACGATAACATCTACAGTTTACCAGTTTATCTGCTCATGTTTTGTAATCAATCATTGATTTAATTGGGATAAGGTAAAGGGTAAGGCTAGCTAGTCATCTGTGGTTTTTCTGGCATTTTTTCTGTATTAAGGGAAAATGTTACAAATTGTCAGTGGTGGGATTCATTAATAATTAATATCCTTAAATAAAAATATTAAATTATTCATCTTTTGTATTTATACAGGGGACACTGGTAGCACTGGCATCATTTTCAGAAGGGAGATTAGTAGATAAGCTAAAATCAGCTGCTTTGCTAAGTCCAGTGGCATACTTGACCCATATGACAACCCCTCTTGGTATTATTGCTGCTAAAGCCTTTGTTGGAGAGGTAATATATCCTACTTCTTGTTCCAGTAACAATATCAGCACCAGTACCAGTATACCAGTACCAAAAATATTTCTTATATGAAAAATTATAAAAGAGCTAATTGGATTATGCTTAACTAGTCTGTTACCAGTTCAATTAAGGTAAAAATACATACCATCCCGGTTGTATCAATACTTAACCAAATCTTGCCAACAAAAAAAATACCAGTACTTAATTCATTGCTTCCTGTTCCTGCTAATTATTTCGTGTCGTTACTCCACGTACCAGTCACTTAATGAAGAAAGCCACATGTAATGTAAATAATATTGAAGGAAAGAACAAATTATATATATGAAGATGTATATCATAATTTTCTTTTCTTATTTCTCACGAAACAGGTAATCACTAATTGGCTTGGGGTGGCTGAATTTAATCCTTCAAGGTCTGTCAGTGTAGCAATGGCAATTCTTATTATTTGAAATTCTGAACATTGTTCATATTAACAATATTGGATTTATAAGAAACAACAAAAGAAATCTAAGAAAAAATACTTCATTTTTGTGCAGTGCATTAGTGATCAATATACTAAAGGCATTTTGCCATAAGCCTGGTGTGGATTGCTATGACCTCCTGACATCATTCACAGGTACCAGCACTGAGATTATATTTTCCATAACATGTTGTTATAAAGTTCATAACATCTGATTAACAAAACAAGGAATGGTTTTTACTTTATATGTATGTCAAATAAAAACTAATGTGGGTTTCTGTACTTAAATTCAATATTGGATTCTATAATTGGGGATCATAGCTGAGCTGTACAGGGTATATGGAAGCTGTGAAGTTTTTATTTGCTTCTGGCTTGTAGTAGAATTGGGGCTTATCTAGCTTAAAAGTACTTATTTTTCTTTGGAACAAATTAATTTACTGTTATGTATTGAATAAATCTAATGTGTAGGAATGAATTGTTGCCTCAATGCGTCTACTGTTGAATTATTTTTGAAGTATGAACCGCAACCGACATCAACAAAGACCATGGTGCATTTAGCACAGAGTAAGTCTCTTTGCGTTTTAAATTACTCAGATAGATCCTTTCTATCTAATTTATACTTCTATTCGAGAATTCTAAAATGTACATTCTGCATAATTTTTTACAAACTTTCAACCATCTTTCAGCATTTAGAGATGGAGTCTTAACAAAGTACGATTACGTAAGAAAGGATCTAAACATGGAGAGCTACGGTCAAACCACCCCACCCGTATATAACCTAACAAACATACCAGCCAACCTACCGATGTTTTTGAGCTACGGAGGCAAGGATTGTCTCTCAGATGTTCGTGATGTAGAGCAGTTGTTAGATGATCTCAAGTTCCATCGGACGGACAAATTAGCGGTGCAATTCTTGGAAAATTTTGCGCATGCCGACTTCGTCATAGGTGTCACGGCAAAGCAAGTTGTGTATCCTTCCATGACATCTTTCTTCCTCAATCATGATAATTAAAAAACCAAGTATGAAGATATGTAAATTTCTATTGATGTAATATATGCACTTGTATGCCTGAAAAATGAAGGGCATTATTGTTGTACAATAAAATATTAAATGCATGTTTCCTTCTTCCATGTAACTCAGAAGAAATTGTATTCCATATTTCCATCATATTGAGCTTTAACGGAATTGTACGCTTATAAACGGTTCTGTATTTTGGTTTTTATATCAAATCATTGGAGGCCCATGATAGGCCCAAAGTAATTCATCCTAAATGGCCTTGTTAGGCTACCTTCTTAATCTTACCCCATAAAATCTCCAACAAATATGAAGCCATAAGATCTTTATGTTTTAAAGTAATTTTTTTTTTTTTTACCTTTTGCACAGAGATTCAAATATCAACTTTTGGGGTTCAATTATATATATTAAGAATATATATTTTATAAATTATAAAGAGTGAGGTTATGGTGGTATGGATATTCCACAAGGATAAATTATAAACATTTTACATTTTTTACATTTTTTAGAATATTTTTTCTATTTTTTAGATAGGTAGAAAATCACTTGACTTGAAAATTCTTAACCATCTAAAATCAGTTATTTTCTACCTATCTAAAAAAAATGTAAAAAAATTGTAAATTTGGTCTAGAAATATATTCAATAGAATGGGGTCAAGTGCGAAATAATGAAAGTGAAAAATGTACTATTCTTTCATTTCATCTCTATATTGATAAATAATCACTTCAACATCACAAGATGAATGGCTAATCATTTTTTAATTTGACAAACATTATATTCATTATTGTAGCTGTTAATTAAATTTATTTATCAATATAATTTAATTCTCATAATGAAATAGCATACCGAACAAATTTGCCTTTAGGAAACACAAGCCAGCAATTATTTAATTTGTTAGACGCGTCACATTTTTTATATTTTAGCTAAGGAAAAGAGTCAAGATGCCACGTAAGCATAACTGATATGTTCATTATTAAAAATTATTATAAAATAAAACTTTAAGTAGCAGATCTGCAGATGGTATTAAAATTAAGCAAACAAATAACACCTGTCAATTTTTCTCTAGAAACCCCAAAAAGTCTGAGATTTGATATTGCTCTGCGGATAAGAACGGGGAGTAGTTCATTATTAAAAAAAGACTTTGGACTTGTTTGCTCAGAAAAATTGTCTTTCACTGAATCGAAAGGTCACTTTATTTGCTTACTCGCATTTCAACGAGTGATGGAATAAATGCCACCAGAATAGCAAATTTCCGCGCATTATCCTTCTTTCATTTGCTCTTGCCTTGCTAGTTGATAACCCAATTATTTTTAAGGAGAATTTCATGTGTATCCCTCAAAACCTTCAAAATTACGTATTTACCCATCTAAACTTCAAAACTCAAAATTTTATCTATTTTATTGTCATTTATATTAAAACTCATTTAAAATTTATAAAATACCCATTTTAGCTTTATTAAAAGTATAAAAAAATTAATATCTTGTTCAGGAAAATTGTCGATCTTATATTTGATCGATTTTCGAGGGCAATGGGTCATTTCTCTACTTCTAACGTATACATGGTGACATTTAGGTATACCCTTGTGTATGCATAAGAAGTAGAGAAATAACTCATTTGTCCTTGGAAACTAATCAGTTATAAAACTGACATTCCAATTAAACATGATACTTTTTAATGTTTATAATAAAGGATAAATGAGTATTTTATAAACTTAAAACGAGTTTTAATATAAAAGACAATAAAATGAGTAAATTTGTGAGTTTTTGAATTTTAGAGGGGGAATATGTAATTTTAAAGTTTTTGAGGAGTATACATAGGGGTGCAAACGGATTGGATACGGATCGGATAGTGCTCAACCCATATCCGTATCCGTATTTTTTTTTCGGATACGGATACAGATCGGATATTAAACAGATACAGATACGGATCAGATATTTTCGGATACAAATACAGATACGGATCGGATATTTTCGGATACGAATACAGATACGGATATAATTCGGATTTCTAATTCAAAATATATATCTAATTAACTTGTTACATCATTACAAAATATATATCTAATTAACTAAAATTCATCAACATAAATATAACTTTAATTAAAAATACCAACACAAAAGATCATCTTTAAAGACATTCTAATACAAAAGATAAATAGATACAAAAAAAATTCTCTCAAGTCTTAACATATCCGAATATCCGAAAAATTAAAATATCCGGATCCGAATAATCATCCGTATCCGTATCCGATTCTGAAACTCAACCCGTATTCGTATCCGAATCCGCATAAAAAAAATCTGTATCCGTATCCGAATCCACAACTATCTGTATCCGAATATCCGAATCCGCAAAAATTCGGATACGGATCCGGATTCGGACGGGTAATATCCGACCCGTTTGCACCCCTAAGTATACAAGAAATTGTCCCTTATTTTTACTTCGGTGTTTTGGTGGGTTTTTGTTCAAAACCACTTTCTTAAAGCTGGATTTGAACCTTATAATTTGTGTTAAATTCGGATGGACAATTTAAATTTGCAGACCTCTTTAAATTTAATAAGTTTTATATTTGTTCACACAAATATTAACACAGATTGGACGGTATATGTCCGACTTTGAATAAAACATGACCAAAGCCCTTTGGATAAAACCCGTTCCTTTTACTTATTTAAATATAAAATTCTAAATTAAACCTCTATTTTTTAAAAGAATTTCAGAATTTTAAAAGGTGAAATTTGAAATTGCAACTATACCATTAAATTTCTGACATGTACAAATTTTTTTTTTAAACTTTTAATAGAATCGTAATTTCAAATCCTGACTTTTAAAAAGGGGTCGGAATTTCAAATTCTTAACTAAACTCGTTTTTTTTTATTATTTCATATAAAAAGAAGTAAGGCTGGAATTTTAAATCAAAACCTTTGAAGGGCTGGAATTCAAAATAGCGACTTTAAAGGGCTGGAATTTCAAATAATAGTCGTGGAGTCCTCCTAAAGTTCGAATATATTTAATATTATCAAGTTTAATTTTACAAACTTTATGTCTTAACAAAATAAATTTTTGGACTTAAAATATTCGATTCTAAGACTATAAAAGATATCCTTCACTTTACGGTTTGAGATTTACTTCCAACTGCTTTGGAAGTAAACAGACTTTGAGATTCGTGCCAAGTTAAAAAAGAACGGTCCAGATCCAGTAATTGTATAAGATTCCCTATTACCTCATTTTTCCTTTATCATAAATAATATTATGTCTTTTTTATCCTTTTCTTCGTAGAAGCAACATTTTATATCTTTTCATAAAATTATACGTCTTTTGAACCCCTTTAATTACGTTATATAAGGCAATTGGAGAATAAAAAAAAATTAAATCGAAATTAAAAGTGGTCAATTTTATAGTTGTGGGATTAAACATGGAGTTATTTCAATTATGAGGAAAAAAAAGTAGGGTAATGCCAACTTTACTATAATTAAATTTCATATTTTTCTCTTCGAACTAATAATAATTATATATTATATATATATATATAGGGTCCGGCTAATTTGCTGCCGCCTTTTTTTTATTTTGTGATGTACAAACAACAAATCCAAACCGTTAGATTTTTAATCTATATTATAATCTACTTGGAGACCAAATTTTACATTTTTTGGAATTTTTTTACTATTTATTAAGCTGGTTTGAAAACCGCTGATTTCAGTAAATTTCTGCAGCATTGAAATCAGCGGTTTTCAAACTAGCTTAATAAATAGTAAAAATATTCCAAAAAATGTAAAATTTGGTCTCCAAGTAGATTATAATATAGATTAAACATCTAACGGTTTGGATTTGTTGTTTGGATATCACAAAATAAAAAAAAAGGCGGCAGCACCGCCGGCAGAAATGCTGCCGGCAGCAAATTAGCCACAGCCTATATATATATATATATATATTATACACACACTTATTATTTCATTTTCTTATCAATGTTTGTATGATAGCTTTTAATATTTTAATACATAATTTAATGCTATATGAATTAATTTTAGAATGCGGCAGCATCTACGATTTATTATTATTATTATTAGTTGTGACAGTATAATTTTAGGAAGTAAATTTTGATACCCGTTCTTCATATATTCCAAATTCATTTGTTTATTTTTTTCAAAATTTAATTCGAACTTAATTTTTTTTATTAAATTATAAAAAAAATAAAACTTGGGCCTTTTAACTCCCGCGTCCACGAAGAAATCGTCAAGACCATGTCCATTGAAGATTTTCTCCCCCATAAACTAAATCTCAGCCATCTGTTCTCACTAATTAATTCCTCTCCAGTTCTTTAAAAATGCATTATCCATTTTTTTTATTATTAGTTCTACGATCCTTTTTGAAACTTTATGGCAACAAGGTGAAATTAAATTCCTTTGCAACAAATTAACGAATTTTCATCTTAACAATACTCATATATTTTAAAATCCTAAAATTAAGTTTTTTTTATTGACAAAATATAATTTATATTATGCATATACAAAAATGAATTTTTTTCAAAATTGTGAATAACATGTCGTTACGTAGTAAATAGACACTCATAATAATTATTTCTCAATTTCTCTCTTAGAACTACTTAGCTCTAACTTATAAGGTGTCTATTTTTATAGCCATTTGTGGACGGAAAAAGTGATTTGGACCTCTAAGCTGTGATTCAGAACGGGATGGAAAATCTCTCATTAAAGGAAAGAAATGGTAGAGATCGAGTGTGAGGTTCACTTCCGCACAATAATTTTACATTTCAATTTGAGAGTGACGATTGTTGTTAAACATCAACACAACGTTGAGTTTTCTTTCCTCCAAAATTCAAACAGTGCTCGTTCACCTCCACTCCCTCTTCGATTCTTTTTTTTTAAAGCAAATGAAATTCTTCGTTTTCTTCCCCTGCGCTCCAACGTCTAGAGCACAATCTTAAACCCCTATCTTTAAAATATCATGCACCTAAAATTTATTTTGTTTTGTTTCAAAATGATTTTTTTTTTTCATTTACCTCTCCTTCCATAAATTAAGATATAAATAAATACCTTTGATATCAATAATATTTCATGATTTGTGTGTCTCCTCTCTTCCCTCCTTATTTTGTCGCTTTTCATTTAAAAAATATAATATAATATCTCGTGTTATAATCTGAACAGATTCATGTATTGGAATATTGGATAGGATGGTTTAGCTATCTCTATAAATTGAAAATTAGTAGTTTTGTATTTTATATTTTTGTAAGTTTTTCTACTTTTTAGTTTCCTTATAAAATAAAATTACGTTTTAATAACTTATTCTGCTTGTAATTAATACGCTATTAATTTCTACATTAACAATTTAAGATTTATTTAATTCTTTTGTTAATATTACAAATAAAGTTATTGTGTGATTTAGAGCTTAGCATTCAACAACTTTAGACTTAATTATCTTTATTTTGATTATTATGCAACTTTCATGTTGACTCAAGTTATGGACTTGAGAGTAGGTCTGAAGCCCTTAATCACCGTCCGATCTATTTTAAGATGCGTACGTTTCGTTTTAATATTTATGCATGTCTACTTTAATTTCATGTGCATATATCTAAAAACAGAACAAACAGTTTTGGAGTTTATTGGACCCAAAAGTAAATCTCATAGACATCAAACCTACTATGATCTTCAAGTTATGATATTGTGACCAACTTTTTTTTTCGGTTGAAAACCCGTAGGCAATTGTAGTGATAAAAAAAAGTTACAAAGTAGCTGTTATATAAGATTAGACAATGAGTATTCGTAAAAACATAAAATTAAACAAAACTAAAAACGCATAGGGGTATGTGTATCATGTGGACACAAATTTGATCATCCTTGCTTGATTAGAGTGATAGGAGCTTAGTGATGGTTTCCTCTGTACGTATATTGCAGCTGAGAAGACATTGAATCCAAACTGGACCGAGAACTGAATCGATCGGATCAGGACAATCACTCATCAGCCGAGAAGACACTGAATCAAACCAGACTAGGAACTGAATCAATCAGTCCATGATAGTCACTTCTAAGCAAAGAGAGAAGAAGAGAGGCAGAAGAAGAGGTAGGAAGTAGCACAAAACAACACACAAACATCAAATAAAAAGGAAGTTATACTTACTGTACATAGACAGGAGACCACTTGCCATTCCGTCACCGAAGAGGAGAAAGCACCCGCAACTGATCTGTTACTTCAGTCTGACACCCAACAAAAGAAGCTAGAAGCGACAAAGGTGGCTATAACACTTTCCTTTCCTGGTCGCCTTGAGTTGCCTTTCCTTTTCTTACCGCTTTAGGTACTGCTAGATTATGCAAATCTTGTTGATTCCACCATATTGTGACCAACTTATGTGTTACTATCAAGAACTAGCCTTTGGTCTAGTAGCAAAAGCACATGGTTTTTATGTAAGATATCATAAGTTTGAAACTCAGATGAAAAAAATCATTTGTTGTAATAACAAATATATTAAATAATTAGATGACTTGATCTCCAACTTTACTAAAAAAAACTTATGTGTTACCATCAATGCAAGAATTTATTTTTCTTCATCTTAGCTGGCATCTTTTATTTTATTGTCCATCTTAGTGAGAGTTAAAGATAACATGAAGAAACAATAAATTAAAGATATAATTGATCCATAGGTCTAATGCGGATGGTGATAATTGGTAAGTCTCGTTTTTCTATGAAATGACACATTTTTAATTTTTACATGAAGCGTCTAAAAAAAATGTTGAAATTACAAGAGATTTTTGAAAAGAGAAGATATCGGTATTTGGTTCATGTTTTAAAAAAAATATAATTTCCAGCTATTGTAATTTCATTATTGTGTTTGGCCAAAATAACAAGGAAATTAATATGATAATAATAAGTTAATAACGAATGCTTGATCATTACGATTTCATTATTGGTAGCCATTATATTAATTGCTCATACTAAACATGAATTTTTTATATTACCTCTCTAATCTCTATGGACATCGCTCTCATTCTATCAGCATCAATCTTTCTTCCTTCTTTTTCTCCTTTCTCTCTCTTTCCATTACTCTCTCTTTCCTCTCTCTTCTTCACTTTCACGGTTGATTTCTCCTCTACCGCTTCTTGAAGTAGTGCTGACTGTACTTTTTTTTTTTACTATAGACTCATATCCATATCAGTTTTCTGTATTATTATTTTTTGTCGACACATCATGTATATTTCATCTTATTTTCGTTTTAATTTTTTTATTGATTTTTGTTCGCTTACAAAAGTAGGCTACAAAGTCTCAGGTATAGCAAGCTATACCAGTTTAAACCTTGAATCTACTCTCGTCTAGGGTTGCAAGTGCACAACCCTATCCGTATAGTATATTAAGGTATCGATCCTCAGGGACGGTTTAATTCGATTCTAAATCACCACTTATCCAAGCTAGGTACTAGAAGTGCGAAGAGTTGGGTTTGATTTATTTATATTTCCTAATTTCAAATGAAGATTCAATTAACAGTAATGAAAGCAGTTAAAGGTTTTAGTTTTGAATCAAAGATAAAAGGCGTTCCTAGGGTTTCAGGTTTCATCCCAAACTTTGCCTTCTCTGGACCTATCATGCGACTCGCATCATCTCTGATGTGACCCGTATGATGCGACTCGCATCATCTCTGATGCGGGTCGCATGGCCCTCGAGCAGAGCTGACATGTGTTCGTATCTAAGTTGATTTCTTGTGCGAGGCTTCAACCTGTGGCTCTCGCCTACTGGTATCTAATCTAAATTGATTGTCTGGTTAACTAGAGGTATCTACAACCTTTCGATAATAGAAATTTCACCTCTCGGCTACTATTGATCTTAGATCTACCTCAAATGCTCAATCACAATTACAAGATACATCAAGGCCAAATTACTAGAAGAGATGCTATAGACATCTAACAGTAGACAATCAAGAATCAATCAAGAAATCACAATCAAGCAAACAATGAATACTCAAACAACAATCACACAAGTTCAAACTTAGATCAAAACATCATTCAACTCAAAGACAAGGTTTAGAGACTACATCCTAACCCTAAGAACTAGAGATCTACTCAAGCATAGCAAAAGAAAGCATAAAAGAGAGAGAGAATAGACAGATCATGATGAAGCTCAAAGATCCAAGGTGGATTGGAGAGGATCTTGCAATCTTCTCTTCTTCTCCAAGCGATCTTCAATCTCTCTTTTCTCTCTTGATCTTTTCTCTCTCCTTGAGGCTTTGAATCTTTAAATTTCGGAACTCCCTCTCTGGTAGCAGGGGTGGCCTATTTATAGGCTTTTTAAAACGAGTGCTTCAATTCTGGGCCTTTGCTGTCTGCTCTGGAAACTCGCGATGTGACCTGCATCAGGTCTGATGCAACCTCCATCGACTCTGATGAGGGTCGCATCGGCTCTGATGAGGGTCGCATCGGATGTGATGAGGGTCGCATCAGATGTCTCAGATTTCAGTAACTTCCCTGATTTTGCCCGTTTTCGCCTGATTCCTGCAAAGTAAGAACCAAAACATAGCAGTACCACATTCTATGGATATTCAATGTAAAAGGCACCATTTGTTGGTTCAAAACATAGATTTTTGTATGGAAACAAGTCGAAATAATAGGTCTAATAAAGTGATATCAATTTTTTATGCATTATATTAGTTTGTACTGTGATAATTTGGGGCAGTTTGGTCCTCAGACATGTCATCTCATATAATAATGTATATTTTATTGAATTTGAGCTTTCATTCGATTGATCGAATGATTTGATTGGTTCGGCATACATTTATGCGAATTAAATAATTTTTTGAAGATATATCTCAATAGTCATCGCTAATCAAATACGGTAATGATATATTTTCTAAAATGCTGAAGTGGTAACTATGCGGAAATCAAACATTATAACAAATATTATGTGAAATAGTATTCATTGGTATTATATTTTATGAAATTATTTTATTCTCTGAAATTGTCTATAGCGCAATGGAGTAAATAATAAGTCCAAAATTGAGTATAACTTCTTCTTTTTTATATGAATTTTCATAATAACTTCATGATAATACATAAAGTTAAATGTTAAAACTGAAATTCTATTAACATTTAATAGAAATATATATTATATAAAGAAACCTCATTCTTTTTAAATCCACTAATAAATGTAAACTATATAGTTATATTAAGTTTCAATTTAGTATAAAATTCATACTTATCAAACAAAATTATTACTTTAGCAATAAGCATGATCCAATGCATGTTTTTATAGACAAAATCAAACTAATTGAATCCGAGCGAACACAATTATCTCACCCATTTTATATTAGCTGCAGCAACCTTTGAAATATCGAGTCAAAATCCTCTGCGGTAACATAATATTTCTGTTTGGATCCTGACCGTGCGATCACAATCCAGACCAATACGGCTCGAGGTGGAATTAGGGGTGTTCAAATGGTCAGTTCGATTGAAACCGAACTAAAATAACTAAATCAAACTTTTTTTCGGTTTTCAAAAATAGAATTGAACCGAACCGATTAAACTTATAAACCAATTAAGAACCGAAACGAACAAACCGAAGTAAACCTATTGGTACCATTATTAACGAAAATTACACATGTTCATAAACAAGTTTGTTAATTCCATACAAAATATATAGATGTTCTAAAATATTTAAACTAAAATGAAAGAAAAGGAAGCAACGATTGAATCAAATAAAATATAAATCATACTTGAACCGATATAATTCGGTCGGTTCGGTTTAATCGGTTTTGAAAAGTCTAAACCGAACCGATTCATTTAAACCAAAAAGCTGAACCATTTAAACCGAAATTTTTCGATTCGGTTGAAAACCGAACAAACAGAACCGTTTGAAACTTTGAACACCCTTGTCAGAATGCACGGAGTCCATTAATATTCGTGCGGATCTAAACAATGATGTGGATTCCATTATATCAAGAAAACGACGGTATACATCGGTTCTGGCAAGACTGGAGAGGAATTTAGCAGTGGAAAGCTGAGCAAAAAGTTTTCCTTAATACAATATAAACAATCCGTAGATTGGAAGAGAAAGACAGACAACAAAATCATAAACGCCAAGCATCCGATCAAAGCTGGTACCATTCGACACTCGTCAGAGAAACAGAGAGAAAGAGAAAGAGAGGCTATGGGAGATGTGATGGACTCAGCAGGTGTGCCCCATTTCAGCGGGCTCCGACTGGACGCGCTTCGTCTCTCCTCTTCTACCCCTTCCTCTCCTTCCTCCGCCATGGCCTCCTCCTACTCCGGCTCTCCCTACAACCTCTCCTCTCCGGTCGCCGCTGCTAAGAAGCCCTTTTTCATCGGTACGTACCCACTTTTACTGGGATTCATCAAATGTCTCATTGCCTTTTTATTGCACAGTGGGTATTTATGTATTCTTATTGGAGTTAAACAGATAGTATTGGAAGATAACTAAGATCAAATTTGGAGACAATTTATGTGGACTTAAAAGGAATTGAGAAGAGGGGCAATCAGAACCTTTGTTCTTTTAGAGAAGTATTATGTTGTTGTTGTTGTCTCACATATTTATATCAGTAGTGATCATTGTAGTATACTAGTATATTAATGAATTTTTCAACAAATTAAAAAAAAATAAGAAAATCAAATTCTGCACGTGCTCGGATGCGCACAGGTGGGTCAAGCGGGGGATAGAGGAGGTTGTACAGTGAAGTTATAGTTTTCTGTCTCATTTAATACCGGTAAAATATCGCTTTTACTATTAGGGTTCTTATCACTCAGAATACTGTGTTTTCTGGAAAGCATAATGACACTTGTATAGTAAGCAGACCTATTGTCTACTAATTCCCAAAAAAAAAGAAAAAAAGAAAAAAAAAACTTGAAGATGATTTTGTTGTTGTTGAAAAGTGGCCTTTTTTAATTGCTACCGATTCTATTTGAACCGTTAACATACATTCAAGAGGAAATTTATCAACAAAATTCAAAAACTATCTTGTGAAATTGAACTTAAGTAAAGGTGAAGTAATTGTAGTAGGAAGTTGCAAGTGACTGCCTGGTTGAATATGATTACGAAGCTGACAAAATACAAAGACAACATTTGTCTTATAATTGACCCTAATTCTGCAAATTTTGAACTGTATATTTGACTTGCACCCACAGGCACTGTTGGGTACAAGGTGGCAAGTTGAGGGGTTGTACAACGAAGTTCATAATTTGTATCATTTAGTCTAGAAGATTATTACAATTATTATTCGTGTACTTACCGCTCAAGATACTATGTTTCCTGAAAGCTTAATTACACTTATAGAGGAAATTTATTAAGCAAATCTTACTATTTGTAGTATTAAGTTATCAATTATTTCCGGTTGAGTAAGGAAGTTACAACTTTATTAAAATAACTCTTACTGTCAATAACGGACAGCTTTTTCTTTCGGTTTCTCTTTATCTCACATCCTTCATGTGATATTACTGAGGCCACCTTGGAATTTTACAATATAAAAAATATTTTAACTTCTCAAGTGAGGCTGATTGCCCCCCAATTGTTCGCCCCGCTACTCAACATTTCCTCTTCCTTTTGCTATGTCTTCTCTTGCAAGGGAGGTCTTTATGATAGGTAAGAGAATTATCGATTAAGCGAGGGTGAGAGAGAGGGGGGGGGGGGGGATTGAATCTGTGTTATGAGAGAACACTTCCTCCTATCATCTAGCACACAGGAAGAAAATAATCATAATTGTAGGTTTTCTTTGGTTATAGGTGTATCAGGAGGTACAGCTTCTGGTAAGACGACAGTTTGTGATATGATCATTCAACAGTTGCACGATCATCGAGTTGTTCTTGTCAATCAGGTAAAATATCAATTTTTTTTGCTTTCTTTCAGCTTTTACTTATATTTACTTTCTATGCACAAGGGTTTTTTGTACCCAGGGAATTTGTGTGATACTGGGCAATTGTAACAGTAGTGAATTTAGTTGGTACTGTAGAGACAGAGACATTATTCTTTTGTAACTGTTCGTTGTTGTTTGAGTACAGGGATCATCTGGAATTGGAAATAATTTCAGCATTTAAATTCTTTGAAATCTCTTCTTTGGATTAAGGCCTAAACACTTCTTTACTATTTAGCACTGCAATAAATGCAATGAACGTTAGATGTAAATGGAACAAGTTCATGTGATGACCCAAATGTCAGCTTACAAGGGGGCAGTATTTATAGCAATTGAAGTTTAATTATTAGGATAAAAGAATTGAAGCAATTTTTGTTTAGTTTTTTGTAATCGTTTTCTTTGGTATAGTTATTTTATCTATTTTCGTTTAATTGTAGGATTCTTTCTATCGTGGGCTGACAGCTGAGGAGTCAGAGCATGTGCAAGATTACAATTTTGACCATCCTGGTACTTCATTTCTTGTTTTAATTAAGTGCACTCTTACTAGAGGTATAACCTTCAGTGCATTGGACTGTGATACCAGTACTAACTAGGATAAAGGATTGGTTCGGCAAATGTTATAAAAGAATATTATCAACTCCTGCCTTACCAGAGTCAGCAGCTGGTCTTGAAAGCATTACCAACATTAGGCAAATGATCAAGCAGTTCAAAATCATCAATTAGATTTGGTCTGAATATTACCAGCTCCTGTCTAACCAGATGATCAGCAGCTCTTTATAAGCTTCTTATAGAAAGATATTCAGCTCATAGAAAGTTTCCTTTTTTATTTGAAAATCACTATTGATTGGAGTCGAACTTGCTTGTTCAGTGTGTCAAGAAACCTTGATCCGAACTTGGTCTGTTAACCTAACATGTGGGCATTTACTGTACCATATCTGTTTGGGTTGGATACCAGTTATCTTATGTTAAGAACTGCCCGTCCTTGCGGCATGCATTCTGGACAGTTCATTACTGATCCTAACTGTACTAGCAGCCAGTAAATACCTTGTTTCTACTCTCTCTTCTTTCTGTCCGAATCTGAGATAGAGGATCTGGACAGATCTTAACAGTATCAAATCTTGTTGGAGAATGCCTTTCAATAACTGATGTATTATTGTATAATAAAAGCTGCTAATGTTTTTACCCATGTTTGTACCTTAGATGCATTTGATACTGAACAACTTCTGGAGTGTATGAACCAGCTGAAGTGTTGCCAGTCTGTCAATGTACCAATATATGATTTCAAAAATCACCGTAGATGCTCTGAAAGCTTCCGGAAGGTAATTGTAAATTTCAAATTCGATTTTGGTTCCCAAAATACTTGCAAAAGATTTTGGATGCAAACTCTGAACAATCTGTCACAAACCGGTGCAAGTCTAATGTCCGAAAAATAAAAAAGAAAGGAAACGGTGTAGGAGTGTTGATGTTACTGGAAATGAAGTCATGTGGTACATTCCTGTATAAATATTATCCCATTGAAATCTGGGACAAATACAATTTGATAACATCGTGGGTTTCAAAGATATTCCTAATGAAAAGACTTGATTCTATTGATCTTTCAACATTCTAGTGTTAAAGACAATATTATAGTTGAAAGATCCAGGGGAAGCTTATGGAATTAAATATTGTCTTTGCTTTGGTAGGTTAATGCATCTGATGTCATTATATTGGAGGGTATATTGGCCTTTCATGATCAAAGGGTCCGTGATTTAATGGACATGAAGATTTTCGTAGATACTGGTATTGGTGTTTCTTCTGTTCTTAGAAAAATTTATGGTTACACCCTCCAAAATGAGAAATATTCTACAAACCTCTCGCCTCAGAAAACATGTCATGTATTAAAAAAAAAGGAATATCATGCACAAAGTGTCTTTCAAAAATTGCCATAGGATGCTTCTTTATGCTTTTGTTTTTGCACTGAGAAAGTAAGATCATTAAGGATATTTCGTGCAATTTTTTCTTTACATTTTTTTTCTAAATAATGTGACGGAGGGCACTAGAAGCTATATGAGTTTTCTCAAGGATACACAAGGGAACTTTGCAACATTTTATTCTGTTCTAGTTCAATTTTTTATCTAGAAAGCTTGATTGTTTGATTTTTTCTGACAATTCTTTATATTCTTTCTTCTTATTTAGATGCTGATATTAGGCTAGCTAGGAGAATTCGACGAGATACAGTGGAAAGAGGCAGAGATGTCAACTCAGTTCTTGAACAGGTACTTAAAATCAAGTAATGGCGATGATATCCTGTTGAAACATTACCTGAAAATCTCCAATAGTACAACCATTATTTATAGAAGGGCGATTGCTTGACAATTTTTTATTTTGACTCTTTCGAAAATAAAGTTTAAATTTAAAATCCAACATTATAACATGATTTATATTTATCCAGATATCATTTCAATAAAATATAATGAGATTTGGTGTGTTCACTATACATCAAGTGAATTGAAATTTCAACAGTATGGACCTTCATGCATCATCCAGCAATACTTGGATTACATGAAATTTGATTGTTAGGCTATCTATACATCCAGTAATATACCTATGAAGTTACATTGTTACATTTCAATTTCTAATTTTCTTTGAATCTTTTTTTGAAATCCATTGTCTAGATTGTCAAAATAACCATTGCCAAGTAATCCCTCTTATTTATATGCTATCTGTGATTATATGTATATACCCTTTGTTTATTATGTTTCTTTATACTAAACGGCATATTAGATATGTATAATTTTGTGTATAGTACAAGCAGGTGATGGTTTGGAATTATTGGCCCTAAATTACTTATTCCATTTTTGAGGTTTTAAGCTTAGTAACTATAAAAGATTGGAGGTCACAGTGCTGCTCGTGTACTGTATTCGACTGCCTATTTTTATTACCATATGTACCGAAAGCAATTACATAACTTTGAAATAAACACGGAAACAAAAGACGAGCAAGAAAACAAAAATTAAGTTGTCATTTCATGGTAAAATCCAGTAAGAAGTGATAGAGTACCACCTGTATCTTTGTTTCCTAATGGGATTATTCTTACTGTCAAACTTTATAGTATGGGAGGTTTGTGAAGCCGGCATTTGATGATTTTGTACTTCCCACAAAGAAGTATGCCGATGTTATCATTCCACGTGGTGGTGACAACCATGTGGCTATTGACCTAATTGTGCAGCACATACGTACAAAGCTAGGTCAACATGACCTATGTAAGATCTACTCCAACGTCTTTGTCATACATTCTACTTTTCAGGTAAAAGATGTCTCGTAATGTTCAATTTCATAGTGGCACCTTGATGTTAGTTCTATTGCAGTGTTTGATGCTTCTATTTCTTTTGGTGAATTTGTAATAAGTGAAAGTTTAGATGCATGAGCATATCAAATTTGCATGTCCTATATTGTTTTATACTGGTGTTCTGATTTAGTAGTTAAACTGAGTGTAAACGTATATTTTTGTCTAATTTTTCTATTTAGTATTTTTTAAACTTTTGTTCTTGTTTTTAGAAAGAGAAACATAAGTTAACTAAAATTTTCTTGTGATTATTTAATGGGTTACAACCATTCACAACGAATTTATTTCTTGATAAAATTTATGAATAAATTCTAAATAAGATCTAACACTGTACATTATAATATGCATGATATGTTATATCATCCAGGTGAAACATGATGAGATTTTATGCATGTTTTACAACTCATGGGACAATTCGAGATTTACAATGTCTGCATTTGACCTTTGAGGAATATTAAACGATACTGATTGCATATAAATTCATAGATAAGCCTAAGCTATGTAAAGCCTAACATTGCAGCTTAAAATTTTTGTTTTTGGGAACTTTTGACTTGATTTGAAAATATCGTCAAGATTGTTATAGTTAATTGTCTAGTAATCCTGATCCATGCATATATTTCTTCATTATTTGAATCTGAATAGTGGAGTTGTAAGAATATTTTGTGCGTGTATTTTTTATTTTTTTATGTTTAACTTTGTCAATGAGTTATTAACAGGAGAAGTTCAGGGCATACATTGTTTGTCTGATACTTTTGTTTCGTTAGTCTTTTTTATTAAGTATTTATTTCTTTTAGTCATTTTTATTTCCTTAGTATTGTATTTAATATGTAAGTTTTAATGTGTTGATATACTTTATTGGTAATTTTCATTAATTTAAGTTTGATTGTGTGAATAAGCTATTTTCATATTAGCATGTTATTAGTTTATTGGTGTAATCAGATTCCTTTTGGTGGAAGCTTTTATTTGTTATTGCATAACCAACTCTTTTTTTAATTAGTGCATTGCCCCATATATACTTGTGTACCTGCTAACTTTAAAAAATGCAATATCATTTGTCCATACTGCTAGCAATTGAGTTCCATAAGGGATATCTGTACCTTGACAGTAGTATCGATTACAACTACATACTGGTATGTGCCAGTCATTCTTTGTTCATTATAGTACATCCTTTTTTGTCCATGGTTGGAGGTTCTCCTTGGCTTGTTTGGTGTTGAATTGCATTATAAAGCCTTACTTTAACTTAAAAATTTAAGTTAAAGATGTTTTTTCCAACTTGCATTAAAATAATTTTGTTGAGTCTGGGGTTCAGATCAAGTTCTTCTTTCTCTAGTTTGCATATTTATAGATTTTATGTCATAGAGCACTACCAATTATTAAACATGCAGATAAGAGGGATGCATACGCTAATCCGAGACAAGGACATTACTACCCCCGACTTTGTATTCTACTCTGATCGCCTTATTCGCCTGGTTTGTACCTTTCTTTTGGGAAGCATTCTTAGCTGCTAAGTTTTGTGCATCATTTTTAATTACCCACAATAACTTGGAACAAATTGTAGGTTGTGGAGCATGGTCTTGGTCATTTGCCTTTCACTGAGAAGCAGGTGGTTACACCAACAGGTACGTAGCAAACATTTCCTACTTTTGTGTAGAGAGCCTGAGAAGGTTGGATATATAGAATATCCACAATTGATGTTATTCTAATCCCTCTTAAGAAACTTTGTTGTTATATATTTTCAGGGTCTGTGTACACAGGGGTTGACTTTTGTAAGAAGCTTTGTGGTGTCTCCGTCGTGCGTAGGTGAGATCATCATTCTTTCTGATTACCTTTCACTCATTTGAATTTGCTCTTTGGTCCATGTGCACTTTCTGATACTCTCTAATAATAGCATCTGTATTGTTTTGTTATTTATTGATGTAGAATTGCTGTTTCTATTTAATCTGCAGCGGTGAAAGTATGGAGAATGCTCTGCGTGCATGTTGTAAAGGGATAAAAATCGGTAAAATTCTCATTCACCGTGAGGGTGACAATGGTCAACAGGTAGTAAATTAATCTTATCATTACTATTACCTTTTGTTACTTTTTTGTTATTTATAGTTTTCTAGCTGAATGTTTTTTTTTTCTGAAGTAATACATCACTGTGCCATATCTGATATACTTGTTCTGTTTCACAATCAGTTAATATATGAAAAACTTCCAAAGGACATTGCTGAGAGGCATGTTCTGCTTCTTGACCCTGTACTTGGGACAGGTTACTCCTTTACTCTTTGATTTCGAGATTTGCAATTTCATCCTTGCACCTTTCTGCTTATTTCAGTCTGGTAGGTTCTTTAATCCTGCGCATGATGGAATTTGTGGATAGTAATAGTAGAAAGGACCAACCAAAGATTAAAAGAAATCAATGCAAGACAGATAGCAAGTACTGTTGTTACAAAGCATGGAAATGTGAAGATTAAGAAAGAACAATGAAAAGAAATAAAGTAGGTTGCCATAGAGTGAAACAGAAAGGAAGGTCAACCCTCTTTAGAGTTACAAAGTCGGCTATGAAAGAGCCAGCATGAAATCCTCGGGTTGACTCGTGTTGGTTAGTGTCATAAATTGTCCCTGGAGTTCCTAGTAATTCTATCAGCTTGTTCCTCATTTTTGCTGAGAAGTTTGATGAAATTAGGAATATAATATTTTTTAATCTAGAATTTTGGTCCTGTCACTTTGGGTGCACAACCAAAATTTTGGTCCAATACTAGTCATATACAAATTGAGCAGTAGTTCTGCTTGTTTCTTTGGTTATTTTGGTTTGATTATTAAATTGAGACCTCGACAAATTTCATCAAAATTGATCTCTCTCTTTCATTTTAGGGAACTGCGCAAATCAGGCTATAGATCTACTTATTCGCAAAGGAGTACCTGAGAATCACATCATTTTCCTCAATCTCATTTCTGTATGGCTCCTCTTTACTTTACCATAATTTTTTTTATATTAGAATAGGAAAGGTCAACAAGAAATTATTGACCTTCTGGTCAACACTGCCATTTAAGAAAATACATAGTTCAACACTTGGCACATTTAAATTGTTTTCAAGCTACTGAACACTGTATTAGCCATGACTGACCAGTATACCGAGAGTTAGGGTAAAGTTTAAAAAAATGGTAAAATGAAAAGCATTTTGTTACATGTCAACGAATATTCAAAGAATCTTACAACCCCCCTCCCTCCCTCCCTCCCTCCCTCCCTCTCTCTAGGCACCAGAAGGGATACACTGTGTGTGCAAGCGTTTCCCTGCTGTAAAGATTGTCACATCAGAGATTGATGTTGGTTTGAATGATGAATACCGGGTCATACCTGGCCTTGGTGAATTTGGTGACCGCTATTTCGGTACTGACAACTAATAGTTCTTTTGTAAGAAAATGCTTAATTTAGTCAAAATTTGAGCCTAGAGTTGAGGTGAAAATTTGTGGCATATTTCTCAGTGGATGAGCTTGAGATGTGTACTTGAACAGGGCTTTGTGATATTGGGAAAATTGTACCAAGTGTGTATTTGGCTCATCTGTCGTTTATTTATTCTTTATGGTAATTTTATTTTACAAACGGTTTGTTTGCGCATTTTCACCATATCTAGATAGGTTGTGTTCGTCAGTGATTATGCATTTTGAACATTTTTTTTTATGCTGTTGTATTGTCGCTGGCTACCTTTCTGATTTTTATTGGACGACAAAACCAACTATTAGTAATATTTATCACATATTTTCAATTTTGATAAATTGCGTGAACAACACGATGTTTATCTCAAAATTTATAAAATGATTTGTTTTATTTTTATAATTATTAATATTTTGATCAAGCTCTTTGGATATGTTATTTAAATTATAAAAATATTAAACATCTTTGGATATGTTATTTAAATTAATTTAAATAATAAAGTATTTAAAGGAATTGATCAAAATATAAAGTATTTAAATTATAAATAATATTTATAAAATGCTTTGTTTTATTTTTATTGGCTAGTCTGTGCTCTTTGGATATGTTATTTAAATTATAAATAATGAAGTATTTTTAATTACATTTAATTCTGAAGAACTTGTCAAGTTATTTCCGAATTCCGAACTTGCTTGCAAAACAATTTGCCACAAAGAAGCAATGTTAGGAAGGTCATTGGTTAATTATTTTCAGAGGATGGTGAACAACGAACCAATGACCTTCCTAGCACTAAATCCACTATTAAATTGTCAATTTTGAATTGAAAGGACTAAAATAACCTGAGATGTTTATAGTATGATATTTAATATATTTATGATACATGAAATATTCTTTTTTTATTTTTATAAAAAGGCATAGTTTAGTAAAAAAAAAAATACAAATAGCAATATGAAATAAGAAATTACTATCAATTGCAATTGATTTATAACTAAAAGTATTATAATTCATAAATGTAATTAAAAATAAAAATAAACATATGGTAGAATGGTAATTTTAAGTAAGAAAATTAATAGAATGAGGTTAAATTAGTAGTTGAGTGAAGTTAGATTAGTAATTGGAGGTAATGGATTGAAAACTATTTTTTTCTTTTATCAAAATTAACAATTACAGGAATCATGTGTCGCATTTTCTTTTATAATAAATTGAGGAGCTGGCATGGTATCAGTAGTCAGGATCATACGAGGTAATGCATCGTTTGATATAGGTGACAGATTTTCGATTGAAGAGAAGCTTCTTGTCTAACACCACTTGAGATAATTTAAGTATTTTTAATGGAGGTTTTCTGAGGTATTGGTTACTAGTGGCCTAGAAGGATTGATCTGATTCAAGTAATTAGCCTTTGAGCAAGGAGGGTAAAATGGTGGGTTGTGGCTTCTTGGGTATGACGAGGCGCGGAGCGATGAAAGAGAAGTAATTCAACCTCTGAATTGTACTCAATCACAAGGAAAGATGGTGCATACTGGAATTATAAGCCGTACTGAAGTATTTTTATTGGACTCTCAAAGGACCCACTTGTCATCAATTTTACCAGTTGGAGCTAAAAACTTTTCTTATTTTTTTTAATTACGAGGAGTGTTACTATCGTTCGAGATTCGCTCTCATATTAATTTGTCCACTAAAAAATTTCTTCAATATTACTTATAAATGTGTTTCATATTATTTGCCAGTATTACACTTGTGTGTTCATGTTAAGTGTGAATATATAATTCATAATATATTATAAATGAAATTGATATTTATGATGTACAAACGATATGATATAATTAATTATAGCACGAAAATAATAGTACCTTTAGTACTGTATACTCGCACTATATTTGCAGGAATACTATCAAAAATTAAATAAAGAAATATAACTTTTTTCCAGGCCAATAAAATCGTTAGACTCCAATTTGTCCGCGTGGCTCTGCCGCTTTCTTTGAATTTTATTGGTGTCGTAAATGGAAAAAAGAAAAAAGAATGCTTTCATTCAAGAAAGTCAGGATTGTTCGACAATTGGCGTATTGTATAATTTAATAATTGATCGAGGTTTTTAACAATCTCAAGTGGTTCTCATCAAGTTATATCTTTGTGTGTGTGGGGGTGGGGGGGGGGGGGTTGAAGACAAGTTTTCAGTACTAGCTATGCACACGTCATGTCTATCTGAACAAAATTTATTAGACAAAAACAAAACATATTTAAAATTAAATTTTTTTGACTTCATCTTTATCTTCCAAAATAAAAAAAGCAGCAAAAAAATATCCTATATTCAACCACTGACATCAATAATTTAAAATACATATATAGCTTCGATCTTTGTCTTTTATCTAAAAATATCACTAATTTAAGTGAAACGCTTGTGAAAATCATTTTCTAAGTTATTAATAAGAAGCCATTATAAGATACTAAATATTAAAGACATGCTAATAAATCACAATGATATATTTCTTTTGTCGGGAGAATTTCATGAATACCCTTCAAAAACTTCAAAATTATGTATTTCCCCTCTAAATTTTGAAATTACATGTCTCCCTCTAAACTTAAAAAACTTACATATTTACCAATTTTATTGTCTTTTATATTAAAACACATTCTAAATTTATAGAATACATATTTGACCCTTTTATTAAAAAGCATAAAACCCTTATACAACTCCAATTGGAATTTGAAGGTTTCTCTACAGTTCGAATTGCTTTAAGATCCATATGTGCTAGATCAGCACAAATCTTGAAGCAAACACACACAAATATTGAAGCAATGTGCACAGATCTTAATGCGATGCATGCGGATCAAAATTGCTTTGAGATCCATGTGGGCTAGATTACCACAAATCTTGAAGCGAACACCCAATAATCTTATTGCAATGCATGCGGATTAGACGGTAGAGAAATCTTTCAGATTCAAATTTGAGTTCGATGGAGTATTTTATACTTTTAATGAAGGGTAAAATATACATTTTATAAATTTAGAATGAGTTTTAATATAAAATACAATAAAATAAGTAAACATGTGAATTTTTGAAGTTTAGAGGGGGAATACGTAATTTTATAATTTAGAGGGATAAATTCATAATTTTGAAGTTTTTGAGGGGTATATGTGAAACTCCTCCTCCTCTTGTATGTCGTACGCCCATAAAGCATCACATCAGTACACAATAAGTCCTAAATTGTGAGTTTTATAAAAAAATAAATTTATATAATTATCAAAATAATTTGTATAAAAAAATTATTTTTAATCTAGTGACAGAATGTAACATTCACTCGATGAAGTGTTCTTATGGACATTAGAATTTAATTAGTAGTGTTGTTGATAGATGCGTTGCTTGTGAAATAAAAATATGTACTGGTTGAACAATTAACACGCATATATCTATCTCATAGTCTTAATAATTGGTTATAATTCTTTTTGTTGAAAAGCGAATAATTGGTTATAATTCAATGCAAGAAGCAAGCACCGCTGTCTGTGAATTATTAATTCACGGAAGTTTCAATTGCAAGTATCTCCGAATTATTAATGAGCGTATGATATGGACCATCAGATCTAGATTGGACGGTCAATGTCATTGTCAGAGACTCACAAGTCACAAGTCTATGCTACTCGGCTCTCGGAGGCTTCTTAATTGGCACTTGACACGTGACAGCTCCTCCCTCCTGAGTTCTGGCCTACAAATAAGTCAAACTTTGACCGCTGTTCTCTACAATTATTCAAGTATATATATTCCACAAGGATTTCCTAGTTTTTCATGTCAATTGAAAGATAATTCTTTTTAAATATCACAGTTTTGAACTCGTTTTGGGTAGTTAATTAAATTAGTCATTAGGGAAAACACTGGAGATATATGGATAACTAAGAGCATCTATATCCTTCTTGAAACTTAACTGAGTTTTTAAATAACTATTAACTCAAGAGTTTTACTATTAGAGATGTAGATGCTTTTAAGTCGGTAAATCTATAATATAAGACAGGCGAATGAAAAATAAGAGCCAATTAATTCAAAGTCTTCATTGGCAAGTATGGAACCGCTGAAATATTGACCTTCTCACCTCAGCCTCTCAACAGTCAACACAGTATAACAACTAACGAGCATTGTACAGTTAATCATTTGAGAGAACTCAATAGTTTCCTCGAAACAAAGGTCCTTTGTTTTTCCTTTTAAGAACTACCACTGTCTCTTTTCGTTTTTATAAACTGGCAGAGGCTGCCAAAAGTACAGGTAACTAGGCATCTCTCTCTCTCTCGCTCGCTCGCTCGCTCGCTCGATCGATCGATCGCTCTTTCTGTGTCTAAGAAGATGGGGGAGAAAGGTCCTTTCCAATCCTTGACCTCTTTCATACTTGGGGCAGCCATGGCGGTTGCATGCATTGTTTTGTACATGTCAGCATACCCAAAAGGAGAGAGGTGGGATAGAGCTGATATACAATCCCTGAAGGTGATGAATGAAGAGCAGCTGGCTCTCGCTAAAGAGGTACAAAATTTTTCTTCTAAATTTTTTTTTTCTTAATGTACAGTGGTTCTTATATAATTTTATTCAATTTACCAAAAATTTCGGAAGCTAAATGGTGGAACAATTGTTCATAAGCTGAAAAGATATTGTTCATAAATCAGAGGTCGCTCAAATTTACAAAAGCTAGCATATAGATCTGTTAGAGGCATTGATCCCACTTACTAGCTAATTAACTTTGGTAATGTATATATAGCATCTCTTTCCGAAGTTCATGGTAAAATTTGTGTAAAGTTTTATCATGTTATCTATTTTGATTTGTTTCATATTTCTTATTAATTACACCTGGGGTCAATTTGAAGGTATTCAACAAAAGGGTTGGTCATTTTTGTGTATTACCTAGTGACAACTGTTCTCTTTTAATTATATCATAATTGGGGCTTTTCTTTGTTTTTATTAAATGAAAAATTCAACAATTATAGGTAGTTTGAGTAGACACGGAACCTTTTGTTCCTGGAACGTAGCACGCTCATTTTGATTTGAACATAATTATCGTTCTGTAATTTGTACATAATTAATTATCATAATGGCAATCATATTTTTGTTAATATTGTAAGTTATATATAATTATCATTCTTTAATTTGTACATTATTTACACAATACACAGATGTTTTGCATCTGCTGACAACGTAGCACGCTCATTTTGATTGGCTAGAGGGGCAAAATTAATTAATTATATATTCTAGCCTCAGTTGGCCTTCGTCTCTTACCTAAATCACAACTATTGTTTGTCCAATTGAGTGGTTGGGTCAATCCTATGACAACTTCTAAATTAAAATTTCAGTATAATACGCAAATCATACCTAAAGAATCTTTATAATTTTTGTTCCTTAGGTTTTAAAATTATCAATTTGGTCCCAAAAGTATCATTCACTTACCATTTTGGTCCTTAAAGTTTGAAAGTATCCTTTTTATCCTTAAAAATTATAATTCATACTGAATTAGTCCTAAATTTAACATCCATTGAAATAAATAATATTTTCGTCTTTCGTAGCGCGGATGTAGCCATCAGACAATACAAATAATATGAAAATAAATATAATTATTTATGGCATCATATATCAATTGAATTAATGTTTTGTGCCATCATAAATTAATTCAAATTATATTTACATATATCTTACCATAAATATCATAATATATATCATTATAACATGGATGTAAATGTGGGGTCTGTTAGTTTTTATTAACCGGTGATAATGGTAGGATTGATTTGTTATAGATAAAAATTTAAGGATAAAAAGGCAAACTAGTGATACTTTAAGAGATTAATAATGATATATTTGAAATTTAAGGATCAAAACACTTTTATAATTTTAACGACCAAAATGATAACAAGCATTGTAAGGATCATTTGTGTAATTTCCTTTTAAAAAATAAGCATCACAGTTACAAAGGTCGGCCTTTCTTTTCTTTTTCTTTTTTCCATTAATGAAGGGACAAAACTGAAATACCATTACTGGAAAATAATTCTCTGACATTTCTAAAGATTCTTTCCTTTTCTGTCTTTATCAGACATTTTTGGATCTTTTACCTGGCTATATCTTCTTCACTCTTGCTACTAATTATGCTTATAGGCCTAGTTGCATTCCAGCTTTTCCTTATCATGAAAAAGATTGGGGTCACTTAAAAAAAATAAGCCATCCCCATAAAATGCAAAAATCAATCACAGTGATTTTATATAAAGCATACAAGTACAAATAACTTAACAAACACATATGACACATGACAAAGCAATGAAACAACCTCCACCACTTTGACAAAGTGTTGCACATGATAATTGTATCGGTACATTGGTACACACACACACACACACCCCAAAAC
Source organism: Carex rostrata (assembly GCA_964058875.1). NCBI lineage: Eukaryota > Viridiplantae > Streptophyta > Magnoliopsida > Poales > Cyperaceae > Carex > Carex rostrata. Next base: position 410,522 of record CAXKVT010000015.1, on the reverse strand, counting down.
TACGGTTCTGATTTCGCCCCAGGTGAGATTTGAGCAGTGTTGTGAAAAACAGAGTCGGTGGCAGTGACCAAACCGCCACGAATAGACTTGGCGGAAGTGTATTTGCGGATTTTTCCAATTAATCGGCCGATTATTTCTGATTATTCTTGTCTATTCTCATTTTTTCCTTGTTTATTCCCGTTTAATCGACCGTTTATTAAAGTTTAGTTGAGTTTTTTTTTTTTTTTTTTTTTTTTGTGATTACAAGACCCATAGGTCTTTTAGTCGGTCATTTATTAGACCATGATCAGTTATATATTGGGCTGTTTAGTTAGACAAATCAGCCAATTTGTCCGATTAATCTGTTACGTGTTTTGTCTTGTCTTATCTGAACATTTTCTGAATGACAACTTCATGATACTTTATTAATTAATAAGGAAAATGAGTTAAAATAAGTTTATTTGATCAGTTTGATGAGTTAAATTAATCATTTTTAATAAATTATGAGTATATGCTCATAACTTTAATGAAAATGCAAAATTGTCTGCATAATTCCGATTAATTATTTGGCGGTATCCTGTTCGTCCGTTGAGTGCATACCGTTTTTTACAACATTGGATTTGAGTCTAGTACTAGGACCAACCAATTGTAATAAGACATGTACCAGTATTGGTTTTGGTTTCGTGGTACTGAATATATCAACAACTGACAATAGGTACATAAATCCACAATAGGATTTTATTTTATTTACTACTTATCATTACTAACATATATCACATACATGTGCAGAATAAAGCACAACAGGAATTATCTGTCATTCTGAAAAAAGCTGCAATGGACGATAACACTGTCATCATAACCTCTCTGAATGAGCCGTGGGCCCGGCCAGGTTCACTCCTAGACTTATTTCTCGAGAGCTTTCGCGAAGGAGAACAAATTAGTCATCTACTAAACCATCTAGTGATAGTTGCAATGGACCCGAAAGCATATCAAAGATGTAAGGAGGTGCATTTCTATTGCTACTTTCTCAAGACAAAGGGGGTGAATTACACAACCGAGAAATTCTTTATGACGAAAGATTACCTTGAGATGATGTGGGGCCGCAACGGTTTCCAGCTCAGCATTTTAGAGCTTGGATACAACTTTCTCTTCACGGTATGTATAGCATTGTTGGCTTGGCTTGGCTTTGGTTTTGTCGAGTTCCCATATCAAATCTGAGTACCTGCATATACAAGCGATTAGGATCAATAGTACCAAAAGTTTAATTTTTCATCTTTTGTTTCCCTGGATATCCAGTCAGTGTTCAGTTGAGCTTCTATTTAGAATTTGTGGATCATGTTCCAGCAAAATACTCCTTACCTTAAACTTAGTATCATCATTTTACCCATAAGTCTAACTCCAAATTCAATTTATTTCTTGTGTAGGATGTGGATATAATGTGGTTTAGAAATCCTTTGCGCCACATTTCCATAACATCCCATATTGCAATCTCCAGTGACCATTTTATTGGAGACGAAGACGACTTGTCAAATTTTCCAAATGGCGGCTTTCTATATGCTCGGTCTTGCAATAAAACGATCCAATTTTACCGCAATTGGCACAATGCCAGAGACGAGTTCCCGGGAATGCACGAGCAGAATGTGTTCAATCAAATCAAGAAAAATTACACAGAGAAAATGGGAGTGAAGCTACAATTTTTGGACACAGCCTACTGTGGCGGGTTCTGCCAGCTCAGCCACGACTTCAACAAAATTTGCACGATGCACGCAAATTGCTGTGTCGGGTTGGGGAGCAAAATTGTTGACTTGAGAAATGTTTTGGAAAGTTGGAAGTATTATAGATCATTTTCTCTGGAGGAGAGGAAACAAAAGCAGTTCCACTGGAAAGTTCCTGGAATTTGCATTCATTAATATTTTGTTGTAATATATCCCAAATTTTTGCTAAGAGTACATATGCAAAAGCTGATATAAGTAGCAAAAATTCAATATTTTTTGGTATAGGTTATGTTGACTTGTGAAGTGGCTGAATTGGCAACTTAGTTAGCAGCATAACAGTGCTCTGCTGCTGTTAATTCCTCCATTGTTTCTTATTTTATTTCCTTTTGTTCCTTCTATTTATTGTATGTAAAAAACAAATAATATTACACTTATTTATTTTTGTCTAATTCGACTCAAATACAGGTTTAGATGCTAGCATTTTATTCCTTCATATATTAACCTCAGTCAAACGGAACTAGGAACAGATCGATGGACATCAGAGCAAATTTGGTCTGATATTAGGTTAGGTCATCCGATCCGTATCAAAATTTGAGCGGACAATTTTAAAATTCGTGCGAATCAAGTGTGTGCATGAATCTTGATGTGAATCGAATGGTTCAAGTCGGATATCAAACAAGAATAATTTAAGTCATAACTTATTTTTAAATCACAACTAAACAAGAATAACTTACGCCATCTTAACTCAGAGTAAGAAACTTATTCCGTTTTAATTTTGACCCACAATGAAACAATAATTTTTGGTGTAAATTTATACTACAATTTTAACTTGTTTATACTGAGAATTGATCTTTAATTTAGTAACTAGAATCATATTTTGTATACGAAATACTGTAGGTTCTTACATATTATGTTCATAACAGCTCCTAATTATTTTATGGGCTATGATGGGATTTTGCTTATTATGTGTTACCCCAATAACTCGCCGAACCCCACCAAACAAAACAACAATTTGAGTTGATTGAAAAGAAAATAAGTGTGATAAATTTCAGGGTTGAGGAGATATATATATATTTTTTCTCTTATCAGAGTAGAACTAGGGTTGAGGAGATATTTTCTCATTGAAGTCACAACTTCTATACTAGCCCAATTTGAATTTCGTTCTTTTATATTTAGAAATTAGATCAAAACTATTATTAGCCCAAATTGAAAATAAAACCACAGCCCATGAGCCCAATTCGTTACTTTCAAAACTTAATTTTCTGATTTATTCAAGAGGTTCTAATGCCTTATGTTTTTCCTATCTCATCAATCATCATACCTTATATTTTGTCTTTGTTTTCATAGTATAAATTGCCGATTCGAACCATTTAACATGATATCCATACTAAAATATCGTTGGGATGAAATTTTTTTACTATTTTTGAAAATGGGTAGAAAATCATTATTTTTTTAATGGTCTAAAAATAATGATTTCGTACCTATTATAAAAAATAGTAAAAAAATTTCAAAAATTATAAAATTTCATCCCATTGCATGTTTTAGTATAAATATCATGTTGAGTGATTGGGATCAACAGTTTGGACTTTCAAAACAAAGCTATAAAAATATGAAATATGATGAGATATAAAAAATATGAGGTATTGAAACCTTCTCTTATTCAAGACATGTCATGTCAAGTATACCGAATACATTTAAGCCTGAACATAATAACATCAATAGTAATTCTCAATTATGAAATCATATTAATTTAGAAGATAGTTGATGAACGGAGAGAGGATAAAATCATAGCACCTTATCCTAGCACGTTGCGTATAAATTAATGTGTTCAACGGTAGGGACATAATATTTTATTGTAAAGTTTGTATATTATTAACATTGAATTGAAATCTCCATTTTAAAATGAAGAAGTGTGGGCTTATTAAATTGTACTTCAATAAAAGAAACTTATTGGGGCCTAAAACTACGTGCATCTCAGGATTTTGTTAGAGATTCATGGTCTAGTTTTGACATTTTCATTTTGGTGTCAGAAAATAATAAATGGAAAGACAACTAGACAAGGTATCTTAAGTTTTTTTCTTTTAAAAAAAATATATAAATAATTTTAGCATTATTTATTTTTTTCCACGTCCATTTGATATTTTAACAGAAATATGCTTAAATAAAAAAAAAACTAAAATTGTAGACGTGTTCTCAATTATCAATATATTTTTTATATTTACCCAATTGTCATTATTGAGCGTGTATTATATCTGAGTTAATTTGAAATTTGGTTGGCCATTAATCATAAAATCATTGAAAATTTTAAATTACTTAATGGAAGGCTAAACTTGTACTTTTTTTTTGGAGTAAATGTTAGAGGTCAAGCCAACTAAATATGTAATATCTATAAATGATTGTTTTTTTTTTTCTAGATTTCGAACGTGCGACCTTCTACATAGAAAACATTATTTTTGCTACTAGATCAAAGTCTGATTCTCAAATTATACATATTTTGATATGCATGTTATTTAAGAAATGAAAAATGCATTTAGGATTGAAGGTTTTAATTTAAATAATATTTTTTTAAGATATTAAATAGATGTATATAAATATAATTGTCAATTCAAAAAGAAATATCAATGTTTAAATATTGTTAAATAAAAAATTACTGCATAGCTAGGATATATTGCCTCGAGATTGCTTCTGGCCACAGCTAGATCAGTTGTTGCTCTAATTGTACATCTACTTGTGGTGCACGATGTTAGTATTTCTGTTGGAGCATAGTGACAAATGAATTATTCGGGTTCGGTTCGGCAAGATTAAAAGTTCGTGATTCATGAATAATTTGGGTATAATTTGGAAATGATTCGGAATTATCCGAACCAAAAATCTCAGTCCTACAAGAGAGCAAAAAAATTAACAAAAAAAGAATCTTCTGAGAAAAATGGAGAAAAAATTCGCAAAAAATTCGTAAAATTAGCGAATTATTCAGGTTTAATTCGGTCAAAGTTCGGTCAACCAAATAATTTGACGTTCGGTTCGGCATCACCCAAAAACGAATTATTCGGATATAATTCGGGTATATAATTTACAAATCTTGTGACTGTGTTGTGTGTTGGAGTATGGAGGATTTGTTGCTAATTGGTAAGCGAGTCATAAATGAGCATAAGGTCGTACTGGTTAGGTAATTAGGATTTGTTAAGTACACAAGTATTTGTAGGTTAATAATTATCAGAACTAGCTAGGTTAGTAAATTCAATTTTAGGTGGATAGCTTTCTTTTGACAGAACTTGCACGTGACATGTATTTCTCTTTCTAGTTAGACTGATTGGTTGATTTAAAACGAAAATTTTTAATTGTTACAATAAATTATTATTTTCGTATAAAATTTATAAATTAAATTTAATATATTATTATTATTTATCCAGTTGACTTTATACTAAATCAATTTGAAATTTTATAAATTTTATATATAAATGTATCATTCTAGTAAGTTTGGTTTCAACAATTTAAATTCGTCAATTGAAAGTCAATTCGATAAAATTTAGAATTAAACTTACTATGGACTTGTAAGCTCAAAAACACCCCAGTTCTAATCATTTTCTTGTATGTTGAATTGTTGATGAATGATGATCAATTTCTTTCTTAAAATAATATTTTGTATATCTTATATCATTAACAAATAAAGAATTAGTAATTTGTGTCGTGGCATGACTAGTCACGCTGTAATTTAAATCATGTATCATATTATATTGCGATAAAATCAACTTTTCATGTGCTGTGTCATGATCAAAATTAAAATCACAAAAAAAAAAAAACCCACCGCAACATAGTCACATCGTGACTGATTACATTTGATTAAAAAACAATTTTTTGTCGAGTCTGAATTGTTGTTAGAAATATAAAATCACATAAATTTTACATTGTTTTATTCACGTATAGTCAGGTGTCGTATCATGATGTGTCATATTCTATGTCGTTTCGTGTTAGGCCACTATGTGTCGTAAATAAATTAAAACGTTTATTCACGTATAGTACGGAAATTGACGTGTTAGGCCACTATGTGATTTGTGTACAACCCTCTGATTAATTAGTGCATTAGTTAATGTGAATATTTACACTTTATAAGAGGCATAAAATACAAGGTAAAGGAAACTTTGAGATTTGGGTAATTTGTCAAGATGACAGAAACTTTATTTTAGATTAAAAAAAAAAAATCATAAATACAGTGCTCAACACAGATAGTGACATTGGCGTATTTTTCATATATAGAGAACATATTCAAGTTTCACAAGACGTAACTATCACATATGAAATTTTCCTTAGTTCAATAATTTGTCTGTGATTGGGAGGTAAATTATCAGTCTAGGTTTGCGTTTTTTGTTGTTATCTTTCGATTTTTTAATTTTTTTAATTTTTGGAGCTTAATTCGTAACAGAGAAGGTACTGAAAAGAAATTTATCATATTTGTTATATGATCCCTTCGTTGCGGGCAAGTGGCAATTAATGCGAGGAATAGTTAAAAAGTGAATAACCCAATTAATTATAACATATGAAATAAAAATATATTTTTTTTTACTAGCTAGGTAAAGAAAATTACAATTGAATAATCGAGATTACTTCTACACGTAACCAAGCGGTTGACCAGACCAGAAGCTTAATTAACGCACACATATATGTAATATATTGAACTTGGTAAGCAGAAACCATACCTAAATTAGTGAGTAGTTGAACTACCGAAGAGGTCAATATCATATTATCATATCTAAAGTAAAATGGAGTAAACATTTCATACTTCTGACCGTATATGCAACCAGCTTGTTGAACCTAGCTATATATTTCTTTTTAGAAAGACTTAATTTCTCACTCCTTTATATTCTCAATAATTCACATTCTCTCTCTTGGACAGACGTACACACACAAATACACTGGCATTTTGAATAGACCAAGATGAGTAGCGAGAGCATGAATAAGACAGCTAAAAGACCAATATTTCAGTATGTTATTGGTATAATTTTTCTTGCTTCTGTTCTGCTGTATGTGTTCACTGAACCAAACATTAGATCCAGAGACAGAGTTTCAATAAGGGATAGCCATGGTGCCGATGGGCCGACCCGGATGACTAATACCATGGCAAAACAACACACCAACAATTTGGTTCCTCTGCAACAAGTTCAAGTTAATACAACATTTAATTCTTTTGCTTTTTGTATGTTCCTTTTTTTCTTAGAACCAAACCTTATATATTTCTGATTATTTTGTATTTCATAAACTTACTCTAGGAAAATCAGAAAATGCTGTTTTGAGTGCGACCTGAATATTGGTTTTCTATATTCATTTTGGTACTTTTTTCTTTGGTTAACTAACCTGTTTAATCATGTACCGATGTATCAGTGATTTCTGATATTTCTTTAATTTCACTTACTAGGAGTCCCAAGATGATAATTTTGCTATGATGATACAAAAAGCAGCCACAGATGATAAGATGGTAATTTTAACCGAGGTTAACGAGGCATTTGCTGCTCCGAATTCGATGCTCGATCTTTTCCTCGAGAGTTTCCACAATGGAGATAACATCGCGCACCTTCTTGATCACCTAATTATCGTGGCAATGGATCAGAAGGCATTTGAGAAATGCAAATCGGTTCACCGTCACTGCTATTTGCACAAGCATCTCGGCAGCGACTTAAGCTCAGAGAAGGAGTACCTGAGCAAAGACTATCTAGACCTTGTCTGGAGCAAGGTCAGACTGTGGCAATTCATACTTGAGCAAGGATACAGTTTCCTTTTCACGGTATGAAGAAAACTTAATTTGAACTGAAATTAAGTCATAAGTTTGAAACAGAGAGGGGCAATTAGGATCAAAAGTTGAAAACATTTCAATTTCCACTTTAAAAATTATTTATTTTTGTTTCTCAGGATGCAGATGCAATGTGGTTTCGTAATCCGCTTCGGCACATCAGTATGTATGCTGATATGACATTGGCTACTGATGTGTTCTATGGAAACCCTGAGGATCACAATAACATGCCAAACACTGGTTTAGTGTTTGTGAAACCAACGAAAAAGAATATCGAGATGCTCAAGTACTGGCGTGAAGCTCGGAAAAGATTTCCTGCAACAAATGAACAGACTGTTTATGACAAGATCAAGCACGAACTGGTATCCAAGTTTGATTTGAAGGTACAGTATGTGAGTACCGCGTATTGGGGCAATTTTTGTCAGCCCCAAAAGGATTTTAATAAGCTTTCGACTTTTCACGCCTGCTGTCGATCCGGACTTGCGATCAAGCTTGATCATATTAGAAGTGTAATTGAGGAGTGGAAAATTTTCAAAACAATGTATCTTAAGAACTAAAATTTTCTAGTTTGTAGAAAGCATTTTCTTTGTAAATTTAAGCTATGTTATGTATGCACTGCTATTTTTTTTTAATCTTCTAATTTGAGATCATCTTCTTCAGTTATTTCTTTTATCAACTACTTTAAACAATTTATATGTCCTAGTTTCAAATAATCCATCAATGTTTGTGACAATAGAGTACAGGAAAACATTTAGAGCTATTGAATTTATTTCTATGCAAGCCTCATTTGAATTTAGAAAAAAAAAAATTAAAATTGACAGTTATTCTTCAAACATTGTCATATATTTGATGAGATAGCTTATTTGTACTTATTTTATAAACTACATGTTTTTTTTGCAATTAAACATAGTGATTAATTTTGAATGTCCTGTCACTGTACACTTGCTCTGATCTCAGCCTTTCATTTCTTGTCTGTGCCCTCCAAAATGACGCTTGTCTGATTTTGGGCCTGATGAAACAAAGAATAAGGGAAAGAAGCAAATAGAAAGAGAGAATAATTAGAAGGAACGACATCTTTTCTTTCTGTGAAAATGGATTCTCTTCTCTGAGGAAACTTGGAGTCGGCATCGGTGGAACTTGTAAAATCGAGTCATCTGAATCGAGTATTCTAGTTGAATTAGAAAGGAAGTACTTGGGCACAAATTCATTGCAATGTAGTGGTAAGACTTTTATCTCCTATTCCACATGACACGGGTTCAAACTTCAATGGCAACAAAAAAATAAATTTCACGGTTCATCATCAAGATTTATCATAGCCACTGGGGTTTGAACCCGTGTCATGTGGAATAGAAGACAAATACCTTACCACTACACTATAATGAATTTGATGTTATTGTGTTGATTCTATATATTATATATACTACAAAACAATGTAATTTCCGATACTGGTTTCTATATATTATATGTACTATTTTTTTTTGATGAAATTTATACAATTTTTTGTATAAATGTTTTTTGTATTAAATTTTTTTTATATAATTTTTCGTTAAAAATTATGCATTGTTTGTATAATTTTTAGTGGGAGTTTTGCACAGTGAAATAATTACTAATAATAAAATTTATAGAATTAAAAGATGACTGTGAAACTTAGTGATATTTCGATTTTAATCTATATGTACTATTATTATTAAATTATTTCACAATTGTTGCAAAACTGAAAGTGTTATGCTAGAAATTAAATAATTTATATTAAGGAGTATGACTAATATAACATCAGTGTCATTTCAGTCTATATAACACCAACTTCAAAACCTATCAAATTGAGTTCAAATGGTGAATCCAAACCGTTCAAACTGATCTACTTCATTAGTTGTGCATTTACATGTAAAATTTATAAGTTTTTGAGTTTATTTGGTATCAAGTCAAGCGGTCAAATGTGTGAGTTTTTAAGTTAATTTTAATATATTCATTTTTTAATTTTTTTGCCGCTTGATTTGATACTAAAATAATTCGAAAATATAAAAAGTTTGTATGTAAACGCATCACTCATAAAGTAAATTGGTTTGAACGGTTTGGATTCACCATTTGAACTCGATTTGATAGGTTTTCGAGCTAGTGTTATATAGACTGAAATGACACTGATGTTATATTACTCATTTAATACATGGATTTCAAATGATTCACTAGAGTAATATTTAGAGGCCCTCATTACACATTTCATACGTTAGAAAGATAGAGTTAATTTTAGCAGTAAACCCAGTGCTGGTACATAGCTTGCAGTGCTTGACCCATCATTGGACTGGCATGATCTTCTGGCATTGTTTGCCAGCACATGTGGATCGTTACACGCCTGCCTCCCTCGTAAATCGAGGTATAATCTTTCATGTTGTGGTATTGTCAAGCGCATGCGACCGCTGTCTCAAATGCTAGCCGATCGAGACGGTATATACTCCAAATTCTGGTAATTCTGGATCGTGCAGGGCCTGCCATGTAATTTTGGTACAAGGTGAGTTAGATATCAAGTAGTGTGCATATCTCCATATCTCATAAACACACATGCGGTTCACCCCTTAATTATAAATATTTCCATTTGTAAGTAGCATGACAAATTATATATTTAGTTTATAAAGAACAAATCTGTTAGCCGATTTTCTTTATTTTGCGGAGTTATCCAATTTGAATTCAATTGTGGAGAAAAATAATAGTTACCTTCATTGTCTGACACAGTCACAAAGAGAGAAGGCAGATTGTTTCCTTTTTTTTTTTAAACGGAGAGAGAGGTTAACGTCAAAACAAATATGTTAGCATGAATTTAATTAATTTTATAATATCTAATCATGTGGTCGTGATACGCTTTGGAGAGGATTTCTGTCCAAAGCCATTCGGACAGGTTCCCATCCCTTCTAGTGGAACAGTATAATTAATGCTTCTACAGCATTTCTATTTTTGTAGTTTATGTAATGTGGGGGTTTATCTATGTAATTGAACCAATTTGTCTAATTAAGAGCTTCCGCTTGCAACTAGGGTAATTAAACTAGAAAATTATACACATTACATAAGAGCACTATGAACTTTATTTAAGCACAAAAATTAAGTACTTGTCTTTGTTATGGTACTATTGTCTCGACAGGCTGAATGATAAAATTTCATATAAATTTTTTGAAATTGTCGGCTTGAAAACAGAATATTGATTAAAGCCCAGCAACATGTTGACTGTCAGCCCAACAAAGCCCAACAAATTAATTCCTCTCCCAAATCCTTTCACAGCTCCACACTTTCGTCTCCCTCAGACCTCAGTTGGCGACTCTCTTCTACTCAACTCGGTTAGTTCTCTCTTCTCACCAATTCCTTGCTAATAACAATCTGTCTTAGTTATGTGTTATTCTTATTTCTTCTATGCAGCAGGTTAACATATATAAAAGGGCAAATTGTCACTTTCCAACCAAAATCTCAACCTTATTAGATCAGATTTTAACTTCCTATGGAAAGGCCACCAACCGTGTAAACCGATCAACTGTCTAGTCAATTGGGAAAGGACATGTGCACTGAAGGAGGAAGGAGGGCTAGGGATTATCCAGCTGCATACACAAAATGACGCCCTGCTGACTAAGTGGATTTGGATCCTACAATCCAAACCGCTAAGCAACTGGGCACAGACACTGAAATTACTCTACGAGATTGAGGACATAGAGAGTTTGGGAAGCTCTCTAGGTCAGTCCTTTTTCCTAAAGGACCTTAAGAGTTTAAAACCATTCTACGAGGCATCCACGGTTACACAACAGAATGAGGTACAGCCGAGATGGAGATGGGAGGAAAATGGGCATTTCTCGACCTCATCGGCCTATAAAATTATTCACAGAAACGGAATTAATTGGAGACACCACAGGAAACTGTGGAAATTGAAGGTTCCGCCGAAGGTGAGATTCTTCATTTGGGTAATGTTACAGAATAGGTTACTTACGAGGGCGGTTCTGAGGAGAAGGGGATGTCAGGTGCCACACGGTTGTGCACTCTGTCATACAAATACGACAGAGACGGATGTGCACCTTTTCTGGTCATGTCCATTTACGGCACAATTCTGGACCTCGCTTATAATCAGATTAGAAGGCACCATGCCTGAACGGCAGATAAACAACCACATCCAACTGTGGAGGTTTAGACAAATAGTAACTGAGATACGGGGTATACGAACATGGGAAATAGCATGGGCAGCAGGGTTGTGGACAATCTGGAAGGAAAGGAACAATAGAATCTTCAATGAAAAATCAAAATCCATTCACATCCTTTGTAATGAGGCGACTATGGAAATTCAACGGTGGGCGAGTCACTGCTGAATTACATATTGCGGTTTAATAACTGCTCTTTTTTACTTCTATACAATAGGACGGTTACAGTCACTGTAATTAATCTATATAACTCTAGTACTACAAGTCCGTTTGGACTCCTGTAAAAAACTTTCTTATTAATCAAAAAGTAGGATGGCAAGTTGCCCCCTACCCTCAAAAAAATATTAGATCAGATTTTACATACAGACTGTAAGTCTCTAACCAAACCAAATCAGACTAATTAACAATCAATCATATCACATGGTGATGGTGATGGTGTTATCAACCTTATCATTCCCCCCCTTCTTTTCACTTTCACCTTCACCTTCTCAATCCCAATCCCAATTCCAATCCCAACCACAACTTCCATCCCCAATTGCTTCTCGCCTTGTCTGTTACGCATATTCCAAGTCTCGATCTCAACCCGACAGACCAAATCCACGGCATCAGCCACATTGGAAGGGTAAGCACCAGAAGGCGGATGCCGTTTCTGACCAAGAGGCAATTCACCGGTTTGATCAGCTGTTAGCTGCTAAGAACATCCGTCAAATCAATAATTACCTCAAAAACTACACCAAACCCTCCAACAACCCTTACCCCACTACTGTTTTTTCCCTCTTCATCTGCTTAACCCAAGCTCAAGGAATCAGTCCTAATAAATATACCTATGAGATCTTGATGGACTGCTGTGCAAGAATGAGTCAGCTCAGCCTCATGTTTGCTTTTCTTGGACGCTTTCTCAAAGAGGGTTACAGAGCTCGTGCTGCGATCTTCAATCCTATAATCAAAGGCCTCTGTTGGGATAAAATAACTGATGAGGCTCGTGAATAATTTCTAGACGTTAATTTTTCAACTTATTGATTCACATAAAAACAAAATTGACATGTCATAAATTTTTTATGAATACATAGAAAACAACTTAGATCACATTTAACAGTTTTATTTTGACTTTTTAAATTTTAAATTTTGAGTTATTAAAGTTTTAAAAAATTGAAGTATGGTGAACGCACAAAAAGCATTTGAAGCCTCCTCATAAACTATATACCGATTTTTTTTATTTATATAAAAAAAAAATATAAATTTAAAAAACTAACCAAACCGCTTGTTTTTTTCGAAAACTACCCAAACCGGAATTTTTTTTTCCGGTTTCAATACCAATTTCCGGAAATTGGATCCTAAATCCGGAATAATTTTTTCCGGACTAAATCTGGAATAATTTTTTCCGGATTTAGGATTTTTTTTTTCATTTTTCAGTTTTTATTTATTATTTATTTATTTTTTGTATTGAAGTATTACAAATATTTAATATATTTTTTAAAAAATAGATGAAATACTATATAATTTGATTTATTCGAAAGACTGCTACAAATAATCCGGATCAACATTTTTCATGCCGGATTTTTTACGGCCGTAAAAAAAAATAATATAATATAATATATGTATATGTATATGGAGATGGATTATGGTGCATTGCAATGTCTTGGCCATGGTGTGCATTGGACCATAAATCACCAATTCAAAGTCCAAGTGACCGATCCAAACCGTTCATCTTGTTCTCCATATTAATATGTGCTTGGAGACCAAATTTTATATTTTTTGGAATTTTTTTACTATTTATTAAGCCACTTTGAAAATCGTTGATCCAACGGTGGCTTCTGATTTTACTGTTCCAAACAGTCACCGTTGGATCAGCGATTTTCAAAGTGGCTTAATAAATAGTAAAAAAATTCCAAAAAATATAAAATTTGGTCTCCAAGCACATATTAATATGGAGAACAAGATGAACGGTTTGGATCGGTCATTTAGACTTTGAATCAGTGATTTATGGTCCAATGCACACCATGGCCTATGCATTGCAATGCACCATAGCCCATCTCTATGTATATGTATATATAATATAATATATGTATATGTATATATAATATAATATATGGAGATGGGCTATGGTGCATTGCAATGCATGGATGAGTTTGTGCATTGGACCATAAATATATAATTCAAAATCCAAATGACCGATCCAAACCGTTCATCTTGTTCTCCATATTAATATGTGCTTGGAGACCAAATTTTACATATTTCTGAATTTTTTTACTATTTATTAAGTATTTTACAAAATTGTTGATCCAACGGTGACTGCTGATTTTATTGTTTTGTTAAGCCACTGTTGGATCAACAATTTTGTAAAATACTTAATAAATAGTAAAAAAATTCAGAAAAATGTAAAATTTGGTCTCCAAGCACATATTAATATGGAGAACAAGATGAACGGTTTGGATCGGTCATTTGGATTTTGAATTTTAGATTTATGGTCCAATGCACAAACCCCTCCATGCATTCCAATGCACCATAGCCCATCTCATAATATATGTATATATATGTATATATAATATAATATATATGTTAAAATTTTTATTCGACCCGAACCGTTCAACAAAAATTTTTATTCGATCCGAACCATTCAAAAAACAGTGATTTTCTACCCATCTTAAAAAATAGTCAAAATTTTTTCAAAAATTATAAAATTTCATCCCTAACCATATTTTAATATGGATATCATGTTGAACGGTTCGGATCGACAATTTAGACTTTGAATATGAAGAAAATGAAGAAAATGAAGATATAAAATATGAGGTATGATGAGGTATAAAAAAAATGAGGCATTGGAACCCTCGTTTAGTGCCACAAAAATTCAGTTTAAGTTTTCGTTTAACGGTAGGCATTCAACGATCGGTATTTTCAAAGTTTTCAAAGTCCAAACAGTCGATCCAAACCGTTCAACATGATGGATATTTTAAAATGTGCTTGCAGATCAAATTTTACATTTTTCTAAATTTTTTTACTATTTATTAAGATGGGTACAAAAATTCAATGGTCTGAATATAGCGATTTTGTTAAATACTTAATAAATAGTAAACAAATTCAAAAAAATATAAAATTTGATATGCAGGCACATTTTAACCTATATATTATATTATATATACCTGTCACACCCCATATTTTTACCATCCAGAGCGTGATTATATAAGCATCTTCACACCTTTCCTTGGCCCGTCAACCTACGTCACCAACAGAAATGAAAATAAAACAACAAAACGGAGTCAGCTACAAAGCTCAGTAACCGGTTATTTAACGATGCGCTTCTCTATAATTGACTTAATTTAACAACCATTCAAATAGACCGGATTAATCCACACAAATTCACATCAAATTATGCACGCATATTTAACTAGCAATAGCACGTCGGTCTAGGTTATCCATAAAACCAGTCACATCATATTCACACATGTGTAATCCCTGTCATAGGCGATTCCCACATTCTCATAACACAATTCCTTTAATCCGCCAATCCAATGGAAAATCCATCCAACATTGGAAGGCCGCCAACCCACTGGGAAATCCATCCAACAGTGAGAGGCTACAATCACATATCAAATTCCAACTTCAGACCCGCTATCCCGTTAAATATGCCATCATAATTCAATATGCAATACCAATATTCAAATTAACCATACAAAACGAAAACACAGTTATAGAGAAGTCCTGTTACCTAATAGCGAGATCTTCAGAATTTCAAATCGAATTGCATCAATAGTTCATAATCACTGCGACGTAGTCAGAATTCGATCGGACATTTAATGGAATAATCATTGATATCACCCATTTTATTTGCAAAACACTTCTTTTATTTTAATTTCTTTCTTCTTGTGGCTACGGATAAAAAAGAAAAGAAAAGAGAGACAGTATCTATTTGAGTCTAATTTGGGTATGAGAGTTTATAAAGGAGAAATCAAAATGGAGAACGGTTATACGACAAAAAAGGATGCGGCATTAATAAAATGAAATAAAGGGGTTCGGTTCAAACAGGGAGCATTTACAAAGGGGTTCAATTTTAAGAATAACCGCTTAAAGGCGTCTTTTCCTTTATTTTAAATATTTATTTTATAAATAATTATAAATATAAATAAAAAATATAAAACCGGTTATTATATATTCCCAGTGGTTAGCGCTTTTCACTTTAAAATGAATAACCAAAATATAATATACTAATATGTATTTCTTCACTTAATTTTTTTTTTAAACAATGAAGTATATATTATAATTAATATATTTTCAACGCAAATAATAATTACTAAATTTTTCGGGTTGTTACAATACCTATACATATACATATATTATATTATATTAATTTTTCTTACGGCCATAAAAAATCCGGCATGAAAAATGTTGATCCAGATTATTTGTAGCAGTCTTTCGAATAAATCAAATTATATAGTATTCCATCTATTTTTAAAAAAAATATATTAAATATTTGTAATACTTCAATACAAAAAATAAATAAATTATAAATAAAAACTAAAAAAAAAAAAAATTTCCTAAATTTTTTTTTTTCAAAAAAGACAAGAGGCCACAGAGGGAATTCCGGCCATTTTTATTAATATCCTTTAAAAAAAAAAGTAAATTTTAAAAATAACCCTACATTTAATTTTTTATTAAAAATGCCCCAACCGCCAGGCCCACGGGCGGTCCAAAATACAAGCGGAGCGCCTGTGGCTGGGGTGCCCCATGGCCCTTTTTATTTTTTTATTTTTTTTAGAGATCTTAGTATTTTGATTTGAATAATTTTGTGAAAAAAAAGTTTTCTTATTTAGAGTGTATGCCAAAAAATAAAATATTTGATATATTTACGAAGTGATGTCGTAAATTTTTTTAACTTTGATTTTTTTTTTTTGGTGAACTTTGATTTTATTTGTCAGTTGGATATCACAAGTCTAAATATAACACTAATAAGGACTTGGCTTTTATTATGGTTTTTATAATATATGTATAATATACACATACACATATACATATACTAATAATGACTTTACACATACACATACACATACACATACACATACACATACACATACACATACACATACACATATACATATACTAATAAGGACTTGGCCTTTATTATGGTTTTTATAATATATGTATAATATACACATATACACATACACACATATACACATATACATATACTAGTATTTTGATTTAAATAATTTTGTGAAGAAAAAGTTTTCTTGTTTAGAGTGTATGCCAAAAAAATAAAACATTTGGATATATTTATGAAGTGATGTCGTAAATTCATATAATATGCAATAATTTTTTTTTACGAAATTGATTTTCAGTGGTTCGTATAAAAGTTATACAGATTCAATTAATTTTTCAGTTGAACGAAAATTTTAACTGAGAATTTTTATTTTTTATTATGTATGCACATATATGTTGATGAATGTCATTTGGAGATGCAATATGTTGGAGATCTTTAATCAAGAGACATCATGTCATGGATAACACGCATACTCTTTTTTTGATATGTTGATGAATGTCATTAGGGTTTAGGACTATTTTGTTAATTGGATATCACAAGTCTAAATATAACACTAATTAAGGACTTGGCCTTTATTCAAAATAGTAGTTTAGAGCTACTAAAATAGTATGTGTATATATGTAGCTTTGTATATGTATATGTATATATGTATATGTGTATATGTATATGTATATGTATGTGTGTACGTGTATATGTGTGTACGTGTGTATGTATATGTATATGTATATGTATATGTATATGTATATGTCTATGTATATGTGTATATGTGTATATGTGTATGTATATGTATATGTGTATGTGTATGTGTATGTGTATGTGTATATTATACATATATTATAAAAACCATAATAAAAGCCAAATCCTTATTAGTGTTATATTTAGACTTGTGATATCCAACTAACAAATAAAATCAAAGTTCACCAAAAAAAATAAAAATAAAAAATCAAAGTTATAAAAATTTACGATATCACTTCGTAAATATATCAAATATTTTATTTTTTGGCATACACTCTAAATAAGAAAACTTTTTTTTTCACAAAATTATTCAAATCAAAATACTAAAATCTCTATAAAAAAAAAAAAAGGCCATGGGGCGCCCCAGCCACGGGCGCTCTGCTAGTTACCATGGAGCGCCCCAGCCACGGACGCTCCGCTTGTGTTTTGGGCCGCCCGTGGGCCTGGCGGTTGGAGTATTTTTAATAAAAAATTAAATGTAGGGTTATTTTTAAAATTTAGTTTTTTTTAAGGATATTAATAAAAATGGCCGAGGGAATTCGGATTCCATAAATTAACCCAATCTTTTAGTTTTGATTCAGATCATCTGAGCTGCTATAACACAATATTAAAGGGCTTCGTGCGTACGTTCCACTTCCACCACGGACCAGATTGATTCGAATTTTTATAATTTCATGAATTCTTCTCTCAGTTAGCTAGGTCATTTCTTATTTGTTGAATGATACATGTTAAATCCAGTAATTTTCCAACAATTGAATTTGAACCAGTAACTACACAAACTGTCTTTTCATCAATGTAAAACTAAAAAAAATGAATTTGTAATATATTTAAGATTTTTAACATAATTAATAAAGTGAATCAAATGCGTTTACTAATATAGAATTTTTCAATGCAGCTATATATACAAATAGGCCAGGTTTATTTTAATATTTGAACCATTGTGTTTTGTGATCCAATTGGTTCATGTTACTAGTGTATAAATACAGGGTTGTAAATAGCCGCTATAGCATTTTCAGACCATAAAACTATGACGTTATTAGCGCTATAGCAACGCAATATAGATATAGTGTTATTTTTTAAGTCGTTCCGCTATGATGCGATAAACGCTATCTAAACTATTGCATAAATATGATAATATTGCATCTAGTGGAAACAGAGAAAATCTAGGATTCTAGATGACTATTAGAAAATTTGTTCAGGGCCAAATTAATATACTTTCCACAAAAAATAACAAGTTTGAGTTTGAGCAGGACAAGAATCTGTCTAAATTTCAAGAAGATACCTATAATTTTCATTATAATTGTCAAAATATTAGAGAGTATAAACACAGCACTCCTAAGAAACTCCCTTCCCTCCCATATTTTATTTTCATATAAATTTTGTGTTACAAAGAGATAATATTACAGAAGGAAGCCATAGCCTATATAGGCGAAATATCCTACCTATAACTTAGAAAGAAATAAACTAGATATTTAGTTGCCTATTCTTGCTCTATGATACAGACTAGATTATTTCCTTCTATCTTGTATCATTGTAAGTAGTAAATAAATAAAAGATACAATTTAGATTATTTCCAACATGCCCAACAAATATGGTAACACATCCTCCAACAGATTTGCGCCTCAAATTAGGAACCAGCTGGCTTGAGTTGTTTATTTCACACTCCCCCTCAAGTTGGCATGTAAATGTCCAACATGCCCAACTTGCCCAGTGCATCATAAAATGCAGTACTTGATACTCCTTTAGTCAAAATGTCAGCCAACTGTTCATTTGATCTCACAAAAGGCAATGCAATAACCTTTTCATCTAGATTTTGCCGGATGTAGTGTCTGTCTACTTCCACATGCTTTGTTCGATCATGCTGAACCGGATTAGAGGAAATTTCAATGGCCGCTTTATTATCACAAAATAATCTCATCTCCCCCTTTCGTTCAAATCCAAGTTCTTCCAACAATTTCTTAATCCAAATTAATTCTTGTAAACCAATCCGGATCCCTCTGAATTCAGATTCTGCACTTGATAGGGCCACAACATTCTGTTTTTTGCTCCTCCAAGTTACTAAATTGCCTCCAACAAAGGTAAAATATCCTGACGTTGATTTCCTATCAGTTATATTTCCTGCCCAATCCGCATCTGTATACCCTTCAACTTCCATGTGTCCATTTTTCTTGAAATAAATCCCTCTTCCTGGAGCACCCTTAAGATATCTCAAAATGCGAAAGACAGCATCCATATGATCCTCACTTGGCGCCTGCATAAATTGGCTAACCACATTTACTGCATAAGCTATGTCTGGTCGTGTATGAGACAAGTAAATTAACCTACCTACAAGCCTTTGGTATCTCTCCTTATTTGTAGGTACTTGGTCCGGAAAAATTCCTAACTTGTGGTTTTGCATAATCGGAGTGTCAACTGGTTTGCTGTCAAGCATTCCAGTTTCGGCCAATAAATCCAACACATACTTTCTTTGTGACAAAGAAATATCTTCCTTCGATCTTGCTACTTCTATTTCAAGAAAGTACTTCAGTCCACTAAGATCTTTCATTTCAAACTCCTTGGATAATCTCTTTTCCAACTGTTCAATTCCCTCTTGATCATCTCCTGTTATTATCATATCATCTACGTAGATAATCAAAATAGTTACTTTTCCATGAGTTCTTTTGAAAAATAAAGTATGATCAGAGTCACTTTGTGTGTAACCATAGGTTTTCATTGCCTTACAAAACCTCCCAAACCACACTCTAGGAGATTGTTTCAAACCATACAAGGACTTATCTAATTTGCACACTACATCCTTAGAACCCATACATTCATATCCGGGAGGGATATCTATGTATATTTCCTCTTCTAATTCACCATGTAGAAAGACATTTTTTACATCAAACTGGTGTAATGGCCAATCTAGATTAGCTGCTAATGACAACAATACCCTTACAGTATTTAATTTTGCAACTGGCGAAAAAGTTTCTTGAAAATCAATACCATATGTTTCGGTAAACCCTTTAGCAACTAGTATAGCTTTGTATCTTTCTACTGAACCGGTTGGACCATATTTAATAGTAAAAACCCACTTACACCCTACTGTCTTCTTCCCTTGAGGTCTTTCTACCAGTGTCCAGGTTTTATTTTGTTCAAGTGCATCCATCTCCTCCTTCATGGCTTGAGCCCATTTTTGATATTTCAATGCTTCTTCAACTCGATTTGGAATGACTTCAGCCGAAATATTGGCAGCAAAACCTCTCATCTGTTGTGACAAGTGCTTGCTTGTGACAAAATTTCCAATCGGGTAAGCTCCTTTCTTTTCAAAACTTTCTGATATAAATCTTTTTGGTGGATGTCCTCTATTAGACCTGGGAGGCAATTTATAAGTATGATTATCACTTAAATTTTCAAGATTGTCAAGAGATCTTACCTCAGGGATATCCGTAGGAGTTGGGCCGTGTGGTTCTTGAAGAAATTGTATCATTTCAGAAGTCGGGTTGACAACTCGTCGGTTTGGATCACGTATGTAAGTACGCACTTGTTGGTGTTCAACATCAGATTCCTCATTATTGGGACCGAACTCATCCTGGTTCGAGCAGACAAGATCAATTTGATCATGCTGGGGCATATTACTAGCTTCCAGGCTAGTTTGGTCATGCACACCATGTTGGGGTTTACGCGGTGCTATAACCAAAAACCCGTTTAGGCTTAAGGTGCGGAATGACCGTAGAACAAAAATTTCTACGGCCAACTTAAGCTCAGGATTAAACGGGGTATGTCAGGAAACTTTCCAAAGCGGTCCACCTTCAGTATTCCTTTGGCATCAAAACCCAATTTAATCCTTTTACAGATCTGCTCCATGATTGATTTCTAAAACTTTAATCTACTTACAAATTAAATAGATTAATATAACATATTTATACCTTGTTTCCAAATCACAGTTGGAATGCAGACCGAGCGAGTAGAGCCTCACCAGGGAAGGAATCGACTCGAAACGGAGCATCAGACGTCTGATGCCTCTATCGGTTATCCACCAGGACTAACCGGAGAGCAGTTTATTTCTTCTGCCAGAAATACCGTAAATCGCGGAATTTTGCAAAAACACTATTCACGGGGAAAAGACGAAAACTCGTAAACACAAATTTTCGGTTGCTCAGTTTCATCAATATGCAAAACTGACATACCGCTAAATTCGGTAAAACACTATTCATCGATCCCGTAAATATACTCCACAACAACCCGCAAGATTATACGTCAACTACGTATAACTTTCTTTTCTCAACCGAAACACTATTTGGGAGAGAAACCGAGGAAGAGAGAAAATACCGATCCGTTTCGACACGAAACCGGTACGAATGAATTAGTTAATTTCTCTCTACCCCTCCACCCCTATTTATAGTGTTTAGGGTCGGTTGCAAAAGACCAAAATGCCTTCCAAGTTCGGCCTATTTACAAGGTATGCCATTGACACCTCATCCTTTTATATGTGAAATGACCAAAATACCCCTTCCACACCCTTCCACACTCTTCTCCATGTTTCTACACATGCAAGGTGGCATAGGTGTGAAATGACCATTTTGCCCTTGTGGATAGGATTGATGACATGTCATCTGGATAGGATCAATGACATGTCATGCGGATAAGGACGAATCTGAAAAGACCCGAATGCCCTCGGCCCGAACACAAATAATATTCGTATAATTATTCTGAACAATTATATATATATTTTTCTTGCGGTTTGTTGTTTCGGTAATTTATACAACGTGTCCTGCACATTTATAAATTAACCGGTTAACTTTTATACAACGTGTCACACACGTTTATAAATTAACCAATGTTTTTGCTTGTTATTTTTACATAACATTTATAATTTAATTATAACACATATAATTAATTATAACCATCTTACTATTGATCATAACCAATTTATAATCAATCACAATAAGATTCTCCGATTAACTCCTATATGGTGTGACCCAATAGGATCTGTGTTATGTTGGTAAATAGAGTTAAAACTGTTTTAACTTCTATAATCATGGGTGGCATCTGGCAACACATCATGACCATCCAATTACACAGATGATGCTGTACTGTACAATATCACGATCCAGTAAACAATTTACTTGTGTCTGTTCTTCTGTCTCATAGCTATCAGATCAGTTTCAAGGTAGATGTGTGTCATCCTTGCTAACTGAATCTTTTCTTGATCTTGAGCAGATTATCAAATATAATTACTCTTGTAATTATACTGCTAGCAGATAATCTTACTCTATCAAGGGGCCCAGTGATGCTATAGCTCGTATAGAGATACGAGGGACAAATAGTTGGTAAACTATCACTTCCTCAGCTAAGCTATACATATGGAAAAGCTACCGTTATGACTGCTTTTTACGGACAGCGGTGGATAACAATCACACATACATATTTCTCAGTGGGAACGATAAATACCTCATACTGTAGAACGTGACACTGAATGAAAACATAAATGACACGAACACAATTCTATTTAATATTTCATTCGGGGTCTGTCAAATACCATGTTCCTAGAACATGTATCTATGTGATTAAAATGACATCTCGTGTCAGGTGGTTTGTAAAACTTAACCATCTTTTAATCCACATACTAACCTTATCGCGGTAATTAGTGTTCCTGCTAATTACCTTGGTCAGTGACTTTTTAAGAGTATATATCATCTATATTATGGAGTTTCACAATTTCAGTCATGAACTCGAAATGATCCATAAATTCAATAATACTCAAGGCAACAAAATGATATATAAATAAACATTCAATTCATGAACAAAGCTTTATGATAATTTATCGTATTATTGACTTCTAAATTATTACAAACTAACACACCATTGAGGTCAGATTTGTCCTGGTCTGAAGGTTGTATCTCAAAGAAGTTGGAATCTTCCCCTGCAGAGATCTTATACCATAGTTGCTTCTCTTCACTAATCTCCCCCTGAGAAGTAACTTGTAGATTTTGAAAGAAATATTCCATCTCAAGAAATGTTACATCCATTGTAACGATTATCCTTTTAGAATTAGGATTAAAGCAACGATAACCTTTATGATTTACACCATATCCCAAAAAAATGCATCTCTCTGCACAAGGTTCTAATTTAGATCTCTGAATTTTGGGAATATGTACATACACTACGCACCCAAAAATTCTAGGTGGAAGGTTGAGGAGGGATGGTATATGGACATAAGATGATAATTTTTGAAGTGGGGTTTCAAAATTTAGTACCACAGATGGCATACGATTTATTAAGTAGACAGCTGTAGTAACTGCATACTCCCAAAATTTTTGTGGAACATTACTCTCAATTAGTAAGGATCGAGCAATTTCTAGGACATGTCGATTTTTTCGTTCTGCTACCCCATTTTGCTGTGGGGTTCTAGCGCATGAAGTTTCATGTATAATGCCCTCATTTTGAAAGAAACTATTTAGAGTTCTGTTCACAAATTCTCCACCATTGTCGCTTCTAAAATGTCTAATATTTTTATCAAATTGAGTTTTCACCATGTTTAAAAAAACTTTGAAAATATTTGACACTTCGTCCTTTGTTTTGAGAATATATAACCATGTCATCCTTGTGCAGTCATCCACAAATAGTACAAACCAACGATTTCCATTTAAAGAATTTACTGGGGATGGACCCCAAACATCAGAATGGATTAAAGCAAACGGACTTGTACTTTTATTCAAACTTTTAGGAAAAGATACACGGTGACTCTTTGCTCTAATACAAGTTTCACAATTCAAATCCTCATTCTCACAACCAGAAAAAAGACTAGGATAAAGTTTCTTAAGATACCCAAAAGATGGATGACCTAATCGCCTATGCCACATCTATACCCGTTTGTTCGAGTTATCTGTCAAACTTGTAGAGTGATGAGCTTTTCCAATAACCATGTCATCAAAATGATACAATCCCCCTCTTTTAGAACCACGCCCAATAATCTCCTTCGTCCGGATATCCTGAAACAAACAAAAACGAGGAAACATGAGAACACAACAATTCATTTCTTCACATAGTTGTCCAACATAAAGCAATTTTGTAGACAGTGAAGGAACCAGCAGTGTGTTTGAAAGCGCCATAGAGGAAGAAATTTGAACATCTCCAGCACTCATTACTGGGTAAGATACTCAATTTGCATTTAAAATCTCACTTCTTCGTGCCTTGTATTCATTCACAAAATCAGACCTCGTAAATGTCATATGGTCAGTTGCTCCAGAATCTATTATCCATTCATCAGGTTCTTTTATATTTGAATGAGTGTGTGAAATAAAAGTTTTACCTTCATTCTGTTTACCATACTCAACTGCTGGCACAAGGGATAAGCCATTGGAGTGTGCTACTGATGCTGAACCCACTGTCTCACCTTGGGCTGAACCACCTCTTGACCCGATTGGGCCCTCTACTGTTCCTAAAGCCGTGTTCGGAGCAGAACCAGTTTGAATCTTGTTTGCCTCCCCCTGTTTTCCCTTTTTCGGTCCCTTATACCAATCAGGAAATCCGATTATTCTATAACATTTCTCCTTGGTGTGATTTGTTTTGCCACAATTAGAACAATAGAGGGAATTATTTGATCGAGTAAAAGAACCAGGTTTTTGCATGTTCAGTTTATGGTTTTGTGCAAGTAGTACCACCGGGTTTTGTAACCCATCACCTTTTAACATAATTGTTTGACGGTTGTTTTCTCTACGAACCAATGCAAATGCTTGTTCTATAGTTGGGAATGGTTGAACTTGGAGTACACTAGCTCAGACATGATCTAAACGGTCATCTAGGCCATCTAGAAAAGTCAATACTCGGTCTTCTTGCAACAGCCTACTATATGTTTCAATATCTACCGGGTTGGTCAAAGGATTAGGTCTACGACAGTCTAATTCTTTCCAAAGTCCCTGTAACTGAGTGTAATAGACTTCAATCGATCCACCCGATTGTTTAACCCGATTAACTTTTCTTTTTAATTCAAGCAACTGTGTCAAATCATTCCCATCAAAGTAAGTAGTACTAGCTGCATCCCAAACTTCTTTTGCAGTTGAGTAAGGAAGGAAATTACCTATCAGAGAGGGATCCATAGAGTTGATTATGTAATCCTTTACGAGTTGGTCTTCCATATTCCACTTTGAACTGGAGGATTGAGAAGCAGTACCATCAATATAACCGAGCTTGCCCTTGCCCGATAATTTCATCTTCAACATCTGTGACCATATGTTGAAATTTTTGCCATCTAGCTTGATTGGCATTGCAGATATGACCCCATCTTACGTTGGTTTTTGTTGTAGCAGTTGAGAAAGCGTAGCAATCAAACTCTCAAGAAGGAGGGTTGGATCAGGCTTATTCTCAGTCTGATTTTCCGCCATCTAGAACAAGTAAATTTCAAACCAGAAAGAAGAGAGGAAGAAAAAACAAAAAAAAAACTTAAGTCACGCAGCAACAGGAAACCTTAAGTCGCAGGAATACCAACAAGGTTAATTAAACTACGAACAACACAAATTCACCATTTTCAGCAAGGTAAAGGAGAACAATGAGAGGAGGTAGAAATACAAGCTAGACCCACTAGTCCACCTTCGGCATAGCCATCAGCAAACTAGAGAATCAAACTTGTGCTCTGATACCATGTCAAAATATTAGAGAGTATAAACACAGCACTCCCAAGAAACTTCCTTCCCTCCCATATTTTATTTTCATATAAATTTTGTGTTACAAAGAGATAATATTACATAAGGAAGCCATAGCCTATATAGGCGAAATATCCTACCTATAACTTAGAAAGAAATAAACTAGATATTTAGTTGCCTATTCTTGCTCTATGATACAGACTAGATTATTTCCTTCTATCTTGTATCATTGTAAGTAGTAAATAAATAAAAGATACAATTTAGATTATTTCCAACATGCCCAACAAATATGGTAACACATCCTCCAACAGATTTGCGCCTCAAATTAGGAACCAGCTGGCTTGAGTTGTTTATTTCACAATAATGCCCTAATTAATAAAAAAAAAATGTATAACAAATCACAATAAATAATACATGTATATATTGACTAGAAGATGAAGAAGTATGCTTCGGCATGGAGCGCAAACCGTTTTCTTCTCCATTATTTCCCCGTTGGATGAAGACATATACCATGATCTCTAAATTGAGATTTCTCCTTTTCCTTCACCCAAGATGGAATCGACTTGTATTTCTTCCAATCCTCCAAGATAGCCCTTAGATCCTGTAGCTTTGCCGGGATGCCGACACAACAGTTGGCATGCACTGTACAAACTTTACTGATATCCTTGCTCATCTCACAAAACCCGGCGCAGTACATTGAGTTCAAGAACTGCATCCGCACTTGGAATCTCTTGACGAATTCCACCTTTATTTGGTTTAGAGTGTACTGCTCGTGCTGGTCTGGAAAATTGACCCTTTGCGCGTGCCATGCTTTGAAGAACTCGATGGTCTTGTTGCTCGATTTCACGTACATGAACCCACCGTTGGGTGTGGATAATTCTACGCTATCCTCATTGCCATAGAAGAAATCGCTTGCGAAAGCAAAGTGTGATGTTATGGCGATGTGTCTCAACGGATTTCTTAGCCACAAAATATCCATGTCCTGCAACAATTATCAGAAAATGTTATCGGTCTAATTATATTGACAGGTCAAACTTAATATATATATGCATTGGATCAGTGTGAGATTGTTCATATAGAATGTTTGATGAATGAAGAGAACATAGATATGACGACCACATTGTAGTGTGATTATTCTAAAGATCCTAATTAAATTTACTTTTTTTTTTTTTCTTTTTGCGAAAATAAACTGGTACCGTGAACAGAAAGTTGTAACCCAGCTCGAGAATTCTCCTCTGAAACTTGTTCCTGGCCCACATCATGTCAAGGTAGTCTTGGCTCATATATGATTTTTCGCTAGCGAAGTCCTTTTCTTCCAACTTCAGAAAGTAACAGTACTTGTGCACCGAATTGCACTTTTCATAAGCTTTTTGATCCATCGTTACAATGACGAGGTGGTCCAGGAGATGCTCTATGCCTTCACCGGCATGAAAACCCTCAAGAAAGAGGTCTAACAGAGAGTTTGGTGACATCCATGCTTCATTGGCTTGTGTCAGTATCACCGTGTTGTCTTCCATCGCCGCACTTTTCAGAACTTCAGCTAGTGGATCCAGATCTGGTTTTTTCACCTGTTTGGAATGTACTTTGTTAAACATCGGTTGACTTGACAATTTTTTTAAGAAAAAATTGGCAAAAGAGGAATGAATACCTACAAACTACTAGGAAATAAAACAGAGACGCTTACCATTATCAAGGGAAAATAATACAATGTCTAAGCTAGGGCTGTATAAAAAGCTCGCGACTCGTGAGTCACTCAAACTCAGCTCGGTAACGAACTCGCTAACAACTCGTTCGTTTAAAATTCGAGTTATTCTGACTCGAGTTGAGTAACTCGTGAGTTAAACGAGTTGAGTTTGAGTTGGACTAAACTCACTCGTTACTACTCGTGACTCGTTTGATTGATGATTTTCTTCGTAATTTTTGGTCCATTTTATTTTCCCAACTAGATGTGATTGATTCAAGTTGACCCAATTCATTTCATTTAATCATTTTGTTGTGAATTGTTTGTTAATTCAATATTTACTTCTCATATTATTACATAACAATAGTTATAAGTTCAAATGTTCAACATTTCAACACCTTAAACGAGTTGACTCACGATTCACGAGCCAACTCGAGTTACTCGAGAGTTGAATTCGAGTCAGCGAGCCAGCTCGGCTCAATAATCTCAACTCGAGTCAACTCGACTCACTATCTTCCGAGTTGAATTCGAGTTGTCCATAACTCGAGCTAACTCGGCTCGTTAGCAGCCCTAGTCTAAGCAGTAAATTTAAACTACAAATTGCTTGGTACATTTGAAAGACAAATCTATCGGATATTGTAGTTAAAATTTCACTTATTTCCTTTTGATAAAATGCTTCTTTTAGATAGACAAAACTTAAAAATATATATATATATATATATATATATATATATGAGTACGGCTAACGCGCTTCCTCTAGCATATGGGCCGAAATGCTTCCGGTGAAAAGTTGAAATTTCAAAATCCAAAAAGTCAATATGAACCGTTCATCTTCTTCTCCATATTAATATCTGCTTGGAGACCAAATTTTACATTTTTCTGAAATTTTTTACTATTTATTAAGCCATTTTGAAAATCGCTGATCCAACGGTAGCTTCTGATTTTTACTGTTTGGTAAGCCACCGTTGGATCAGTGATTTTCAAAATGGCTTAATAAATAGTAAAAAATTTCAGAAAAATGTAAAATTTGGTCTCCAAGTAGATATTAATATGGAGAAGAAGATGAACGGTTCAGATCGACTTTTTGGATTTTGAAATTTCAACTTTCCACCGGAAGCATTTCGGCCCATATGCTAGAGGAAGCGCGTTAGCCGTACTCATATATATATATATATAGAGTGTGACTAATATGCATTCGGTAGCACTTCGGCCGAAGTGCTACCGATTCATTTTTTGATTTTTAAAGTCCAAATGATCGATCCAAACCGTTAGATGTCATCTTCATATTAAAATGTGCTTGGAGATCAAATTTTATATTTTTTGGAATTTTTTTACTATTTATTAAGCCACTTTGAAAATCGTTGATCCAACGGTGGCTTGCCAAACAGTAAAAATCAGAAGCTACCGTTGGATCAGCGATTTTCAAAGTGGCTTAATAAATAGTAAAAAAAATTCCAAAAAATTTAAATTTGATCTCCAAGCACATTTTAATATGGAGATGACATCTAACGGTTTGGATCAATCATTTGAACTTTAAAAATCGGAAAATGAATCGGTAGCACTTCGGCCGAAATGCTACCGAATGCATATTAGTCACACACTCTCTCTCTCTCTCTGTATATATATATATATCAATTGCAAAAATTGAGGGGCAAATTAATTACCAACCTGAATATCGTCTCGGATAACCATTGTATCAGATGTGCTTATCACGGGTACCACCTCCGGCGACCTATCATCGCCAAACTTTGTGTAATGGATGGAGAGAATTAGGAGAGCAGCAACAAAGCCTCCGACACAGAACAGCGGCAACTGGACTTGAATGCCATTTTTCATTTTGATCTCTATCGATCTTGGGATCTCTCTCTATCGATCTCTAGCTCCCTCAATGTCTAGTCGTCTCTGCCAAGAGAATTGAGGTTTTCAACTTGAAAGAGACATTAATTCCTAGCTATATCTTCGTAATTGAGAAGTAGTGGTCAGTTACATGGTCGGTTAAAGAACATGCATGTATTAATTTGTTTATCATTAGTCAAACTTTCTTTTTCTTTTTTTATTGAGAAGAATATTTATGTATGATCAAAGAACATGCATGTTAATCATTGACCCTGAGTGTTTAGTTTAGAGAGTACGTCCGTGTCCCCTCAGGTACCTGAGGTACAATCTAATAAAACAGACGGTCCAGATTAATCTCAGATGGGTCAAATTCGATCTGGTGCCTACTAAAACTATAGGGGTCTGCTTTGAGATTTGTGCCAGGTAAAAAGAACGGTCCATATTTGACACTTGCACCTCAGGTACCTGGAAATGATATCCTCTGCGGAGTTTTTCCGTGCGGAGCTTTTAATCTGGTCCGTTCGTTTTGAATCGGACGGACTGGATTAAAAGTTCCGCAAATTTTGAGTTTTTTTAAAATTCAGGCAAGATTTGATCTGGTCCGTCCGATTCAAAACGAATGAACCAGATTAAAAGCTCCTCACAGAAAAACTCCGCAGAGGATACACTTCCCAGGTACCTGGGGTGATACGGATTCGTGTTTAGAAACAGGCCAGAGGTGTTGTAACACTGTGAACTTTTAAAATTCAGATTAATGAAAATAATATGTGGTTAAATCGAATAATATATATATACGTATATACGAAATTAGTGACGTGGATGGTGAACAATAATTATACGATTAATTGTGTTAAGAAAGAGGAGCAATAGGTGTTATATAAATCATTTAATCAATATCGAATAAGTGGAGGGTTTATTTTGCAAAAATACAACTTACAAGTGGGGCCCCTTTGTCATTCTTTCCTTCCCCCTCCTTCCTTTCCCTTCCTGCGTCCCCACCCCTTCCTTTTCTTTTCCTCTTTTCCTTTGTTTCCGCCAAGAGAGAAAGAACGAGAGAGAGAGAGAGAGTGAGAGAGAGACACCCCGGTGACCGTATTGCGCGAAAAAGGAGATTTAGGAAGAGGAGCTCAAATCTCGCACATCCATCCGTTCCATTGGTAATTCCCCTTCCTATTTCTCTCTCATTTCGTGATTCCTTGTTTTTAGGGTTTCGGTGAAAACCCGTAGAATCGTACCAAATTGATTATTCCGTGCCTTTGTTGTTTCTAAAGTGTAAATTGATTGATTCCGTGTTCCAAAGTGCAACCAAATTTCCAAATTACGGATTTTCCCAAAAAAAATTGATTAGGGTTTAAATTGTAAAAGTGCCGGAATTTAATAAATTGACCTATGGATAGATCCTAACGAGCACGGCTAGCGGGATTGACGAGCTTACCGAGTCGCGAGATCGCGAACCCTCTACGTGCCCTACATAACCAGGTGCGGGGGTTCACGGGATCTGTTTTGGGGTTTATTCGTAGAACTAAATAACGGTGCATATTATTATATTTACGTTGATTGCTTGATTTAAATAAACTGTGCATAGCATGTTGAATCTCTGATTGAAAGCATTTGTTGCCGCATTGCATTAATTGTGATATTAGTGAAATTGAATTGTATAATTGTTATGATTCTCATGTTGGTACGGTTTATCGATTGTTGATCTGTCATTTTGAATAAGTGAGTGGAACCACAGTATGACTTGGATTGATTGTGTGAAGTGAACAGTGTATCATAGTGGAAAGTCTAGCTAGCTACTAGACTTTCATCTAGGACCCTTATGCGCATCTGGAGAATGGCCCTAGTGAACCCAGTACCGGTTGGGTAAGGGAAGTGCAGTGTAATTTTAGGTAGAACTGTGGTTCAGTGGTTCAGTGATTCAGTGAAAGTGTCAGTGATTCTTTTTGAGAAAATTTATATTCTGTTGCATATTCGCGGAATATGCCCGTGCATATTTTAAGTGATGAATTGATGAAATTGTATGACTTGAAACCAGAAATTAGAACTGTTAAGCCGGAGGTGATCGATAGTTGATATCTGTACCTCATAACCAGACGTATATATATTATATCTGTGAAACCAAATCTTTCTGGAAATTCGTTGATTGATGTTGATGAGATGTGAATTGAAATCCGTTTGAATCTATTCCCGGTACATGTGCATTTATTATTACTGGTAAATGAATAAATAGATGCCCTATTGCTAGTGTATTTAGTTCTGGTGATGGATTTCGCACAAATCCAGTAGCCCTTTAAATTCCGCACTGAGAAAACGGATGACAGGTTTTCTCACCCCCTCCCCTCGGGGAATTTTTTCCCTTTGAATTGATATGTGCAGGTAAACGCGAGTGAAGTGGGACTCGGGCTCGACACGTGAGTTTAGGCCGGGCTAATAGGTTATGCCAAACCCTTTTATGTCCATTTTGAATGTGTAGTTGAACCCGTAGTCGGTTATTTTGATGTATAGGTTATTATCGAACCGTATTATGTTATAAAACCCTAACGGTATGTTTTAAATAGTTGTTATGATTTAAATGTTGAAATTGCATTTTTAATGTCATTAAAAGGCCCAGTGAATGGGGAGTAATTGTTTAAGTATACGGGGATTTGATCGGGTTTGAAAACGGGGTGAAATTCCACGAAAATGGGCAAAGGAATGAAAAACAGTACTCTTATTGCGGGCCGCAATGAGAGCAGACAGAGGGAAGTTCACAGGCTGACTTCCAACCAGGTCATTGCGGGCCGCAATAACTTTATTGCGGGCCGCAATGAATGGAGGCAGAAGTGCTGTGCAGAGGCTGGGAATTTTGGAAATTGTTGCGGGCCGCAATGAATGGAGACAGAGGAAAATTTCAAAGGCTGGAAATTTTGGGAAGCGTTGCGGGCCGCAACAGCCCTATTGCGGGCCGCAATGGGGATTCTGAAAAATGCTGTTTTGAGTATAACTTAGCCAAATTAAATCGGATTTGAACCAAACTTGTTTTAAATCAAATCATATGATAATTTGACTAATCTGGACCGTCGGTTAAAGGATTTTCATGCAATTTGACTTCTTTGAAATCAAATTTTCCGGGCTCTATTGAGCGGTGCTTCGTAACCTCAGATAACGCTCGCAGGGGGCTGCCGCCCCCCTGCCACCCCCCGCATACTAATAGAATCAGGCCACCCACATAAAAATATAATAATATAAATATAAATCCGCACGCATGAACAAAACCGCATTTTAAAACAAAACTGCGCGACCCCCTGTTCCGGGGTGTGACAACATGCTTTTGTACTGTGTTTTAATTTCATGGACAGTGTGTTAGAAACAGTTGTAATCACCAATCCCCGAATTAGTCCCCCAGATTGTTAACGGTCCTCTAATCATTTTCTAACTAATTAAGTACTTTAACTAGTTAAACTAGTTATAAGTACTTTAAAGTACTTTAGTGTACTTTAAAGTACAAGTTATAATGATTAGCTCGGGGACTAGCTCGGGGATTGGTTTTAATTTGAATAATAAGCACAAATTTTAATTAAAGTTAAATAAATTGCTTTTGATATTTAATAACTAAAAAAAGAGCGTCCATTTTGCAGTTCCATTTTGTTTCTGTTTTGCTTCGTTTCTTCTTTCTTTTAAAAATATTTGATGAGTCTGCTAACAATTATTATTTCGAAGTACTTGTTTTATTGTTATTTAATACATGTTTGTTTGCTTACAAATTGCCATTGTTGTGAGAAGTTCTATGTTGAGAATATAAAATAATTTATGTGTCTGCTAACAATGATTGTTTCGAAGAGTAGTTTCATTGTTATTTAATACAAGTTTGCATGGTTATAAATTGTTATTATTGTGAAAAGTTATACTTTTCACAACATAAAATAATTAATAAGTTTGCTAGCAATTATTGTTTCTAAGTAGTAGTTTTATTGCTTTTTAATAGAAGTTTTCATGCTTTAAAATGTGTTTGAAGAATATGCTTTAAAATGTGTTTGTAAACACAGGTTTATATGTTTGTAACAAATTTTTCAATGTTTGTAAACACAGGTTTATATGCTTGTAACAAATTTTTCAATGTTTGTAAACACAGGTTTATATGCTTTAAAATGTGTTTGTAAACACATGTTTATATGCACAAATTTTCATTGCTTTGTTTATGTTGTTTGCTTGCCAGTACATATTGGTTTACTTGCTTTACATACATGTTTATATGCTTTAAAATGTGTTTGAAGAATAAGCTTTAAAATGTGTTTGTAAACACAGGTTTATATATTTGTAACACAGATTTTTTTTAATTTTTGTAAACACAGGTTTATATGCTTTAAAATGTGTTTGTAAACACAGGTTTATATGTTTGTAACAAATTTTTCAATGTTTGTAAACACAGGTTTATATGCACAAATTTTCATTGCTTTGTTTATGTTGTTTTCTTGCCAGTATATATTGGTTTACTTGCTTTACACACATGTTTATATGCTTTAAAATGTGTTTGTAAACACAGATTTTTTTAATTTTTGTAAACACATGTTTATATGCTTTAAAATGTGTTTGTAAACACAGGTTTATATGCACAAATTTTCATTGTTTTGTTTATGTTGTTTTCTTGCCAGTATATATTGGTTTACTTGCTTTACACACAGGTTTATATGCTTTAAAATGTGTTTGAAGAATATGCTTTAAAATGTGTTTGAAGAATAAGCTTTAAAATGTGTTTGTAAACACATGTTTATATGTTTGTAAACACAGATTTTTCAATGTTTGTAAACACATGTTTATATGCTTTAAAATGTGTTTGTAAACACAGATTTATATGTTTGTAACAATTTTTCCATGCTTTGTTTATGTTGTTTGGTTGCCAGTACATATTGGTTTACATGCTTTACTTGTTCACATGTACTGTTCCTGGTACTTTCTGCACAAATGAAGAAAATTTGTGCTGGGGGACGCCCTCGGGGATTAGTACAAATTTAGAGGTGTAAATTTCGTGCTCGGGGACGCGCTTAGGGATTCGTTCCAGTTTAGATCTGTAAATTTTTGCTCGGGGATGAATTCGGGGATTCGTTTTTTTTTTTAAAAAATGAAAATTTAACTCATTTACAATGAGAGTTAAACACTTGAACGCAGTAGATTAAACGCTTTTCTTTATATGTTTAAATTATACGATTGTTTCGCTGCATTTGGCGGTGCTTTTGTTAAATTTGTTTAACAGAGCATTTTTCTCTTTATGCAGCGAAATTCTATACAATAAAGAAAGATTGGTACTGTTATTGCGCTGTATGAACTAAAACCTGATCTTTTTGTCACCGATATTCTAGAAGATTGGGGGACGCGCACGGGTACCTTGTTTGGGGTACAATTATCAGCTTCCTTTTATTAATATTAAAAAATATAAAATTTAATAATATGAACCTAAATTCGGAAAAAATTCAAAATATGTCCAATTCGGAAAATAATTTTTCGGATCCCAACCCTTTTTCCTAGAGAATTATTCTCTAGATCGAGGTGCCTCAGTTAACACAAATCCGTGAAATAATTCTCCGGATTTGTTTTTTTTCATTAAATAGAGAATGTTATGATTTATTAATTTTTTGTTTTGAAATATTAGAAATATTTTTATATTTCTTTAAAAATAGATGGAATACTATATAATTAAATTTATTAGACTACGACAAATAACTTGAATCAATATTTTTCAGGTCGGATTTTTTGCGGTTGTAAGAAAAATTAAAATATTTCTTTGTGTGTTATTGGAAAAAAATAAAAAATATTTTGGATCTAAGCTAGTTATTGATCCTAGTTCAAAACTCACTTTAAGTAAATAAAGAAAATATCGTGGTCCTTCTAGTCATTCAAATTGCAAGATTCTCTATCTATTTTCGAAAAAAAATTGATCTCACAAAATATCAGACAAAATATTTTGATGTCAATTTTTTTTTTCAAAATAGATGTAGTATTTTAGAATTTAAATGTACTAGAAAGGCCACAATAATTTCTTTATTTACTTAGAACTGACTTTTGAACTGGTTTCAATAATTCAGATCGAAAACATTTTTATTTTTTTTCAGTAGCACACAAAGAAAAATATTTTAATTTTTCTTACAACCGCAAAAAATCCGGCCTAAAAAATATTAACCCGGATTATTTGTCACAGTCTTTTTAATAAATTAAATTATATAGTATTTTATCTATTTTCAAAGAAATATAAACAAAATTCTAATATTTCAATACAAAAAAAACAAATCCGGAGAATTATTTTCTGGAAATCCAAATTCAGAGAATAATTCTCGAGAAAGAGATCTTTGGATCCGAAAAATTATTTTTCGGAAAGAGACGCTGGATCCAGAAAATAATTTTCCAAATTTGGCAGAATTGAATTCAAAG
Source organism: Carex rostrata (assembly GCA_964058875.1). NCBI lineage: Eukaryota > Viridiplantae > Streptophyta > Magnoliopsida > Poales > Cyperaceae > Carex > Carex rostrata. The sequence goes on along the minus strand of CAXKVT010000015.1, from coordinate 374,570 downwards.
AAATATAAAAGACTGCCAAATATTTTTTTTCAGAGAAATAATATTTTTTTTTTCCGAATTTGGCAGAATTGAATTCCATGCCTGTAGCGGTAATCCTATTTTTTTTTACTGGTACATAATTTTCTTTATGCTGCTTAATGGGAAACAAGAGAAAAAAAAATATCATCAAAATAAGTTGTATTATTTGTTGTTGTCGTATTATGACACATTTTATTGACATATTATATTTTTTTTGTTATTGTTATAAGAGTTGTTCTGCTTTCTCTAGAATTTATATACATTTATGTAACTATAATAAATAATAGAATCATTATTACTTAATGAGAAATTCAATGAAAAATAACATTCCTTATACAATATAATAAATGAAAAGAAATGAAGGCATAACTAATCAAATTTTTTTAAAATAACATTTAAAAAAAAAGCTGCACCAAAAGAAGAAAACCTAAATAAATTTGTGGTGAGTACATATTTAAATAAATTAAAATTTTTACACGTAAAAAACATTAAAAAGATGTATAGAATAAAAAAAGGCAAACTATTTGATCAAAGTAGTGATATTCAATTTAAAATTTTATCTTTTAATCACAGCTATATTAGTGGATAAGAATATTTACGTGCTATCACAGCTGTTGGTGGATAAGAATATTTACGTGCTTACAATATAAGAATAAAGATGTACTGATATGATATGTGTCTAGTGTATACATACGATTGTATGTTCTTAAAAAGTTTTAACATCTACGAATAGAGGCGTTCAAAATGGTTCAGTCTATTTGGTTTTCACGGAATCAAATTTATTTTGGATCAAATCGGTTGGGTTGTTCCATTGATTTGATTTAAGGGTTATAATAGTTCGGGTTTTTTTTTTTTATTTACGGTTCGATTTAGACAATTAAAAATCAACTAAACTAAACAATAAACGAAATGAACCGAAATATTACTATAATATATATTAGTATAATAACATCATACATATAATTAAATACACAAATTATTAAGTTAGTACTTGTATTGTTAGTTATAAATTTATAATATAAAATGTCATTGTAACACCCGCTGATTTTTTATATTACCTTTGACAATATTTTGAACTTATTCATAATATCAGAAAGGTTTACATTATATATAATTAATATACAACCTTAATGAAAAAAAAAATAAGTCAACGTGGCAAAATAGCCATGCACGCGGCCTCCGTGCTTCCTCTTGATTCTTTTTGCGTGACATGCCCCATCCCGTAGAATTCGTATCCTCTGCATTCAAAATCTTTTGAGTTAATGCATCTAGACCATCTGATCTGTTTTAAAATTTGTGCTTATTAGATTCGCACTAATATTAAAGTTGATTGATTAACTCAAAAGATTCGCTTTTGAGTTAACGCAGAGGATACGCATTCCCATCCCGTATACCCTTGTGAAAGGATCCGCATGCTCCCAAGCACCTGACTGAGTAAAATAAGTTCTAACTAAATCTCAGCCGAACAATTGAAATTCAGTGTATATGGACTATGGAGGTCTGTTTTGAGATTCGTGCCAACTTAAAACAGTCGACTCAAATTTAACTGACTAAAACTTAGTCAGGTAATTGCACAGGATACGAATCCCTCATGAAGCCCCTCTTAATTCCCCTAAATCAAACTTTAAACAGAAAGAAAACAAAATGAAAACCGAAAATAAAAGAAAAAAAGAGGAAATAAATTGGAGTAAATGAAAAGATATATATTCATAAATATTTTGATATTTGATTATATGTCTAATTATAATTTTGATTACGTCGTGTTGATTTTGAACAGCTATTGCAACTTAAATTGGATTTCTTAATTGATTGTTATCAGGTAATCAGACTTCTTTATAATTTGTGTTTTCGATTTATAAGATTGAGTTAGATGTTTGAACTGAGTATTAAATTATGAGACATATTTAACAAAATAACGGGTATGAGGTTGGTTTGTGATGCGATGAGATTGTGTGTTTTGAGAATGTGAAAATCTCTGTGTCAGCGATTGTGTGAATATTATGTGTATTATTTTACGGATAACATAGGTGCTATCACCGGTTAAAATATGTAATAATTTGATGTAAATTTGTGTGGATTAATATAGTATGTTTGAATGGTTATTCAAATAAGTCAATTATAGAAAAACAAGTCATTAAAAATAATTGATTATTGAAATTTGTAGCATACTCTGTATTGTTTCTTTGTATTTTTGTTGGTGATTGATAGGACCATGTACCAGAAGCCTAAAGAACTACTGAGCCAAGTACAGAGCCGTTGTCGAAGGCCTCCCAAGTACAATTACGTTGTTGGACCAGAAGGACTCTGCAATGGTCCAATAAAAGCCCACTCAGCAAGCCTGCTAGAAAGAAAGCAGGCACAGCCCTAGCTAGGGACTAGTGGATTGAAAACGGGTCGGACCGGGCAGGTCTGGATCAAACTCACGCGGGTGGGGGGTTGGCACGGGCACGGGTTGTTCGGGTCCGCATTAAAATACGTTCAAAAAATGAATGCATTAAAATTAATTTATTAATCATCTAATTTTGACTATTTGACTTGAAACTAAATTAATTCGAATGTTTAAAATTCTGATATGTAGACAGATTACTTGTAAAGTAGGCCGATTTTAACTGTTTGGATTCGTTCTTTGAAATCAATTTAACATATTTTAAATTTGAGTTCACCAAATAACTTAGATGAACTTAAGAACACCCTAGTTCTACCGTAGAAAGGGACCGCAATCATTTTCTTGAATTTTTTTTTTTTTTTTTTTCCGAAGGTTAGACCGCAATCTCTTTCGTACACATCTAAGTGGTTATTGACTTTTGACACACCATGCAATTAAATGGGAACAAAAGTGCGCCTACCCCTCTCCCCTTTTGTTGCTTCTTTCTTTCTCCTTGCCATGCCTATTTATTCATGATTGATTATCTTACCATACTTCCCTACTGACCTAAATCAAGAGAAAAATAAGAAATCTTAAACGAAGTTATTAGCTTGATACACTAAGTACAAACATGGGAGCATGGGATCAAAACAGAGGGAATGAAGCGAGAGATGAAGAGAGTATCTCAAATGGGGTTGCAACCGGAACCGAAAAGGAGAACATGGATGCTGGTGCTCTGTTTGTGCTCCAATCCAAAGGTTTGTCACAAGATTTTTATGTTATTTTTACAAAATTATATTCATATCAAACAGAGTAATGATTGTTGATTAATAAAATTGATGCAGGGTCATGGCTGCACTGTGGGTACCACTTGACAACATCGATTGTGGCACCGGCACTGCTGAGTTTACCGTTTGCATTTGCATCGTTAGGGTGGGCAGCGGGAGTGATATGCCTCGCATTGGCCACAATTATCACGTTCTACTCCTACAACCTCATCTCGCTTGTGCTCGAGCACAATGCACAGCTCGGCCATCGCCAGCTCCGCTTCAGGGACATGGCTGATGATATCCTAGGTTTGCCAATATACTTGATTAACTTGATGTGCACATTTATCTTCATTTTTGAATGGTATGTACATAGCCGCATAGATATCTTAATTTTATTATTTAATTACTAGCTTAATTTCTATTCATACATACTATATATTGATGGTAATGAAAATAAAATAAAGTTTTACCTTTATGGAAAGACTTTAATTTATATATATATATTTGTATAACAGAAGAACGAATCCAAATAAGTCAAAACTGTCAAATGCAGAATATTACATCAATAAACAGTAATATGCCTTTAATATAATTTGGATTAAAAATATGATGATGATGGGGACCCAAAAGCTGCTTTAATTTGAGCACTTTTGAGATGTGAAATTGAGGCCACAAATAATATACATCTTTCTTATTATTAGGAATCTTCCGTGATCATGACCCTAAATGTTAAGAATTCGTATCCTATGCATTAACTCAAAAGGAATCTTTTGAGTTAATACATCTGGACCGTCCAATTAGCTTTAAGATTCGTGCGAATTAAATCCACACTAATATTAAAGATTTTTATATTTTAGGTAGAGACCGGATGGACTCCGTTTATAATCACATGACCCATATCTATTAACTAAAAAAAAATGCTCTTTTGAGTTAATGCAGAGGATGAGGACTCAAATGTTAAAGCGAAACCTTTCCATAACAGATGTTTATCATATATAATCTTATGCAAAGAATAAAGAAAATTTAAACATGCTAACATTTGCACAATAGAATATTCAACACAAGCAACCACGTGTTCGATTAAATCAATATTTTTCCTCAGATAATACAGCTTTTCTTTGAGAATTTAATCTCCCGGAAGGAATCTTATCTGAGAAAGCAATTCAATTAAGAAAAGGTATATTCTAATAGCTAATTAGCGTTGCCATATTTGACTGGCGAACCTGACAAGAACAGAAGGTACAACTCGACAAGCAAGGGGATCCGTATCTTCTCAGGTATCTGAATCAACACAATTGAAACGGATGGCTCAGATTTACTCTCAGCAGGGGTCTATTCGGGATGGCGCAGGGTAGCACTATTTTTGCTTTGAAATTCGTGCCAATTTGAAAAAACGATCCTGAACTGTCTATTTCAATTGTACTCAGGCAGGCAACCTGAGGGAATGTGAATTCCAAGCGATCGAGTTAGCAAAATATCACCAAGTATCAGTAGTCAACACGCCTTCCAAGTTCCAGGTGTTAAGATACAATTTTGTTATTGTAGAATTTGCATCATATTTTTCTTTGTCCCCATTGGACCACTGCTCCAATCTTTTAGATCGACTTGGATTTGCTCAGTGGAACACTTGGGAGATGCAGGTGACATGTCCCCCATGGCCCCATTGCCATTGGAGCGAGTGCGTATCCTCTGAGATATCTCAACTTTTGCATGACCGACGTGTCCGGTGCCTATTCGGGGGTATAGGGGGTCAGTATTATATGTTCTTTGAGATTCGTGCAGATCGTATTTAAACGGTTAGGATTTTCCATAACGTCACGCAAAGTTTGAGATATCTCAGAGGATACGAATTCCATTGGAGCCGGCTGGGGAGCAACTCTGATCTCATGCAACGACATCATATGGTCTATTGTCTTGTACGTTGTTTCAGTGACCCTCTGAAGCGCAAAAGATAACTCTTTGTACTATGTTCTGCACACACAGAATGCATCATTTACAATTTTGAGAAAGGGGCATAGCAAACCTGAGGCTGAGACGCCCCCATTGAGATGGATTCGGATTTCTAAGCCAAATCAAACTTTGAATTCGAATCTGGATCGTAAGATCAGATTTAGATGAATATTAAAGAGATCTTGTGAATTCTAATTTGGTTTGAATTGATCTGGACTGCCGTGAATTACTAATTTAGACTGTGGGTTGTTCAGAGATAGGTAAAAGTTTTTTCTAGAGAGACAATAACCAGAATATAAATAGATTTATATCTTGTTTTCAAAATTCAGGGATAGGCAATTTAAATTCAAATGAATATTAAATAGATCTTGTTAATTCTAACTTGGGCTGAATTGATCCAGACTGTTATGAATTAACCAATTCAGACTGTGGGTTATCCAGAATAGATAAAAAAAATTCTAGAGATAGACAACAATCCGAATATAAATAAACTGATAGCCGGTTTTTAAAATTCAGATGTAGGCAACTGTCTATCTTTGATTCAATGTGGCTTTGCCACTGATTCAATCAATTAAAAAATAAAAAGAGAATAACTTAATAGGGCTTAATTTTCTTTATGTATTATTAAAAAGGAAATTTTAAATCACAATCTTTGATCTCCGATAATGTGTCTGAAATCTACGATCTCCAATTTATTTTAATATCCTAATAAATAGATGAAAATAGAAAGAAAAAATTGTTAAATCTCTCAAGTTTAAATTTTAGTTCTTGAATGTATGTTAAAAATATATTCATAAATTAAAATTTTTTGATGCATGCTTCAAGTATCTTAAAAATAAAACTCCTAACAAAATGAAATATTTTTTTTAAAATTACATAGTATAAATAAGCTATTAACTCCCCATAAGAAGTTTAGATTAATTATATAGGCTGGCTAAGCTCCTATCGGTAGGATTGAGTACTAAATCCTACCAAGTTATATATCCGTTTTTAAATTTCAAATAGTCCATTCAAATTGTTCAACATGATCTCTATATTAAAATGTGCTTGGAGACCAAATTTTACATTTTTTTTTGAATTTTTTTTCTACTTTTTTAGAATTTTTGAAAATCATTTTTTAATTAATATGGTAAAAAATAATAAAAAAAATTCTGAAAAACAAGGCTATGGTACAAAATCATTAACATATAATTAACTAAATGAAAGAAATAGTTTAAAGTCCAATTAAGTTTCCTTGGACAACATATTTAATTTATAATTTCAGGTCCAGGATGGGGGCGGTATTGTGTAGGTCCTATTCAATTTGCGGTATGCTTCGGAGCCGTTGTTGGAAATACTCTTCTTGGTGGGCAGAGCATGAAGGTATTTTACATATTTTTCAATATTTTATATATACCACCATTAAATTTTACAATGTCGTCCCTTGTTTATTCCAGTGTTGTAAAAAATGTCCATTTAGGCTGATTAATTGTCCGATTAGTTGTTGGCGGTGATCAAACCGTCACATATTTTCTTGAATAATCGGCCGATTATTTCCGATTATATCCGATTATTCCCGAATAATCGCTTGGCGGTACCATATCCGTCCGACAAGTGCATACCGTTATTTACAACACTAGTTTATTCTATTTACAGATTTCAGTACCTTTTAGTGAATACCATTTTCAGGCTGGAATTTTTTTTTTTTTTTTTTTGATAAAAGGCCAAGGCCCGTTTCAGGCTGGAATTACCAGTCCTGTTATGGAATTATGCAGTTTTTGTATCTAAATTGACTTTATTACATAAGCATGTAGCAGAATTAATCTGAAACTAACTATTTGCAATTGCAGGCTATATATCGGATTGCAAAACCAGATGGAACAATGCAGCTTTACGAATTTGTGATAATTTTTGGGGTTTTCATGCTAATTATGGCACAAATGCCATCATTTCATTCTCTGAGGCACATTAATCTCATCTCTCTTGTTCTTTGCATTGCCTATAGCATTTGCGCATCGGCTGGTTCCGTTTACGCAGGTATGTCTCAGTTCACTAAATAGTCACCATTTACTACTAATTGAACTGAACTGGTAAATATTGGACTGAATGAAAAAATAAAAAGTTTTATGATTTCTTTTTTATTGATATGCTGAAAACATTGTAGGACACTCGGATCGAGCACCTACCAGAGATTATTCTATTCCAGGCAGCAGCACGCATCGCATGTTTGGTGTTTTTAATGCCTTTGCAGTTATAGCCACCTCATTAGGAAATGGAATTATCCCTGAAATACAGGCATGCATATTTTTCGCAAACTAAATTTGTTTTTGTATGATTCTACTTCACTTTTCTTTGTCGAATAAATTGTAAATTGTGCATAATTTTCCAGGCGACAATTGCTCCTCCTGTCAAAGGTAAGATGTTCAAGGGGTTGTGCCTTTGTTACACAATCGTCATTGCAACCTTCTTTACGGTTGCCATATCCGGGTACTGGGCATTCGGAAACAACGCAGCTGGCACCTTAATTAGTAACTTCACAATAGATGGTGTAAATCTCATCCCAACCTGGCTACTCACCATTACTAACATCTTCATTCTTCTGCAGCTCTCAGCTGTTGCACTGGTAATTTTGCCTCCTTTTTTTTTATCTCAACATATAATATATATATCAGCTTTATAATCTTTTTCTTGTCAAGCTTATACAAAATTAAATTTTATTGCATTTTCTGAATGGATACATGTAGATCTACTTGCAACCTACAAACGAGGTGCTTGAAGGACTCTTTGGAGATGTGAAAAAGGATCAATTTTCAGCACGCAATGTAATTCCGCGGCTGATATTTCGATCGATATCAGTTGCTGTGGCAACTACAATTGCAGCTATGCTCCCTTTCTTTGGAGACATCAATGGTGTTATAGGAGCCTTCGGTTTTCTACCTCTTGATTTTCTCATGCCGTCAATCTTCTACAACATCACTTTTAAACCGTCACGACGTAGCCTTATCTTTTGGATCAACACTGCTCTTATTGTTGTCTTCACATTTATAACAGTACTAGCAAATGTCGCAGCAATTCGTCAAATAGCTTTGGATGCCAGCAGCTACAAGCTCTTTGCAAATGTGTAATAATAAATCAGAATTTCAACTCCAATTTTGAAGCAATTTTGAACGCTCTTAGTCTCCTTTTTCTACGAGCATTTACTTGAAACCTGGCGTAATTATGTAAAGCTGACATATATATACACGGAATCCCTGTGAGGTAGAGACTAGGACAACTTGTATTTTGTTTTTTTTTTTTTTTTGACTTGAAACTTGTATTTTTTTTCAGTCATTCATGGTGTATAACACAAAGACCTGTACGGCCGTACTGTATATTCTAAAAGAGTACGATATGATATTTTTTATGTATGTATTAATTATTGTATTAGATTCTTGGGGGAATTTCATGTATATCACTCAAAAGTTTCAATATTACATATTTATCCCTCTAAAATCAGTAATTCCATATTTATCCTTAAAAATTATAGAAACTCACATATCTGTCCAATCTAACTCTATTATATATCAAATATCTCCAAAAATAATTAAATAAAATTTTTTTAAACTTCAAAATTTATTTTACAATATTAATTAATATTGTAATGACCAATGTACCATTTCTTCCTCTGTCCCTTTAATCTATTAGAGTCTTGGGAGCGCCAAAACCTCCCGCCTCCTCTCCAAACACGCTAATGTAATCTCGAGCCTGTTCTCTCGAACTTTCTCCCTGCCTTTCGTTATCGCGTCCCCTCTCGATTTCTCTCACCCCTGCCTTAATTCTTCCCTTTTCATCTCTCCACTATTCAATATGGCATCGGATGTTGAATCGCCCTCTCTCTAGACTTGACTGCTAGAGATTACTCGAGACCTAGATGGGAGAACATGGCTGAGTCACCCCACTATCGAGTAAGTTCTGAAACTTAGATTTTGTGTTAATTTTGTGTGACTTAGAATTTTATTTGAGAGTACCTGATTAGGCTCTTTGGAGAGTACATGGGTAAGTTCTGATTAGTTTTGAGTCGGTACCAGAGGTACTGTACCAGTTAATTCTAATTTTCCTGGTATGGTACCAGTCCGTACCAGTGATATTGGCCTATCAATAGTGGTTCTGGTAAACACCTATGAGTACTATGCATCCCAAAAACAGCCTCTAATTGAAAAAAAAATGAAAAACATTGGTTCCAGATCGAAATTGACAAAACTGTTGTACTTCCATATAGAGAACACTCATGTGAACACCCTAAAAAAAAAAATCTTGATTTGGAATTTTCTGTGATTTTTGGTGAGTGTTTGAAGTCCATATCCTGAAAATGGGGCTGGTTCAGAAAAAAAAAATGCTATGAGCCTAGAATTTGTCAGTTAGAAAATCACTGGTTCATAATAGTTCCTGAACCATGAAAATTCTGAAATTAAAAAAAAAAAAACTGCTATCAGATACTGGAATAGTGTGTTTTTTGGAACTCATTATACCAACTTCTAAAAACTTGTTGGTACAATACAATATTGCAATGATTATTTTGGAAAAGAACAAAGTTTTTGTTTTTGTCTAATGCTGATTATGATTATGGTGTCATAATTTATTTATTATACTAATGGTGACTAAAAGTTTCATAATTGGCAGGAAGGAAATCTATTATTTCTTCTTGCTCACTGGGATAGAAAAGAAAATGGAAAAAGAAAAGAAAAAGGAAAAAGAAAAAAGAAAAAAAAGAAGAACAAAGTAAAGCAAAAAAAGATTTGGATGCTTGCTTGGAGGTTATATATTAGCATAACAAACTTTTAACTGTTAAAACCATTGTCTTAAAATGTCAATACTACACCACAGCATGTGATTATGTGATAGTGTCTTGTGCTTTTGAGTTGCTGATCCTGCCCGACAAGAGCAATTAATGTAAGTGAGGCAACAAAGATACTTTAGTCAGGCTACAAACTCCTGTTGAGGAATAAATTAGTTAGGCAAAGATGGTATTGGTACGACTATGTACTGGTATTTGTATGATTTAATACTGTATTCTAACACACTGGTCTTAGAAGGGTAAAATAAGAATACATAGAAAATTAATGTTAAATATAATGGATTGGACAAATATGTGAGTTTTTACAATTTTTAAAGATAAATATGTAATTATTGATTTTAGAGGGATAAATACGTAATATTAAAACTTTTAAGGGATATAGATGAAATTCCCCCCTAGATTCTTATAACACAAAATAATTCCAAAACATGGGCCGGAATAGATTTCTTAAAATTGATAGGTCATTATTAGTTTGTTACGTAAATACCGGACATAGACTTGAAATTATTCATGGAAGGCTGGAAGCCTTGATAAATTAATGCACAGAATTTACATTCTACAAGACGCGCTTCAAGAAATTATTAAATACCAAATGGCGGCTTGATTACTTTCCTTATTTGCCTCCATTACAAAATCTTAGTTTGTTACAGAGGAAGAGAGAGAGGAAGCGTGCAGGACAGAGACAGAGAGAGATGTTGTCAGAGAATAAAAGCAGATCAGAGGCTATATGGTATGTTCTTCTCGGAGCAGCTATAGCAACTGGTTTTGTGGTGTCTTATTTCTCTATAACTACGGAACAAAGCAAGACAATTCATTATCTAGGCTTGAGTAATGAGGCTCAACTTCCACCTAACTGTGTCTGTCTCAATGAAACAGAGAATGCACCAACAAATATTACTGAGGTACTTTATTCCTGTTTCTTCCTGTTCTCTCTCCACGCTTTATATTCTTCTCTGTTCTAGTCAGACATGATGCATATCTTGGTTTCAATCTCTATTTTTTCATTCTGTTTCTGGTTTTCAAATTCACAAGGTATGTTGAAATATTTTTTTTTTCTTTTTTCTTTTATTTTTAAATCTTGACAGATGTTGTCAGTATAATTTATTTTTCAAATATCCAAATATGTAAACTATTGTTAGCGAAAACTAATGTTGGACAACTTGGTTAGCACTTGATAGAGAAAAGAAAAATGCAGATATCCTTTCTTAAAATAAAATCCCTTAGATAAATTAAGCAAATGATTAAATTTTTAAAATACAAAACAAAGGTCATACAAAAGGAGTTCAAGGTCTCAATCTATTTTCTTTATTTCTGATTTAGCCTGAGGCCTGAGCATGTACTATTTATTTATATATTTTGTATGTAGACAACCTTTGAAGACCTACTTCCGCTACTACAAAATGCATCGATGGATGACAACACGATAATTTTCACAGAGATCAATGACGCATTTGCAAATCCAGGTTCTATTCTTGATCTCTTCCTCGAGAGTTTTCATGTTGGTGAGAACATAGAGCACCTCCTGGATCACTTAATTATAATAGCAATGGATCAAGTGTCATTTGAGAGATGCAAAGCTATACACCATCACTGCTATTTGTTGAAGATTGATGGTGAAAATTTTGAATCCGAGAAGTTCTATATGACAAAAGGCTTTGTTAACCTTGTTTGGACAAAGATTAAGCTGATGCAACGCATGGTGGAGTTCGGATATAATGTGATTTTCACGGTATGCAGATTTTTTTTTCTACCTTGATTAAATGATTTTCTTAATGATTAATTTCAAGTTCGGATACAATGGATCAGCAAGTTCATTTTTCTTTCTGTTTGGATGTCTTTATTTTCAATGGTACGAGCATGTTGATAATTGCCCTTAGTTTCAATCTTTAACCTAGTATCATGGAACGACTTAGTAAGGCCTTGGGACGGGTAACAAAAAAAAAGGGAAGAAATCTGGTCAACCAGCAGAAGTTCAAGAGATTGGGCAAAACAGGTCCATAAACTTCAACAAAGAAGATTCTGATATGTTATTGGCAGCATGTAGAGAGATTCAAATCCAAAATGGGAAGCTCTTGGAAAGCTGATCAATTTACAATTATCACCCCTCCAACAGAATTTGGTTATGCAAAGAATTGAAAACTCGTTGCAAAGACGATTTTTCTTGAGGGCATCAACTCAACAAATAATGGAGTGGAGCCCCATCCTTGACGGTCACTACTGATACTGGTGTCACTCAAACCAATCCAGTGTTCCTACCTTGGTATAAGCAGGATCAGATGCTATTAGGCTGGCTCCGGTCATCTCTCTCCCGTGAGATTCTTGCTCAGGTGGTTTCCGCCAAGACATCGGCGGATCTGTGGCAGACTCTCCACCAGTTCCTCTCTTCTATCCCAGACCACTTCCAAGCAACCTATGATCACTAGGAGTCACAAAATTCATCAATCAACCTCACATGTTGCTCTATTGGCCGAATCCTACCTTCATACTGAGTCTAAGACTTATAATCAAGCCAAGTCACATAGCCATTGGGTCGAAGCAATGGCCAAGGAGCACAATGCTCTTCTTGCTAATAACACGTGGGATCTCGTTCCTCCTTCTCCTACTCACAATATTGTCGAATGTAAGTGGGTTTACAAAATCAAGCGCCATGCGGACGACACGCTTGAACGCTACAAAGCTCGCTTGGTTGCCAAAGGGTATAATCAAGAGGAAGGAATTGATTATTTCGAGACTTATAGCCCAGTGGTCCGTCCCACTACAATCCGCCTTGTCATCACCATTGCTCTCTCTTGGGGTTGGTCTCTTCATCAATTAGATGTTCAAAACACATTCCTTTATGGAGAACTCCAAGAGACGGTCTATATGGCCTAACTTCCGGGTTTTATTGATCCACTTCAACCCAACCATGTGTGTCGACTCAACAAGGCAATTTATGGCCTCAAACAAAGTCCAAGGGCTTGGTTTCACATGTTAAGCAAAGCGCTTCTTGATCAAGGGTTGAAAGTATCTCGATACGATTCTTCGATCTTTATCTTTTCCTCCAATGGGATCATGCTCATTGTTCTTGTATACGTGGATGACATCATTGTAACGGGTTCTAGTGCCAATGTGATTCGTTCTTTTATGCACTCCCTTCAAAAGTGCTTTTCTGTGAAGGATCTTTGGTCAACTACACTACTTTCTTGGTATTGAAGTCAACCCGACTTCCAAAGGGCTTCATCTCTCACAATCCAAGTACATCAAGGAGGTCTTGACACGTGCAAACATGCTTGACTCCAACCCCCTTCCCTCTCCTATGTGTCCCAAAACTACCCTCTCCAAGTTTGATGGTGACCACTTCAATGATCCGCATCTTTATCGCTCTATTGTTGGCGCTCTTCAATACGCCACTCTAACCCGACCCGACATCGCCTTCTCGGTCAACAAGGTGGCCCAATTCATGCAAGCGCCCTCCAAGACTCATTGGGTAGCGGTCAAGCGTATTTTACGCTACCTCAAGGGCACCATTTGCCATGACATTACCCTCTAACCAAGCTCTTGTCTTTCTCTATACGCTTTCTCCGATTCTTATTGAGCCGGCTCAACGGATGATCGCAAATCCACCACAGGCTTTTGTGTCTTTCTTGGTGGGAATATCATCTCTTGGGGGTCCAAAAAGCAGCCTACAGTTGCTTGTTCCAGCATCGAGGCGGAATACAAGTCACTTGCTATCACTAGTTCCGAGCTAGTTTGGCTTCAGTACTTGTTAGCTGAGCTTCATGTCACTCTTCTCTCTCCGCCGATTCTATGGTGCGATAACATAGGCGCTACCTTCCTGGCGTATAATCCTATGATTAACTCTCGCACGAAACATGTGGAGATTGATTACCACTTCGTGCGTGAGCAGGTTGCCAACAATTCCCTTCATATTTGCTTCCTTTCTTCCAAGGATTAGCTTGCTGACATCTTCACGAAACCATTGGCTGCACCTCGGTTTGGTCTTCTTTCTACCAAGCTGACCCTTTGTCCCTCCGGCTCAACTTGCGGGGGGAGTAATAGAGCACCAGTTCAGGATCAGTCAACAGCTAGTCAACACAGTCAAAGTTAGTTAGCATAGGCTGTTAAATGATTAGTTAGTTCAGTTGAGATAGTTAATTGTAACAGATGCTTCTATGTACTTCTATGTTATTCATCTCTCCCTATAAATAAAGGGTGTACATGTATATTGAGAACTGATCAAGAAATAAAGAATTACATTTCATTTCCATTTCTATCTCTATCTTCTCTCTCTCTTCATCATTTAAACCAATTTAAATCTGTTTTGAGAGCAATTTAGTCACTGTTATACAATGGTGATTTAAAAAAAAGAGTTTAAACATCAAAGATTCATCAGATCATCATTTTAATACATCAAAGGATCATCCATGCTAATGTTTGAGCATATAAATCCTTAAAAGGGTTCAAAGCCATGCTTGAAGCATTTCTTTTCACTTGCATTGGACAATATCATCAAAGAATCATGGATTAAGAAGTGCAAATGATATCTTGTAGCATAACTAATGTCTATTTGCATTCTTAACCTCATCTTTTCACTATTTTACAAAGAAAGGCATGAAAGAAGTGCAATTTTGCAATTTTCAGCAGCATAACACTTCTTTTAGCTTGATTTTCTTTGTAAAATAGGTCCATCAAGTGATCATTAGGTTGAGGATTGAAAAGGATGCTAGTTGGCTCACTTTAAGCAACTCTTGTATGTTTATCTTTTTATTTAAGTCATTTTTTTCCCTTTTTAACCATTTTTAGAAAGAGATTATGAAGATCTAATTAGCAAGGATGCCAGCTGGCTCACTCCACTCATTTTAAACCCTAATCAAATTATAAAGATGATCGAGGGAGGCAAAGTAGAAAAGATCAAAAGAAAAGAAAAAGGGGGAAGAAACATGTTTTTTTTTTGTATTTTTCATGAAAAAGGAAGAAAAAAATGCACATTTTTTATAGATTTTTCAATTAGATTTCAACAACAAGAAAAGGGAAGAGCATGTGTACAAATATTGGAGAGTTCTTGGATTTTATCAACTATCATAGTTGCATTTCCTCCTCTCAATCAAACACATATTTTTATTAAACCTCATTGTTTCATTAATTGTAACAAGATGAAGCTTAGCATCTTTATAGAAACTAAAATTCATGGCTATGGTTAGAGCAAGAATTTTAAGTCTCTTTTTGGCAAGAAATAAAAAGAAACAAAGAAATGAATCAAATCAAGCAAAAAAAAGAAAAGAAATAAAAAGAAGAACAAACAAGAACAAGAATTAACACAACAAGTAGACAAGATAGATTTCAAGCTCCAAGTAAGAAGCATTTTATTCATTCACGGTTTCATGCATACATATCATGGCCATTGAGACATTACACCACATTATATCTAGCTAATTATCTAGATCTATATGGGGATTTAGGGGGATTTCTAGCTTCATTTGAGCTATATGGGGTTTTGACAAAGCTTTGTCATGACACTAGCTAGGCTTTTAAGCCGAAATTGATGTGTATATTTCTCTTGTAGGATGCTCTTTTTATATAGTCTCAAGGCTAGAGCAATACTAGAACATATTCCATAGCATATTCTTTATGGCTCCATGACATATGACATATTCCATAGCATATTCTTCAAGACTTCATAGCATATCCTTCATGAGCTTATCCAATTTGATTGAAGCACATGTGGGACCCCACTGTCGGGTTTAATGGGAGGAGGAGATGCTGGCCGAAGTTTCCTTTGTAATTTAACCATTCAACTCGGCCTATATAACCAATTCGGCCTGTTAGGTTAATTCTACTCAATTCGCCATCTTTTGCTGTTTGTTGCTGATTGGCGGAGATAAAAGAGCGGGCCCCACTTGTCATATTAAACAAGAAAAGGAGCAACAACGCCTCTGATTTGAGTATTGCCGTAGAGTAATTAACCTCAATTCAATTTCGGCCCATAATGAACTTTGGCCCATCTCAATTTAATTTTGTTTCTTTCTCACTTAAGCCGTGAGCATTTCATGATTAAATTGGGTATCCATTTTCCTCCATTTTAAACATGATGGACACCTCCATTTCTTATTTTATTAATTTTCAAAATTCAATAACTCTCCAACCATTTTGAGTTAGAAAGTGTATGATATATCAAAATTCATGGTTCATCATGTAGAATATTACCATGTATTGTAACATGCCATTATCCATTCATCCAGGAAAGCCTTCATGTATTTTGGCATATGTCCAAGTATTTAAACATTGCCAATATTGCCAACTTATTTATTTAGCACCATTTTATAGTACAACAGGTTTTAATTTTGAAAACAAAAAAAAAGTTTGATTTGATAATTTTAATTTAGTTTTAATCGAACCGACCGTTTGAACACCCCTAGAGGCGTTGTACTTTTACAGACTTCTTCAATTTTTAATCAAAAAGTTAGTGACCTATCTGCTCACCAACTCTCAAGAAAAAAAAAAAAACTGGTTCACTTAACCTCACATGCATGTATTACATCCAACTTCAAACCAATTAATTATTTAGGTTTTAAATACCCATCCGCACTCAACCATAAACAGTCAATCATTTAGCAGCATTAGTACAAGTGGCACCCTCTCAGTGGTCTCATTTTCTTTTGTCAAACTTGTGTAAGGTAATATATTGAAGATTTGAAGTACGTGTGGTATCATATTCAAATCAGAAGGCTTCCAACTTTGCCAGGTGCAAATTAGTAAATTCATTTGACTTATTGATTTGAGTATATATCATCATTAAAACAAATATTATTTCTTGCTCTTCAGACAAACTCCAACACTGCACTGGCCATAATCAAGAATGCTTGTTGATGTTTTATGGCAATTCTAAGGCTAATGTATTTATTTCATATCAATATATAGATCCCCAATTACCAAAGGCATCTTGGCAATGACCCATCCAAAATAAAAAATTTGTCATATAGGGACATTCAATGAATATATGTATATTACTTTCCTTGGCACTAACTAGTTACTGAGCATAACTGGCACAGAGGAGAGCCAGACCACCCTTTGGCTTGCAAAATCTTTTTTTTGTCATTATTCTGTTTTTACTTAACATCAACATGAAGATCTTTATTTTGTGGGGGATATGTAAAGCTAGTGATTTAAAAATGTGACGTGACGTGTCTAACATGCTGTGATTTGGTCACAATACGTGTAGAGGGCAGTCACGTAACACGAATAGTCACATCGCGTGTGTTATGCCGTGATGAGTGGTTTGCTAATGGGCCGGACCGGGCAAAACCCGGGCACAGACACGGGCACGGGCGACACGGGTCACGGGTACAACGGGCCGGGTAGCACGGTTTTTTTTTTCAAAAACCCTGCCCTGCCCGTTTCAAACCCGTGCCCGTCACGGGTTCAGGGGCCGGGCGGTCCGGATAGGGGGGCGATCCGGTCCGGTTTTTTTTTCTTTGTTTTCCTTTTTTTTCTTTGTAAACCAATAAATTATAAATCAAAATTCATTTAAACTAAAATTCATTTGACAAGGTTGATATATTAATTTAAATAATCAAAATTCATTTATTTTAAGTGATCACTTTCCAGTTTAATTAATTATCCCTTGCTCGTATCTTTTTATTTTTTATGAACATAATACTTCACAATTTTCAATATTAATTTTCAAATAATAATATTTTCTTATTTCATATTTTTTTTGTAGTTCATTTACGTTTAAATTTAAAAATAGTTATATCCATTTTAATTGCTTATATAATTATATCTTTTCTATAAAATAAATAATATATATATTCAAAACGAAATAAGAAAATCAAAAGAAAAAAAAATTCATTTGTTGTGAATTAAAGTCATAAATGCTCAATTTTTGAAAGTAAAAAACTAATTGAGATAAATGAACGGAAAATAACATTGAAGTAAAGGAAATTACAACTAGCAACTGATAGCTCGCGTTTGAAAGTAAAAATAATATAACGTCGAGATAATCCTAATCGGAATCAGAGTTCCACTGCTTCTTTCGTTTTCTCTTTTGCCTGCTTCGCTTAGACTTGTTTAAGGCGCAGGGTGGGCATATAAAATGCTTGAACCTTATATCCTCCCTTGTGCGTGCCGGGTAGGCGCTAATGCAGGAAGGATGGAAAGCTTGCAAACATTCCGCGCAAATAGAACATCTCACTCCTCTTCCCATATTGGTGACAGTGATTGCAAAAATTCACCTTTTCTCTTGAGCGGAAGTAGGGGAGGGCTCGCGTACGAGATTCCGCTGAGGGCTCTACATTCGGGCTAAGGGCTTGCATACCAGATTCTGCTATGTTGGCACTCATTCTTAATAGAATAAATTCGGTTAGAATTAATTAATGAATAAACTAATGAATATAAATTCGGTTAGAATTAATAATGTTAATAGGTCTGTTTGCATAAATCTGAATTCTTCTTTAAAATGAATATTTATATTACCAATTCTTCATTAGTAATTCTTCTTTAAAATGAATATTTAAAAAAAAAATCTAGGGCCGTTCCAATACATCACCAAAACAATTTCAGTATAGACTCTTTTGCACGTGCATCCCTTGGGTCGGTCTTCTGGTACCAACTGTTTTGGTGATGTACCAGAATTGCCGTGGATTCTCTTTGCCAAGTAGGCACCGTAGACTATCTTGAGCTGTTTATGTTGCCCTCCAAATCCACAGGATATGTTTAATTAATTTGAGAATAGGCTATTTAAAAATAAATCTAACATTTTTAAAATAAATATAACTTATTAAAAAATGAATCTAACATTTAAAATCAAAATAAATCCGAATTTGAAAAATAAAATCTAACATATTCAAAACAAATCTAATTACTTCACATATTCACAAAAATAAATCTAACATATTTTTTTAACCTATTAAAAATAAATCTGAATTTGAAAAATAAAATCTAACCTATTCAAAACAAATCAAATTACTTCACATATTCACAAAAATGAATCTAACATTTCAAAAAAATAAATCTAACATATTTTTTTAACCTATTAAAAATAAACTGATTTTTTTATAAATATCCAAAAAATAAATAAAATTTTAAAAAATAACCAACTAGCTGTTGAAATTGCAAAACTACCCAAACCGGTTAACCAGTAACCGGACTCAAATCAAATTTCCGATTGATACCTCGCATATTTAGCCTATATTTGACTTGATTTCGTACCAAATTCACGTTCTAAATTGTCAAAATCATGTGCATTTCATTGATATATCCTTAGAATTTGGTACTGCTGAGAGTTTGTTTGTTTTCTGCAGGATTGGAGCAAAATAAACGAAGAAACGGCGTTTTTGGACTCTCTGGTACGGCCCTTGCCAGGCTTGGTACGGCCCTTGCCAGGCTTGGTACGGCCCTTACCAGGTTTGGTACGGCCCTTACCAGACTTAGCCGATCCAGCCTCCCTCCCATCTTGTACGGCCTAGCCGTACCACTTTGGTACGGGCCGTACATAAATGTCGCCTAGCAGAATTCAAATCTTGGCAGAGGCTATTTAAAGCGAGGGATCTCTCCATTTTCGAGATCCACATTTCATTCCAGATTGAGAGCTCAGAGAAAGAGAGAAAGAGAGCAAAGGAGCAAGGAGAGAAGAAGAAGGAAGAGGAAGAGGCGAAAATCGACGGATCAACCCCTTCTCCACTCCCGATCTTCGATCTAGTTCTATCATGCCTCTCTTTATCTCTTTATTTGTATTTCTGGACAGATCTATGACTTGTGAGTAGTTGATCATTGTTTCTAGGGTTTGTAGATGGATTTTCTTGATTTGTGTTGCTTTTCTTGATTTGTGTTGCTTTTCTTGATTTGGATCTTGTATGAACTCTTTTGATTGTATTGATTGTGTATTTGCTTGTCTTGATTGCTTTGTCTTGCTGTGATTGAATGTGGTGTGCCTATAGTGGTAGATCAACCCTAACAAGGTCATGTGACCATTGCCTTCTCTCAACCAAACCAATCCCTTTAGGTAGACTTGTTCGAATTGAAGCCGAAAGGTTGAATTCTCCCCTAATTGACAGATTAGAGGATACCTTAGATCTCCAATCAATCAACTAGAGGATCTGGACCAAAACACGAGAGTTGAGGTTTAGAAACCCTAGAAGGTGAAGAATTGACTCCAAAACCTAGATCTTGAACCAACAAACGAGAGTTGAGGTTTAGGAACCTTAGGTATGGTCAATTGAACATTTCTCAAGAGTTTAATACAAGGTACCAGCAAGAAATGCATCAACTCAAACTTGTAAGCTCTGTTCTGGTAAATCAGTACGGGTCTTACAAGAGTGGTGCGGCCTACCCGTACCAAGCCCCACTCGGCTTGGTCGGACCAGGTTGGTGCGGCCTAGCCGTACCAACTTGGTAAGACCCGTACCACTAGAGGCAAATCAGAGATGAAGTCTGAAACCCTTGAAACATCTTTTATCCTAAATCAAAACACAGTTTATACCTTTCCTTGCACAGTTACTATTCTATTGCATTGTTTGATTGCTTGAGTTGATTCTTTAGAAAGATTAAGTACCAAAACTCCCTCTTTCTCACTTCTAGTTTTTAGTCGAGATAAGTAGATTCTAGATAAAGAAACTGTCCATGTGGATCGATACCCGATTATACTCCTCGATAGGGTTGTGCACTTGCAACCCTAATCGGAAGGTGTAACCGCGGTTTTAAAAGGTACGCTCCCAAGCGTACCAAAACTTGCGTTGCGCTTTCACGCGAACACCGGTCCTCCATTTCCCGGACTTGTTGAAATAGTCTGGTTAACCATTAACCAGAAATTTGATTTGAGTCCGGTTATTGGTTAATCGGATTTGTGCATTTTGCCTTTTTTTTTTTTTTTTTGAAAACAAAAATTATTTTTTATTTTTTTGTATTAAAATATTATAAATGTTGAATATATTTCTTTGAAAATAGATGAAATACAATATAATTTGATTTATTAGAAAGACTGCAATAAATAACCCGGATCAATATTTTTCAGACCGGATTTTTCGCGGCTGTAAGAAAAATTAATATATTTCTTTATGTGCTATTGGAAAAAATAAAAATGCTTAGATTCTGAGTTATTGATCCCGGTTCAAAAGTCACTTCTAGGTAATCTAGAAAATATTGTGATCCTTCTAGTATATTTAATTAATAAAAAGTTGTTTCTATTTTGAGAATTCTTTTTGAAAAACAATTATTAAATAAATTAAAGTTTTTATTTTTTTTCAAAAATAGATACAACTTTTTATTAATTAAATGTACTAGATAGATCACAATATTTTCTAGATTACCTAGAAGTGACTTTTGAACTGGGATCAATAATTCAGAATCTAAACATTTTAATTTTTTTCCAATAACACATAACGAAATATATTAATTTTTCTTACAGCCGCGAAAAATTCGGCCTGAAAAATATTGATCCGGGTTATTTGTTGCAGTCTTTCTAATAAATCAAATTATATTTATTCCATCTATTTTCAAAGAAATATATTCAACATTTCTAATATTTTAATACAAAAAATAAAAAAAATTAGAAATTTCTGTTTTTAAAAAAAAAACTTTCCGGTTAGTGATTAACCGGTTAAAAAAAACACAACTTTCCGGTTAGTGATTAACCGGTTATATTTCTTGAGTTCGGTTATTGGATAACCGGACATTTGTCCCAAATCCGGTTATTGGATAACCGGTTTGGGTAAATTTTGAATTTCAGTCGGGATTTGGATATTTTTTTAAATTTTATTTATTTTTTTGATATAAATAAAAAAAATCGGAAAAATAAATCCGAATTTGAAAAATAAAATCTAGCATATTCAAGACAAATCTAATTACTTCACATATTCACAAAAATGAATCTAACCTATTTTTTTAACCTATTAAAAATAAATCCGAATTTCAAAAATAAATTCTAACCTATTCAAAACAAATCAAATTACTTCATATATTCACAAAAATGAATCTAACCTTTCAAAAAAATAAATCTAACATATATTTTTTTAACCTATTAAAAATAAATCCGAATTTCAAAAATAAAATCTAACCTATTCAAAACAAATCCAATTACTTCACATATTCAAAAAAATGAATCTAACATATTTATTTAACCTATTAAAAATAAATTCAAATTTGAAAAATAAAATCTAACCTATTCAAACAAAACAAATTACTTCACATATTCACAAAAATGAATCTAACCTATTTTTTTAACCTATTAAAAATAAATTTGAATTTCAAAAATAAAATATAACATATTCAAAACAAATCCAATTACTTTACATATTCAAAAAAATGAATCTAACATATTTTTTTAACCTATTAAAAATAAATCCGAATTTCAAAAAAAAAAAATCTAACCTATTCGAAACAAATTAAATTACTTCACATATTCAAAAAAAAAGTCTAACATATTTTTTTAACCTATTAAAAATAAATCCGAATTTCAAAAATAAAATATAACATATTCAAAACAAATCTAATTACTTCAAATCTAACAAATCTAACATAAAATAAATTTAACAAATCTAATTATTTAACATTCAATAAATCTAGCATAAACTAAATCTAACATTCAATTTAAATTCTAAATTTCTCTACAAAAATAAATCTAATATAAAATTTATATTTTAAATTACTCTACAAAAATAAATTAATCTAACATGAAATAAATGTAACCTTTAAATCTCGCGGGAAAATATTGCGGGAGGTGCCAAACTTTGTAATTTTCATACCTTCGTATTCCGTTTACGTATTTGTAGAATGAATTAAATTTATAAGTATATTTTTTTTAAATAATAAATATAAAATTGAGAATAATAAAAATATTGATATTGAGATTGAGAGATGAAAATATTGAGAGAATGAGAGAATGAGATCGAGATGTGAAAATATTGAGGGAGAGGGATGTATATTTTGGAGGTTTGATTGGGTGGGAATGAAATTTAAATTTTAAAAGAAAAATAAAAAAATGGTCAAATCAGTCACGGGTGGGGGCACGGGCACAGGTGGGAGGGAAACCGGATTCATTTTTTTCAAAAAAAATTGAATTATTTTAGGCGGCACGGGCATGGCGGGCATGGGCACGGGTGTGGTTCGGACCAGATTTATATGAGTTTTATGGCGAAAAATTAGGTTCGGCCCATTTCTTACCTTACTCGTATATCCGTGTACCCGTGCAAACCCGCCCACGAGCACGGGCAGGGCAGGTAATGGGCACGAATAGGGCAGTCCGGGTTATACCCCCGGGGATTTAATCAAACCACTAGCCGTGATCACATGATGTGATAAAATATGATGTGACTATTCATGTTTAATTGTTGTTTTCAAGTTTTAAGTTAGTTCAAAGAAAATAATAACAAAATAAATTAGAATAAGAAATATTGTTGAAAAAAAAGGTCTTGTACACTAGTGGAAAAACTGGAATTAGAATCGGTTATTTACACACATTAGGATCGGAAATTAAATAACCGATTCTGATCCAGGCGATACAAATACGAAACTAATTTGAATCAGTTAAACAGCTGATACTAAAAATTTGAATTTGAATTAGTTATTTGGTTAAATAACCAATCCTAATAGTATCACTAGAATCGGTTGTTATACTTAGTGAAAGAAAGTTCATGTGACGACTGATGAGCGTGTTTCCCAGCTACCAAATAAATAAAATATCTTCCCGGCATGGTTGGAAGCACTCGGTCACTAAAATTTATAAAATAATTGGGGATAAGCAGAGCCTTAGAATCAATGAAGGTGTTTGTCTTGTTTTTGGTTGGTCAAACGAATGGCCCAAGATTCAATAGCGTGATTGCACAAACGTTTCTTTTCTTTACCGAGATAGAAATTGACAAATTCATTTATTATTTAATTAATTCAATTGTATCCGTAACTGACCGTCACTCCGGACTTTTTGGGCTTTCCTAAAACACATTAAAGCTCAAGGACTTTTATTTCTATATATATATATAATTAAGGGATCAACTAACAGTCTCCCTACTTCTGTCCCCTATCTGTTCCCCACACTAAAAGAAAAAAAAATAGTTAAAACGTGCTAACTACCACCAAAGAGCAAGAATATACTATTTTATTAATAGTCAAAACATATAGTATTCATACCTACGAATTTATAGTATTCATACTTATTATCAGAACCATTCGTCATATGTAAATACAAGTTGGAGGGGACCAGTAACGACCAGGGGGACCGCTGACGTCTTGTGACAGCCTGGATTGGGGACCGCAATTGTCTGAAAGCGACATTTGCCAAGATTGGGGACCACTATAGCGAATCTATATATTATTCATATCTAAATAAAGAAGTATTCATATATAAACAAATGAAGTATTCATACTGACGATTACGAAGTATTCATATATGTTTGAAATAATTTATACAATTCAAAATTCAAAGTCAGATTCATCTCTCTCACCTCACCTCTTACAAGAAGTATTCATACTGACAATTACGAAGTATTCATACATGTTCGAAATAATTTATACAATTCAAAATTCATTGTCAAATTCATCTCTCACCCACCTCTTCCAAGAAGTATTCATATCTAACATGAAGTATGCATATCTAACAAATGAAGTATTCATATCTAACTAATGAAGTACTCAATATCTAACAAATGAAATATTCATATATATAATTATTCATATCTAACTAATGAAGTATTCACACATGACACTAACAATATTCACATCTGACACTAATAATATTCACACCTGCCCAGATTGGGACCAAGAAATATTCTCAACAGACTAGTATGCATATCTAAAACAATGAAGTATTCATATCTAATTAAAGAATTATTCATACTGACGATTACGAAGTATTCACACATATTCGAAAAATTTATACAATTCAAAATTCAAAGTCAGATTCATCTCTCTCATCCCACCTCTTCCAATAAGTATTCATATGTAACATGAAGTATGCATATCTAACAACTGAAGTATTAATATCTAACTAATAAAGTATTCATATGTTGCACTGTGACAACCTTTGCTGGGCTAGCATGGACCCCCTCCAATGGTGCACCACGCTCTCCCCGCCGAATCTCAACGGTGCACCACTCTCTCCTCACCGGATCTTGACCGTGCACCATGCTCTCCTTGTCGAATCTCGACGGTGCACCACGCTCTCCTCGCCGGATCTCGACGGTGCACCACGCTCTACTCACCGGATCTCGACGGTGCACCACGCTCCCCTCGTCGGATCTCGACCGCTATCACAACCATCGGCGTGGGTAGCTGGTGGCGAGCAGTAGAGGAGAACAACAGAGTGAGTTTTGAGTTGTGTTGGATTTTTTTTTTTTTTTAAGAGAAGATTGAAGAGGGTGAATTTTGACCACGTGGGGGAATAAAAAAGAAAGGTTGTTAGGGAGACAGATAGGAGATAGATTTAAGAGGGACAACATCTTTACTCTATAATTAATTCCAAATTTTCATCCACACTTATCTTTATTATATTCAGTATATTAAATTTCAGTCTATACAGTCGCATATTCTTATTCAGTTACAATTCAAATAGAAAATCTGTATTCAGTTAAATATGCAGTTTTACATTTTCAGTCGCATATTACCGCACACATATTTATATATTTATAAATTCTCATTTAAAATCCGATATACGGCTACATATCGCATAAAAATCACATTTCAAAACATTAATTCTACCTATATCTTTTCATATGTGATCACTATATGGATTTACAAGTTCTGTTTTGTGTAGGAGTAAGTATAAGAATTAATTAATTAAATAATGCCATGTTAATAATAACACAAAAAGTATACATGATATAATTGGAGCGTACCATGATTATAGCTTTGATATTGTTTCTGGTGAGGCTGAGGCCGTTTTGCAAATCATCTCCATCTTCTCCCCCCTTTACCATCCTCTGATTCTACCACAAATGCCAACATGTCATCTACCTGTTAGCATGCATGAGCCAAAGAAGATCATAGAAGATCAGAAGGGAATCAACGAAAAAGGCAGCGGAAGATTTAGTTTCCAAAGCAGAATATTTAGTTTTCAATAAATGTAATATCTTTACAATTGATGTAATATTTAGACAATCCTTGATTAAGGAAGGAAATAATTAGAAAGGCTATATGAGAGGCTGCTGCCCATCTCTATAGATGTATCCGAAAAATAAAATTATGTAATCTTTCTCTTGAATGAAATAAAACATAGGAGGGAAGGGAGTTTCTTAGAAGTACTGTGTTTATACTTTCTAATAGTTTGACACTACCATGCCAGCATCGACCTCATCGCTACTCTTCTGGTTCTTCATGTGCTCATCAATGATCTTATTAATGAACCGGTCTATAGACTTGCGCGTTGCTTTGAGTTGCTTGTTGATCCCTTGTAGATCGATCCAACCTAGCCACGGGAAGAAATCTCTGACATTAAAGGCACCGAAGAGTTTAGAGAACTCTTGCAAAATTGATATGAACTCATGTTGGTTTTCATTTCCTTGTGCTCCAAAGGCTGCTCTCAAGATTATGTTTTTTTTTTTTTTTTTTTTTTGATTAAAAGGCCTAGGTCTAGCTTCATTAATGAAACTTGGTTAAATTACAACCAACAACAGGATTATGTTTGTTGTGAGATTGAATATGAGTTCACCGAGGTTTACAGCAGTGCCAGGAGTGCTGTTCGCAACAGAACGAACCATCGAATCAACCTAATTAAAACAAGAAGGGTAGCTTAGCTTTCAGTAAGATTTTGTTTGTTTAAAATTTGTACATCATAAACAAAAAACATATCATCATTGGAGTAAATTTACCTCGTCACAAACCGAGGCCCAGGATTCAGCCTGTTTCCGGCTGAAGAGTTTCATGACACAAAGTTTGCGCATTTGGCGCCAAAAGGGGCCGTAATGAGCAAACACCATATCAGCACAGTTGTATGTCAGATAAGTAATCGCTATGGTGGCCGAACGATTCGAGAATACATTATCTTGAACCTGTTAAAGATGGAAATTTTAGGAGAAAAGAAAAAGTAAAACATTATGTTTTTCTAGTAATTGATTGAGTAACTGGTACCTGAAGAACCTGGCGCGCCATTTCTAGAGTGGAGACAGCAAAGGCATGGAGAAAGCCGAGGCGAAGATAAAGGAGGCCGGTACCATAACACTCAGCCAAAGTTGCCAAACCGCGATGCGTCAACTCACCCATCATTAGCATGTTGCCGATGATGTGTAGTCGTGGTGATCCCGGAGGGAACGGAGCCTTGTGCTAGTCCCACCATAGCTTTAAAACAATGAAGAGTGTGATGCATATAATTGACAACAAAACTGGGTCTTGAATCAACTCCATGGTCATAGTTTGTTGTCTCAGGATTCTAAGTTTGGTTCAGTGGTAGTTATACTTACTTGAGATGGAATGAAATAACCGACTATTAGGATTGGGCTTCTAAAATAACCAATCATAATACTATTAGGATCGGTTATTATAAAGAACAGATCCTAATAGTGCCTACATTAGGTTCGGACTTCTAAAATAACCGATTCTGATTGTTTTTAAAATTGATTTTTTGGAATTAACCGATCCAGATAAGTATCAGTATCGGTGTTTTATAATAATCGATTCAGATAGGCTGATCCAGATTAGTGTTTCTCCACTAGCGGTAATGTGTCAAGTAACGTGAAGTAACTAAAATGATAGAGAATAGTCACATCGTGTGATCGACATACTTGACGTGACCGAACTGGTAAGGCATGACAAATTTCCTTCTCTAGACAGCCTACTACAATAATGCATTTTGCATATTAATAAAAAAATTCATATGTGAAATGTGTAGTGATTCTCATATGAATATATACCACAATAATGCATTTTGCAAGTACTTTTGTGGAGGAGAATCTTTTGCAAGTACGATCTTGTAGCCCCCATTTAAAATTGAGGAGGGTTCAAATGCATCCAAATTTTTGTGCACCCAAATGCATTTTATTTTTTAAATCTTTTTTCTTTGTTTTCAAAGTCCGAATAGTCAATCCGAACCGTTAGATGCGATCTATATATTAAGATGTGCTTGGAGACCAAATTTTACATTTTTTGAATTTTGTTTTACTATTTATTAAGCCACTTTGAAAATCGCTGATTTTACATTTTCTGAACCATTGGATTAGCGATTTTCAAAGTGGTTTAATAAATAGTAAAAAAATTCCAAAAAATATAAAATTTGGTCTCCAAGCACATCTTAATATATAGATCGCATCTAACTATTCGGATTGACTATTCGGACTTTGAAAACGGAGAAAAAAGATTTGAAAAATAAGGTGCATTTGGGTGCATTTGAACCACCCTCTTTAAAATTTTTTTGCTTTGCTCCTGTCCCACCTGTAAAAACACAGATTGATTAGTACACATATTAAATACGTACAATTAGACAACCATGTATCTAACCAAAATCTTATTAATTGAAGCCCCGTTACCTACTTTTAAATGCACAGTTGCTAAATTAAACAGATCGATGGCCGTGAAAGCGTACTAAACGGCGCCAAACCGACAAAATTGATGGAATTGAAGCTTTATTATATAAATTGATGCGACAAAATTCATAGGCCATTATATTATATTAATATCGGACAAAGACTTAATAAAATTATTCATGTAAGCTTTGATTAATTAATTTTCAACAAATTATATATAGTTGGTCGCCAGAACCAACAAGACGTGCTTCAAGAGACTTTGTCAAACCTGAGGTTTCTTATAGAGGGAAAGAGAGGAAGAGTGTGGGACTGGGAGTCTGGGACAGAGAGATGTTGTCAGAGAAAAAAAGCAGATCAGAGGCTATATGGTATGTTCTTCTCGGAGCAGCTATAGCAACTGGTTTATTGGTCAAACCTTAAGGTTTCTTATAGAGAGAAAGGAAGAGTGTGGGACTGGGACAGAGAGATGTTGTCAAAGAATAAAAGCAGATCAGAGGCTATATGGCATGTTCTTCTCGGAGCAGCTATAGCAACTGGTTTACTGGTGTTTTACTTCTCTATAATTACGGAACAAAGCAAGACAATTCATGATCTAGGCTTGAGGAATGAGGTTCAACTTCCACTTAACAGTACTGTCTTTCTCAATAAAACAGAGAATGCACCAACAAATATTACTGAGGTACTTTATTTTCTACCTTCCGTACGTGGTGCTTTAATGTACATCAAACTCTTCTTTTATTATTATGTTTGTGGTGGGAATACACATAATTTGCCGTGTTTAATTTTATTGGACATTTAAATTTGATAAGAAGATAGTCTTGAATAATTACAGTAGACACGAACTCTTCATATATATCGCAATTATCTTTTCACTGTTTCTTCCTGTTCTCTCCACTCTTTATATTCTTCTCTCTTCTACCCAGCCATGCTGCATATATCTTGGTTTCGATCTCTATCTATTTTTATCCTGTTTCTGGTTTTCATACTCACAAGTTTTTTCGAAATATATTTTACTTTTCAGATATCCAAATATGTAAATTATTGTTATCTAAAAACTAAAAATGGACAACTTTGTTGGCTTTTTAATAGACAAAAAAATGCAGATACTTCTGTAAAATAGCTTCCCTTAGATAAACTAAGCAAACAACAAGAAACAAAAATTAAATTATCAAAATACTAACCAAAATTCTTACAAAAGGTGTTTACGGTCTAAATCTATTTTCTTACTTTTCTGGTTTAGCTTACAATTTATTTATATATTTTGTATGTAGACAACCTTTGAAGACCTACTTCCGCTACTACAAAATGCATCTATGGATGACAACACGATAATTTTCACCGAGATTAATGACGCATTTGCCAATCCAGGTTCCATGCTTGATCTCTTCCTCGAGAGTTTTCATGTTGGTGAGAACATAAAGCACCTCCTCGATCACTTGATTATCGTAGCAATGGATGAAGTCTCATTTGAGAGATGTAAATCTATACACCATCACTGCTACATGTTAAAGATTGATGGTGAAAATTTTCAATCCGAGAAGTTCTATATGACAAAAGGCTTTGTTAACTTTGTTTGGACCAAGATTAAGCTGATGCAACGCATGGTGGAGTTCGGATATAATGTGATTTTCACGGTACGTGGGCTATTTTCTATCTTGATTTATTAGTTTAAATTTATGATTAATTACAGTGGTCAGTGTGTCAGCATAAGTCAGACACGAAGACATTTTATGTCTGTAAAATATAATTAGATCTGTTTGCAAAATATATATAATTAGATCAGAGTTTAGATGAAATATCTCACATAGATGTAGTAAACTTATATTCTGTACCATGGTTCTTAGAAGTTACAACATTGGTTTCTTAATTTCAATGATTCCTTTTATTTTTGGGCTTAATTTGTATGAATGTATATTAAACCTTTACCTAAGTGAAAGAGATCATTTCTCATATAGTTGAAAACTGAAGTCCAAACGTTATAATTTGTTTTTACAGGATCTTGATGTTTTGTGGTTTCGTAACATCTTAAAGCTCATCACTGTTCACTATGACATAACATTATCGTGTGATATATCTGTCGGATCGCCAGAATATATTGGCAATTTTCCAAATACCGGGCTTTTCTACGTGAAGAGCACCATGAAAAATGCTGAGGTGCTCAATTACTGGTATGAAGCAAGGAAAAGGTTCCCTGACAAGAACGAACAATCTGTTTTCAATGACATCAAGAAGGAACTCGTTGATCAGTTCCGAATTAAGATGCGATTTGTCGAAACTGATTATCTTAGTGGGTTTTGCAACTACGGGAAGGACTTGAAAAAGGTCTATACGATGCAGTCGAACTGTTGCGTCGGTCTTCAGAATAAGCTAAATGATTTAAGCGGCATTTTGGATGATTGGAAGAAGTATAAGGCTTTATCCGATGAGGAGAAAAAGAATGGAACATTTACGTGGACAGTTCCTCGTATTTGCTTACATTAACCTTGAGAAAATCATTTGTTGTTTAGCTAAGTATAATTTTCTTTGTTATTGCTTTTAGTTTATGTACTTAGATAATGAAACATGTATGTTGAAAAGAATATCAGACATTGAGTTTCTTAAAAGATCAAACATATATGTCTAAAGATAAGGTCAAACCTTTCAACTTTAAATATTCCTAAAAGATCTTTATGTAGGATTTCGAACTTGTGACCTCATATTCAGAAGATATTATACGTTTAACCACTAGATTAAATGATGATTCTTCAAAATTAAGTATTTCAAATCCAGTATCACTAGGAATTGAGGTACTTTGCCTATCCAATATTTTGTTCATCCAAAATTGTTGATCCAACGGTGGCTGCTAATTTTACTGTTTTGTTAAGCCACTGTTGAATCAACAATTTTGTAAAATACTTAATAAATAGTAAAAAAATTCAGAAAAATGTAAAATTTGGTCTCCAAGCACATATTAATATGAAGAACAAGTTGAACGGTTTGAATCGGTCATTTGGATTTTGAATTTTAGATTTATGGTCCAATTAGTTTTAACTCAAAAGGGAATTTTTTGAGTTAATACATTTGGACCGTCCGATTAGTTTTAAGATTCGTGCGAATTAAATCTACACTAATATTAAAGATCCCTATATTTTAGACAGAGACCGAATAGAATCCGTTTATAATCGGACGACCCATATCTATTAACTAAAAAAAATGCTCTTTTGGGTTAATGCAGAGGATGGGGATTCAAATGTTAAAGCGAAACCTTTCCATAACAAATGTTTATCATATATAATCTTATGCAAAGAATAAAGAAAATTAAAACATGCTAACATTTGCACAATAGAATATTCAACATAAGCAACCACGTGTTCAATTAAATCAATATTTTCCCTCAGATAATACAGCTTTTGTTTGAGAATTTCATCTCCCGGAAGGAATCTTATCTGAGAAAGCAATTCAATTAAGAAAAGGTATATTCTAATAGCGAATTAGCGTTGCCATATTTGACTGGCGAACCTGACAAGA
The DNA here is from genome assembly GCA_964058875.1 of Carex rostrata. Classification (NCBI taxonomy): domain Eukaryota; kingdom Viridiplantae; phylum Streptophyta; class Magnoliopsida; order Poales; family Cyperaceae; genus Carex; species Carex rostrata. The sequence continues at coordinate 342,728 of CAXKVT010000015.1, read as the reverse complement.
ACAGGAGATACAAGTGGACATGCAAGCAAGGGGATCCGTATCTTCTCAGGTATCTGATTCAACACAATTGAAACGGATGGCTCAGATTTACTCTCAGCAGGTGTCTATTCGGGATGGCGCAGGGTAGCATTATATTTGCGTTGAAATTCGTGCCAATTTGAAAAAACGATCCTGAACTGTCTATTTCAATTGTACTCAGGCAGGCAACCTGAGGGAATGTGAATTCCAAGCGATCGAGTTAGCAAAATATCACGAAGTATCAGTAGTCAACACGCCTTCCAAGTTCCAGGTGTTAAGATACAATTTTGTTATTGTAGAATTTATTGCATCATATTTTTCTTTGTCCCCATTGGACCACTGCTCCAATCTTTTAGATCGACTTGGATTTGCTCAGTGGAACACTTGGGAGATGCAGGTGACATGTCCCCCATTGCCATTGGAGCAACTCTGATCTCATGCAACGACATCATATGGTCTATTGTCTTGTACGTTGTTTCAGTGACCCTCTGAAACGCAAAAGATAACTCTTTGTACCATGTTCTGCACAGAATGCATCATTTACAATTTTGAGAAAGGGGTATAGCAAACCTGAGACGCCCCCATTGAGATGGATTCGGATTTCTAAGCTAACTCAAACTTTGAATTCGAATCTGGATCGTAAGATCAGATTTAGATGAATATTAAAGAGATCTTGTGAATTCTAATTTGGTTTGAATTGATCTGGACTGCCGTGAATTACTAATTGTTCAGAGGTAGGTAAAAGTTTTTTTAGAGATAGACAACCAGAATATAAATAGACATATATCTTGTTTTCAAAATTCAGGAATAGACAATTTAAATTCAGATGAATATTAAATAGATCTTGTTAATTCTAACTTGGGCTGAATTGATCCATACTGTTATGAATTAACCAATTCAGACTGTGGGTTATCCATAATGGATAAAAAAATTTTTCTAGAGATAGACAACAATCCGAATATAAATAAATTGATAGCCAGTTTTTAAAATTCAGAGGTAGACAACTGTCTATCTTTGATTCAATGTGGCTTTGCCACTGATTCAATCAATTAAAAAATAAAAAGAGAATAACTTAATAGGGCTTAATTCTCTTTATGTATTATTAAAAAGGGAATTTTAAATCACAATCTTTGATCTCCGATAATGTGTCTGAAATCTACAATCTCCAATTTATTTTGATATCCTAATAAATAGATGAAAATAGAAAGAAAAAATTGTTAAATCTCTCAAGTTTAAATTTTAGTTCTTGAATGTATGTTAAAAATATATTCATAAATTAAAATTTTTTGATGCATGCTTCAAGTATCTTAAAAATAAAACTCCTAACAAAATGAAATATTTTTTTTAAAATTACATAGTATAAATAAGCTATTAACTCCCCATAAGAAGTTTAGATTAATTATATAGGCTGGCTAAGCTCCTATCGGTAGGATTGAGTACTAAATCCTACCAAGTTATATATCCGTTTTTAAATTTCAAACAGTCCATTCAAATTGTTCAACATGATCTCTATATTAAAATGTGCTTGGAGACCAAATTTTACATTTTTTTTTGAATTTTTTTTCTACTTTTTTAGAATTTTTGAAAATCATTTTTTAATTAATATGGTAAAAAATAATAAAAAAAATTCTGAAAAACAAGGCTATGGTACAAAATCATTAACATATAATTAACTAAATGAAAGAAATAGTTTAAAGTCCAATTAAGTTTCCTTGGACAACATTTACAACATATTTAATTTATAATTTCAGGTCCAGGATGGGGGCGGTATTGTGTAGGTCCTATTCAATTTGCGGTATGCTTCGGAGCCGTTGTTGGAAATACTCTTCTTGGTGGGCAGAGCATGAAGGTATTTTACATATTTTTCAATATTTTATATATACCACCATTAAATTTTACAATGTCATCACTTGTTTATTCCAGTGTTGTAAAAAATGTCCATTTAGGCTGATTAATTGTCCGATTAGTTGTTGGCGGTGATCAAACCGTCACATATTTTCTTGAATAATCGGCCGATTATTTCCGATTATATCCGATTATTCCCGAATAATCGCTTGGCGGTACCATATCCCTCCGACGAGTGCATACCATTATTTACAACACTAGTTTATTCTATTTACAGATTTCAGTACCTTTTAGTGAATACCATTTTCAGGCTGGAATTTTTTTTTTTTTTTTTTTGATAAAAGGCCAAGGCCCGTTTCAGGCTGGAATTACCAGTCCTGTTATGGAATTATGCAGTTTTTGTATCTAAATTGACTTTATTACATAAGCATGTAGCAGAATTAATCTGAAACTAACTATTTGCAATTGCAGGCTATATATCGGATTGCAAAACCAGATGGAACAATGCAGCTTTACGAATTTGTGATAATTTTTGGGGTTTTCATGCTAATTATGGCACAAATGCCATCATTTCATTCTCTGAGGCACATTAATCTCATCTCTCTTGTCCTTTGCATTGCCTATAGCATTTGCGCATCGGCTGGTTCCATTTACGCAGGTACGTCTCAGTTCACTAAATAGTCACCATTTACTACTAACTGAACTGAACTGGTAAATATTGGATTGAATGAACAAATAAAAAGTTTTATGTTTTCTTTTTTATTGATATGCTGAAAACATTGTAGGACACTCGGATCGAGCACCTACCAGAGATTATTCTATTCCAGGCAGCAGCACGCATCGCATGTTTGGTGTTTTTAATGCCTTTGCAGTTATAGCCACCTCATTAGGAAATGGAATTATCCCTGAAATACAGGCATGCATATTTTTCGCAAACTAAATTTGTTTTTGTATGATTCTGCTTCACTTTTCTTTGTCGAATAAATTGTAAATTGTGCATAATTTTCCAGGCGACAATTGCTCCTCCTGTCAAAGGTAAGATGTTCAAGGGGTTGTGCCTTTGTTACACGATCGTCATTGCAACCTTCTTTACGGTTGCCATATCCGGGTACTGGGCATTCGGAAATAACGCAGCTGGCACCTTAATTAGTAACTTTACAATAGATGGTGTAAATCTCATCCCAACCTGGCTACTCACCATTACTAACATCTTCATTCTTCTCCAGCTCTCAGCTGTTGCACTGGTAATTTTGCCTCCTTTTTTTTTATCTCAACATATAATATATATATCAGCTTTATAATCTTTTTCTTGTCAAGCATGTACAAAATTAAATTTTATTGCATTTTCTGAATGGATACATGTAGATCTACTTGCAACCTACAAACGAGGTGCTTGAAGGACTCTTTGGAGATGTGAAAAAGGATCAATTTTCAGCACGCAATGTAATTCCGCGGCTGATATTTCGATCGATATCAGTTGCTGTGGCAACTACAATTGCAGCTATGCTCCCTTTCTTTGGAGACATCAATGGTGTTATAGGAGCCTTCGGTTTTCTGCCTCTTGACTTTCTCATGCCGTCAATCTTCTACAACATCACTTTTAAACCGTCACGACGTAGCCTTATCTTTTGGATCAACACTGCTATTATTGTTGTCTTCACATTTATAACAGTACTAGCAAATGTCGCAGCAATTCGTCAAATAGCTTTGGATGCCAGCAGCTACAAGCTCTTTGCAAATGTGTAATAATAAATCAGAATTTCAACTCCAATTTTGAAGAAATTTTGAACGCTCTTAGTCTCCTTGTTCTACGAGCATTTACTTGAAACCTGGCGTAATTATGTAAAGCTGACATATATATACGGAATCTCTGTGAATAGAGACAAGGACAACTTGTATTTTGTCCTTTTTTTTCTTTTTTTTTGACTTGAAACTTGTATTTTTTTCAGTCATTCATGGTGTATAATACAAAGACCTGTACGGCCGTACTGTATATTCTAAAAGAGTACGATATGATATTTTTTTATGTATGTATTAATTATTGTATTAGATTCTTGGGGGAATTTCATGTATATCCCTCGAAAGTTTTAATATTACCTATTTATCCCTCTAAAATCAATAATTCCATATTTATCCTTAAAAAATTATAAAAACTCACATATTTGTCCAATCTAACTCTATTATATATCAAATATCTCCAAAAATAATTAAATAATATTTTTTTTAAACATCAAAATTTATTTTACAATATTAATTAATATTACAATGACCAATGTACCCTTTCTTCCTCTCTCTCCCTTTAATATGTTAGAGTCTTGGGAGCGCCAAAACCTCCCGCCTCCTCTCCAAACACGCTAACATAATCTCCCACCTGTTCTCTTGAACTTTCTCCCTGCCTTTCCTTCGACCCTGCCTTTCCTCTCGAATTCTCTCACCCCTGCCTTAATTCTTCCTTCTTCATCTCTCCACTATTCAATATGGCATCGGATGTTGAATTGCCCTCCCTCTAGACTTGACTGCCAGAGATTACTCGAGACCTAGATGCTGAGTCGCCCACTATCGAGTAAGTTCTGAAACTTAGATTTTGTGTGACTTAGAATTTTATTTGAGAGTACCTGATTAGGTGCTTTGGAGAGTACATGAGTAAGTTCTGATCAGTTTTGAGTCGGTACCAGAGGTACTGATACTGTACCAGTTAATTCTAATTTTACTGGTATGGTACCATTTCGTACCAGTGGTATTGGCCTATCAGTAGTGGTCCTGGTAAACACCTATGAGTACTGTGCATCCCAAAAACAGCCTCTAATTGAAAAAAAATGAAAAACATTGGTTCCAGATTGAAATTGACAAAACTGTTATACTTCCATATAGAGAACACTCATGTGAACACACTAAAAAAAAAAAAATCTTGATTTGGAATTTTCTGTGATTTCTGGTGAGTGTTTGAAGTCCATATCCTGAAAATGGGGCTGGTTCAGAAAAAGACTGCTATCAGCCTAGAATTTGTCAGTTAAAAAATCACTGGTTCATAATAGTTCCTTAACCATAAAAATTATGAAATTAATTAGGCATAAAGTTCAAGTATTTCTTGTCATTTCCATATAAATAACTCCTAATTTGGCCAAGTTAATTGGTCACAGTAAAATTATGAAATCAGGTTGTCAGAACAATGGACAGCATCTAAAAATTAAATTCCCAGCAAATAATTTATTTTACTAGTTCAACATTGTATTTTGTTATTCTTAGGCATTCATCCGATGAACCAACGAGAAAACACAAGTGTCGGCGTTGTGGCATGTATGGACATCATCAAAAGACTTGCAAGAACCCGGCACCTCTTGTGACTACATCTCAAATATCTAAATCTGGTACCTCTCAAAATGTATCTCAATCTACAACTGGTAAAAGGTTATAAAACTTATTTATGTTCTCATTTGGTTAATTTTTTAGAAATTCAATCTCAATATTTATGAATTCCCTTATAGATTTTTAATTGCTAACAATAATTTTTTTTTCAAATCAAGGTACGAGGAAAGAATTCACAAACACGTAGGAGTAAGAAGTCGATGCGTGTGATGCCATGCATTTGACTGTCTAATAGTTGTGATGTGGTCTAATTTTCTGTTTTGATTATGGTTACTTGCATTTTGTATGTTTAAAATCTTATCAGATATTGCAATAGTGTGTTTTTTGGATCTTATTGTACCAACTTTTAAAAACTTGTTGGTACAATACAATATTGCAATGATTTTTTTGAAAAAGAACAAGTTTTTGTTTTTGTCTAATGCTGATTATGATTATGGTGTCATAATTTATGGGTAAGGCTAAGGTGCTATGGGTTGCATAGAGACCTACGGTGCTATGGCTCAATATTTGAGTTTTCAAAATCCAAACGGTCGATCCGAACCGTTTATCTTGTTGTCCATATTAATATGTGTTTGGAGACCAAATTTTATATTTTTTGGAAATTTTTTACTATTTTTTTAGATAGATAGAAAATCAGTTGAACTAAAAAATTCTGCACCATTCAGATATTTGATTTTCTACCTATCTAAAGAAATAGTAAAAAATTTCTAAAAAATATAAAATTTGGTCTCCAAACACATATTAATATGGAAAACGAGATAAACGGTTCGGATTGACCGTTTGAATTTTGAAAACTCGAATATTGAGCTGTAGCACCGTAGGTCGCTATACAACCCATAGCACCTTAGCCTTACCCCATAATTTATTTATTATACTAATGGTGACTAAAAGTTCATAATTGGTAGGAAGGAAATCTATTATTTCTTCTTGTTCACTGGGATAGAAAAGATAAAGGAAAAAGAAAAGAAAAAGGAAAAAGAAAAAGAAAAGAACAAAGTAAAGCAAAAAAAAGATTTGGATGCTTGCTTGGAGGTTATATATTAGCTTAACAAACTTTTAACTGTTAAAACCATTGCCATAAAATGTCAATAATACACCACTGCTTGTGATAGTGTCTTGTGCTTTTTGAGTTGCTGATCCTGCCTGACAAGAGAAATTAATGCAAGTGAGGCAAAGAAGATACCTTAGTCAGGCTACAAACTCCTGTTGAGAAATAAATTAGTTAGACAAAGAAGGGAAAATAAAAGAAGGGTAAAATGAGAATACATAGAAAATTATTGTTAAATATAATGGATTGGACAAATATGTGAGTTTCTACCATTTTTAAAGATAAATATATAATTATTGATTCTAGAGGGATAAATACGTAATATTAAAACTTTTGAGGGATATACATGAAATTCCCCCTAGATTCTTATAACACAAAATAATTCCAAAACATGGGCCGGAATAGATTTCTTAAAATTGATAGGTCATTATTAGTTTGTTACGTAAATACCGGACATAGACTTGAAATTATTCATGGAAGGCTGGAAGCCTTGATAAATTAATGCACAGAATTTACATTCTTCAAGACGCGCTTCAAGAAATTATTAAATACCAAATGGCGGCTTGATTACTTTCCTTATTTGCCTCCATTACAAAATCTTAGTTAGAAGAGAGAGAGGAAGCGTGCAGGACAGAGAGAGATGTTGTCAGAGAATAAAAGCAGATCAGAGGCTATATGGTATGTTCTTCTCGGAGCAGCTATAGCAACTGGTTTTGTGGTGTCTTATTTCTCTATAACTACGGAACAAAGCAAGACAATTCATTATCTAGGCTTGAGTAATGAGGCTCAACTTCCACCTAACTGTGTCTGTCTCAATGAAACAGAGAATGCACCAACAAATATTACTGAGGTACTTTATTCCTGTTTCTTCCTGTTCTCTCTCCACGCTTTATATTCTTCTCTGTTCTAGTCAGACATGATGCATATCTTGGTTTCAATCTCTATTTTTTCATTCTGTTTCTGGTTTTCAAATTCACAAGGTATGTTGAAATATTTTTTTTTCTTTTTTCTTTTATTTTTAAATCTTGACAGATGTTGTCAGTATAATTTATTTTTCAAATATCCAAATATGTAAACTATTGTTAGCGAAAACTAATGTTGGACAACTTGGTTAGCACTTGATAGAGAAAAGAAAAATGCAGATCTCCTTTCTTAAAATAAAACCCCTTAGATAAATTAAGCAAAAAATTAAATTTTTAAAATACAAAACAAAGGTCATACAAAAGGAGTTCAAGGTCTCAATCTATTTTCTTTATTTCTGATTTAGCCTGAGGCCTGAGAATGTACTATTTATTTATATATTTTGTATGTAGACAACCTTTGAAGAGCTACTTCCACTACTACAAAATGCATCGATGGATGACAACACAATAATTTTCACAGAGATCAATGACGCATTTGCAAATCCAGGTTCTATTCTTGATCTCTTCCTCGAGAGTTTTCATGTTGGTGAGAACATAGAGCACCTCCTGGATCACTTAATTATCATAGCAATGGATCAAGTGTCATTTGAGAGATGCAAAGTTATACACCATCACTGCTACTTGTTGAAGATTGATGGTGAAAATTTTGAATCTGAGAAGTTCTATATGACAAAAGGCTTTGTTAACCTTGTTTGGACAAAGATTAAGCTGATGCAACGCATGGTGGAGTTCGGATATAATGTGATTTTCACGGTATGCAGATTTTTTTTTTCTACCTTGATTAAATGATTTTCTTAATGATTAATTTCAACATCATTGCATTAGTCATTCAAGAAGACATTTTATACCAGTAAAATATAAATAGGTCAGAGTATATTTCCTCATAAAAAATATAGATCAGAGTATAAGACCAGATGTCTCACATTACAGCATTGATATCTTACTATTTATGAATGTATATTAAAATTTAAAACTTTACCTCAGGCTCAGAGAAAGATAACTTTTCTCATATAGTCGAGAATTAAAGTCGAAATGTCATATTTTTTTTTACAGGATTTGGATGTTTTGTGGTTCCGTAACATCTTAAAGCTCATCACTGTTCATTATGACATAACATTATCCTGTGATGAATATTTCGGATGGGCAGAAGATATAAATAATTTTCCAAATACCGGGCTTTTCTATGTGAAAAGCACCATGAAAAATGCTGAGATGCTCAATTACTGGTATGAAGCTAGGAAAAGGTTCCCTGACAAGAACGAACAACATGTTTTCACTGACATCAAGAAGGAGCTTGTTGATCGGTTCCAAATTAAGATACGATTTGTTGAAACTGATTATCTTAGCGGGTTTTGCCACTATGGGAAGGACTTGAACAATGTCTATACAATGCATTCGACCTGTTGTGTCGGTCTTGAGAACAAGCTAAACGATTTAACTGGCATTTTGAATGATTGGAAGAAGTATAAGGATTTATCCTTTGAGGAGAAAAGGAATGGAACTTTTACATGGACAGTTCCTCGTATTTGCTTACATTAATCATGGAAAAATCATTTGTTGTTTTAGCTAAGTATAATTTTCCTCGTATTTGCTTACAGTTTGTATCGTTATGGTACAGAAATATGGATATTGCCATAAGGCCAATTGACTATAAACAACGATGATAGTTATATAACTTCAGCGTTTAATTTCTTCTGTTTGTACTTTGTTTCTTAATAATATTCTTGACAAATAGAACCACAAGGCCCGGCCCGGCCCGGTTAAGCCATTTATATGGACCGGACAAAATTTCTCTGGTTGTATACAAAGTGAGCTATATTAACTCTTATGGTCGGAACCAGTATTTTTTACAAGTTCAATTGATTCTTTGAAGAGTTTAAAAGAAACTGAACTTTTTTACCGGCAGGTTAGTTAATAAAAAGAAATTATGTTCTCTCTTCTTCTTTCATTTTATTAAAGGAAAACCTAACGTATATTAATTTTATAATGGAGAGAGATTCAGTTACAACATTTGTAAGTTATAACATTTTATAATAATTCAGTTTTGTGATTTTTAAAATTCAAACAGTCGATTCAAATCGTTCAACATGATATTTATATTAAAATGTGCTTGGAGATCAAATTTTACATATATTTTTTTATTTTTTACTATTTATTAAGTATTTTGCAAACTGTTTTTTTCAATGGTCAAACATCAGTTCGTAAATATTTAATAAATAGTAAAAAAAATATAAAATTTGATATCCAAGCACATTTTAATATAAAGGTTATGTTGAACGGTTTGAATTGACTATTTAGACTTTTAATACAGAGATCATGTTGAACGGTTTGGATCAACTATTTAAACTTTAAAAATCACAAAATCAAATTATCGTAAGATGTAGGTTGTAACTTACAAATATTGTAAGTGGATCCCTCCTCTTTTATCGTAATAACTTCCTGAATTTGATTAATTTGAATCATTTATATTGTAGTGCTGATTATAAATTAATGTCCTGAGTTCTTCTCTTATTTATTTAAGGTGCTTAGGTAGAAATCCGAACCCATGTGATGATTTTGCAATCTCAAAAAGTAGCTGAGAATTTATAAAGAGTTAGGCTAATATGACATTGGTGTTATTTGAAACTAAATAACACCAAATCTTAAACCCTTAGATCTGCTTTAAGATTCGTAATATCCGCTTTTACTGTTCAAGCACTTTATTTTATACGAATCTTAAAGCAGATCTAAGGGTTTAAGATTTGGTGTTATTTAGTTTCAAATAACACCAATGTCATATTAGCCTAACTCATTTATAAAATGGCCAACGTCAACTCTAAACTGGAAAAAGAGAATTTTTAATGTAGTTATTACGGGAGGAACAAGAAGCACACATTTTTAGGAGGCTAAGGTGGTATCGATCTGTAACTAGCTAGTCTAAGTTAAAATATCTCATCGTATTTAGAATAGAGAACCTATAATCCTAATAAATATCTTCCTTCAAACTAGGGATGTCAATGGGTACAATACGAATAGGGTGGCGGCATTTATATATATATATATATATATAGAGGTGGGCTATGGTGAGTTGCGAAGTAAAACGCGTTTCTACTTCACGCCGTATTTTTATTTTGAAAGTTCAAACGACCGATCCGAACAGTTAGATATTTAATCCATATTGAAATGTGCTTGGAGACCCAATTTTACATTTTTTGGAATTGTTTTACTATTTATTAAGCATTTTTGAAAATTGCTGTTTCGCTGTGATGATTTTGCAATCTCAAAAATTTCGCTGTGATGATTTTTTTACTATTTATTAAGCATTTTTGAAAATCCGAACCCATGTGATGATTTTGCAATCTCAAAAAGTAGCTGAGAATTTATAAAGAGTTAGGCTAATATGACATTGGTGTTATTTGAAACTAAATAACACCAAATCTTAAACCCTTAGATCTGCTTTAAGATTCGTAATATCCGCTTTTACTGTTCAAGCACTTTATAAACAGTAAAAAAAACAGTAAAATTTTCTGGACCATCAGATCAGCGACTTTCAAAATTGCTTAATAAATAGTAAAAAAATTCAAAAAAATGTAAAATTTGGTCTCCAAGCACATTTCAATATGGAGAACAAGATGAACGGTTCGGATCGACATTTTGAACTTAAAAATCACAAAATATGAGCGTGAAGTAAAATAGTCGCTTTACTTTGCAACTCACCGTAGCCCATCTCTATATATATATAGAGAGAGAGAGAGATAGGCTAATATACAATCGATTGCACCACGCCTCTCGTGCAACCAAGTGGTTTTCCGATTTTTAAAGTCCAAATGATCGATCCGAACCGTTAGATGCGTTCTCCATATTAAAATCTGCTTGGAGACCAAATTTTACATTTTTTGGAATTTTTTTACTATTTATTAAGCCACTTTGAAAATTGCTGACCCAACGGTGGCTTGCCAAACAGTAAAAATCAGAAGCTACCGTTGGATCAGCGATTTTCAAAGTCAATCCAAACTGTTCAACATGATGGATATGTTAAAATGTGCTTGCAGATGAAATTTTACATTTTCTTAGAATTTTTTTACTATTTATTAAGATGGATACAAAAATTCAATGGTCTAAATATAAATATTTTGTTAAATACTTAATAAATAGTAAAAAAAAATTCAAAAAGTGTAAAATTCTATCTGCAAACACATTTTAATATATCCATTATGTTGAACAGTTTGAATCGACTATTTGAACTTTAAAAAATTTAAAAATCGAGAGTGCAATTGGAACTATTTTAATATATCCATTTCAATTCTCATGTTGTGGTCAAATGACAGCATGTTAGACACGTCACATCACATTTTTCAATCACTAGCTTTACCTGTCCCTCACAATAGAAAGATCTTTATGTTGATGTTAAGTAAAAACAGAACACTCACAAAAAAAGATTTTGCAAGCCAAAGGGTGGTCTGGCTCTCCTTTGTGCCAGTTATGCTCAGTAACTAGCTAGTGCCAAGGAAACTAATATACATATGTTCATTAAATGTCCCTATACGACAAAATTTTGATTTTGGATGGGTGATTGCCAAGATGCCTTTGGTAATTGGGGATCTATTGATATGATATAAGAGGAGGGATCCAATTCTCGATTGTGGAGGAGAATCTCTTGCAAGTACGATCTTGTAGCCCCCATTTAAAATTTTATGCTTTGCTCCTGTCCCACCTGTAAAAACACAGATTGATTAGTACACATATTAAATACGTACAATTAGAGAACCACGTATCTAACCAAAATCTTATTCATTGAAGCCCCGTTACCTACTTTTAAATGCGCGCACAGTTACTTAATTAAACAGATGGCCTTGAAAGGGTACTAAACCGCGGCACCAAACCGACAAAATTGAAGGAAACCTTATTATATATATTGATGCGACAAAATTCATTGGCCATTATATTATATTAATATCGGGCATAGACTTCAATAAATTATTCATGGAAGCCTTGATTAATTAATTTACGTCTGAAAGGCTCAAATTATATATAGTTGGTCGCCATAACCAACAAGACGTGCTTCAAGAGACTAATTTGTCAAACCTTAAGATATCTTACAGAGAGAAAGAGGGGAAGAGTGTGGGACTGGGACAGAGAGATGTTGTCAGAGAATAAAAGCAGATCAGAGGCTATATGGCATGTTCTTCTCGGAGCAGCTATAGCAACTGGTTTACTGGTGTTTTACTTCTCTATAATTACGGAACAAAGCAAGACAATTCATGATCTAGGCTTGAGGAATGAGGTTCAACTTCAACTTAACAGTACTGTCTCTCTCAACAAAACAGAGAATGCACCAACAAATATTACTGAGGTACTTTATTTTCTACCTTCCAAGGTGCTTTTATTATTATGTTTGTGGTGGGAATACACATATATAAGTTGCCGTGTTTAATTTAATTGGACATTTCAATTTGATAAGAGAATAGTCTTGAATAATTACAGTAGACACGAACTCTTTATATATATCGCTTTGTTCGCAATTATCTTTTCACTGTTTCTTCCTGTTCTCTCCACTCTTTATATTCTTCTCTGTCCTTCTACCTTGCCATGCTGCAAGTATTAATATATCTAACATGTTTCAAAAAAACCTAGGTGCAAGTATTAATGGCTATGCGTGCAAGTATTAACATATAATACATCAAGTATTCATATCTAATATATCTAGTATTTATAAAAAAAAATATTAATATCTAAAATTGTTAGTATTCATACATATGCATTGAAGTATAAATTATTATGTTGTAAAGTAACTTAAAATAATTAATTTGTTTGGTACTTAAACGTATTGATAGGTACTGAAAAAAATATTCATACTTATAACTGATAATTATATCTTCAAATATTGATATCTATGCAAAAAAAATGTTGTTATGTAAGAAACCAATTCTTTCTAGTATAATTATTTCACATTGTATCAATTTTGCAAGTGTTCAAATATTTATACATATATTTATAAACAAGAATATACATAGATAAAATGTAAAGTATTCACGAGAGAATAGAGCTAGGAGAGAGAAGAGAGCCGATCCAACTGGGAGAGAAAGGAGATATTTTTTTTATTGTATTTCTCTTTATTGACTTTGACCGTTAGGGGGACTGTTAGGAGACTAAAGTGAGGGAGACAAAATTATTACTCTAATTAATTTACGTCTGAAAGGCTTAAAGCACATAAATCAACAAATTATATATAGTTGGTCGCCAGAACCAACAAGAAGTGCTTCAAGAGACTTTGTCAAACCTTAAGGTATCTTACAGAGAGAAAGAGGGGAAGAGTGTGGGACTGGGACAGAGAGATGTTGTCAGAGAATAAAGGCAGATCAGAGGCTGTATGGTTTCTTCTCGGAGCAGCTATAGCAACTACTTTACTGGTGTTTTATTTCTCCATAAAAACGGAACAAATCAAGACAATTCATGATCTAGGCTTGAGGAATGAGGTTCAACTTCCACTTAACAGTACTGTCTCTCTCAATAAAACAGAGAATGCACCAACAAATATTACTGAGGTACTTTATTTTCTACCTTCCGTAGTGCTTTTGTTATTATGTTTGTGGTGGGAATACACATAAGTTGCTGTTTTTAATTTTATTGGACATTGCAATTTGATAAGAAGATAGTCTTCAATAATTATAGTAGACACGAACTCTTCATATATATCGCTTTGTTCGCAATTATCTTTTCACTGTTTCTTCCTGTTTTCTCCACTCTTTATATTCTTCTCTCTCTATTCAGCTATGCTGCATATCTTGGTTTCGATCTCCATTTTTATGCTGTTTCTGGTTTTCATACTCACGAGTTATTTCAAAATATATTTTACTTTTCAGATATCCAAATGTAAATTATTGTTATCTAAAAACTAACAATGGACAACTTGGTTGGCTTTTTAATTAATAGACAAAAAATGCAGATACTTCTGTAAAATAGCTTCCCTTAGATAAACTAAGCAAACAACAAGAAACAAAAATTAAATTATCAAAATATACTAACCAAAATTCTTACAAAAGGTGTTTACGGTCTAAATTTATTTTCTTACTTTTCTGGTTTAGCTTACAATTTATTTATATATTTTGTATGTAGACAACCTTTGAAGACCTACTTCCGCTACTACAAAATGCATCTATGGATGACAACACGATAATTTTCACCGAAATTAATGATGCATTTGCCAATCCAGGTTCCATGCTTGACCTCTTCCTCGAGAGTTTTCATGTTGGTGAGAACATAAAGCACCTCCTCGATCACTTGATTATCGTAGCAATGGATGAAGTCTCATTTGAGAGATGTAAATCTATACACCATCACTGCTACTTGTTAAAGATTGATGGTGAAAATTTTGAATCCGAGAAGTTCTATATGACAAAAGGCTTTGTTAACCTTGTTTGGACCAAGATTAAGCTGATGCAACGCATGGTGGAGTTCGGATATAATGTGATTTTCACGGTACGTGGGCTAATTTCTATCTTGATTTATTAGTATTAATTTATGATTAATTACAGTGGTCAGTGTTATTGCATAAGTCAGACACAAAGACATTTTATGTCTGTAAAATATAATTAGATCTGTTTGCAAATATATATATATATATCAGAGTTTAGACCAAATATCTCACATAGCTCTAGTAAGCTTATATTCTGTACCATGGTTCTTACAAGTTACAACATTGGTTTCTTAATTTCAGTGATTCCTTTTATTTTTGGTCTTAATCTGTATGAATGTATATTAAACCTTGACCTAAGTGAAAGAGATCATTTCTCATATAATTGAAAACTGAAGTCCAAACGTTATAAATTTTTTTTACAGGATCTTGATGTTTTATGGTTTCGTAACATCTTAAAGCTCATCACTGTTCACTATGACATAACATTATCCTGTGATATATATTTCGGATCTCCAGAATATATTGGCAATTTTCCAAATACCGGGCTTTTCTACGTAAAGAGCACCATGAAAAATGCTGAGGTGCTCAATTACTGGTATGAAGCAAGGAAAAGGTTCCCTGACAAGAACGAACAATCTGTTTTCAATGACATCAAGAAGGAACTTGTTGATCAGTTCCGAATTAAGATGCGATTTGTCGAAACTGATTATCTTAGTGGGTTTTGCAACCATGGCAAGGACTTGAACAAGGTGTATACGATGCAGTCGAACTGTTGCGTTGGTCTTCAGAACAAGCTAAATGATTTAAGCGGCATTTTGGATGATTGGAAGAAGTATAAGGCTTTATCCGATGAAGAGAAAAAGAATGGAAGTTTTACGTGGACAGTTCCTCGTATTTGCTTACATTAACCTTGAGAAAATCATTTGTTGTTTTGCTAAGTATAATTTTCTTTGTTATTGCTTTTAGTTTATGTACTTAGATAATGAAACATGTATAAGAATTTAGGTAATTTGCCTATCCAATATTTAGTTCTACATAGATTAAAATCTACAAAGAGATCTGGAATTAGGTAAACACTTGTTTGATAGACAGTACAACAGAGATAACGCAGCAATTAAAATGAAATAGGTTGTATACTTGTATTGGTACGGTACAGAAATATGGATTTGCTACAAGCCCACAAGGCCAATTGACTATAAACAATGGTGATAGTTATAACTGTTTTGTTTATTCCGTTTAATTTCTTCCGTTTGTGCTTTGTTTCCTAATAATATTATGGGCCATTCTACCAAGGCCCGTCCCGGCCCGTTTTAGTTTTAAAGCATTTTTAAAGCATTTTTGTGGACCAACTCTATGGTTGGAAGACTCGGAACCAGGAACTTTTTTTTAGAAACTATTTATACAAAAAAAAAAAACATAATTACTGAGATAGAATCTCGGGATCAAAGGTTTTTCTTTTTTTGCTGTACTAAACAGTTAATTCAGCAAGTTCAAGTTTTATAAATTTTTGATCAAACGGTGTGGCCTTTAGAATGAAAAAACGTGTCGTGTCATGATGTGATGTGTTGTAACTAATACATCGTGACTTTAATCTCGTGCTATGTCATGATCAAGTTAATTTTTTACGTGCATGCCGTGACTAAAATATCAAGATATGGTCACGGCATACGAATGTTCATGCCGTGTCCAAACGTACCATAATCAAATATGACTCGCATGATTATTTAATTATAATTTAAGTTAGTTTATTCAAGATTCACCATTTAATTAATATCTAATGGTCCTAATTACACGTGACTCGTGTGACTATGTATCATACTGTACCATGATTAGATTTTTCACGTATTGTGTCGTACTGTATCAAAGTTTTAAAATATAGTCACGGCACGGGATACGCGAATCACAACACGTAACTGACACACGTACTATGTTGTTCCGTGACGTAGCCGGCTCCGCCGTGCCATTTTTTCACTCTAGTGGCTTTGTGGCTTTGGTGTAATATCTCTGTGCGGAATAAATTATTCGGCCTATGTTTTCTTTTACTCCGAAATGGCGCAATTCAAGAACACAGCAGCGGGATTTCGGAAAAGATGACAACAGAAAGAAGACTAAGTTCGTAAATCACCAATAGCTATTTTCATTTCTTAAGGCAAAAAAAAAAAAAAAAAATATATATATATATATATATATATATAGAGAGAGAGAGAGTACGGCTAACGCGCTTCCTCTAGCATATGGGCCGAAATGCTTCCGGTGGAAATTTGAAATTTCAAAATCCAAAAAGTCGATCTGAACCGTTCATCTCTTTCTCCATATCAATATCTGCTTGGAGACCAAATTTTACATTTTTCTGAAATGTTTTACTATTTATTAAGCCACTTTGAAAATCGCTGATCCAACGGTGGCTTAACAAAACAGTAAAACCATTGGATCAGCGATTTTCAAAGTGGCTTAATAAATAGTAAAAAATTTCAGAAAAATGTAAAATTTGGTCTCCAAGCAGATATTAATATGGAGAAGAAGATGAACGGTTCAGATCGACTTTTTGGATTGTGAAATTTCAAATTTCCACCGGAAACATTTCGGCCCATATGCTAGAGGAAGCGCGTTAGCCGTACTCATATATATATATATATATATATATATATACTTATCATTTGATGGAAAATGAATTACATTTATTTCAAACATAAAAGTAAATTTTACAAAACTTTTTTTTTTTAATAAAAGTAGGTAACTCCCTCCTATTTCAGTACAGTGATAAAATATTACATAAAATATTCATAAAATATTATATAGATCATGTAAATCTATTAGAAAAATATTAAAAATTTAAATCAATAAAATTATTAACTAGATCCCGTAAATATTGCATATATTTGTAAATTAACTATTGCGTATAGTGATAAAATATTGCATAAAAATTGTTTGCTATCTTAAAATTCCAAATTTTTTTTATTTGAGACCGAATATTCATTTCAGTACAGTGATAAAAATGTTAGGTCAAATAGTATTCGACACATAAGAAAAATCAATTTTCTGTGACTTGGATTGAAAATATGTCAAATATGATAGTGCCAAATTGATTGTTCAACACAATAACAAAAAGAAAAACTTTGATGTGGAGATGCCATCTCGTTACTTATAGTTTTTATAAAAATCAAATCAATCAAGTTAGTTTGATAAAAAAAAAAAACAAATTATTTATGATTTGCCTTTTATCAAATCCATGTAGGACCGTTGAGACCGAAATCTTTTTAGTTACCACTTCAATATTTTAAAATTCGTATTTTATAATTAATTTTTCAAAATTTAAATATTATTATTCAAATTAAATTGATCTTCATATCAATTCTAAATAAATGTTTAAATAGCGTTTTATCGCGTCGTAGTGGAATAATTAAAAAAACAACGTTATACTCATATAACGCCGCTATAGTGCGAATTAACGCCGCTATAATGCAAAATAACACGCTATAGTGCTGATATTGTCATAATTTTTATAGTTAAAAAACACTACAACGACGCTACATCATTATATCATTGTAGCGTGTTATTTAAAACCTTCATTCTAAATCATGCATAGATTGATACATCGCACCAAATTGATGCGCATATTGGTCCAACGCATTAATTTTTGCATATAAA
Organism: Carex rostrata; assembly: GCA_964058875.1. Classification (NCBI taxonomy): domain Eukaryota; kingdom Viridiplantae; phylum Streptophyta; class Magnoliopsida; order Poales; family Cyperaceae; genus Carex; species Carex rostrata. Next base: position 324,484 of record CAXKVT010000015.1, on the reverse strand, counting down.
AAAGAGTGAGTCTATGGTACTATGCATATCACGGGTTGTTACCGTGCTACGGCTCTATATTCGAGTTTTCAAATCCTAACTGTTGATCTGAACCGTTCATCTTGTTCTCCATATTAATATGTGTTTGGAGACCAAATTTTACATTTTTTGAAATTTTTTTACTATTTTTTAGATATTTAGAAAATCACTTGATCTGAAAATTCTGGACCATCAAAAAACAGTGATTTTCAATAAATCTAAAAAAATAGTAAAAAAATTTCAAAAAAGATAAAATTTGGTCTCCAAACACATATTAATATGGAGAACAAGATGAACGGTTTGAATCGACCATTAGGATTTCAAAACTCGAATATAGAGCTGTAACACGGTGCCAAATCGTAATATGCATAGTACCATAGAATCACTCTATAAAAAAAGGAATCTCTTAATGTGGGCCCCAAGACCAAGACAAATTTGTGACCTTTTAAAATAATAAAATATTGTAGAAGTGACCTTTCAGAAGTTGGCAAGTTCAATCCTCAGGTCCCATTAATGCAGACCAAGACAATTGTTAGGCAAAAATTCGTTCACTAAACCAATCTGCATATGTTATATGAATGAGCCTAAATTAGTGTGCAGATTCGTCTAATAATTTAATTTTTTATATTTTTTTTATGTACGGAACTGTACAATAGAGTTAGTATCCTCAACTTCTAAGTTCTAACGACAAATGAAGTGACACAGAAATGATTTGAAGTGACAGAGCAATGATGTAATGAAGTGTGATAATTTTCCATTCGAACAGTTATGCACAATTTGACCTGTGATAATTTCAATGAGCAGTTAAGATTTTATAAAATGGCCAACGTTTATAAAAATATTTCTTTATTATCAGAAAGTCTTCAATGGTCTACTTTTAATATTAATTTCCTCAAATACATGTAAAAATATTTATTTGTCAATTTGAAAATTATTAATATATCTCTACACAGTATAACCTCTTTACAGTTTGTTGTATGCATTCTATTTTTTTTTTTATTAATATTGCTGACTTCAAGTTTGAAATCAAATGACAAAGGATTAAATCACAACAATTAGATGGTAAAGGAACCGATTCATTGCAATTTTGGATGTTATATGTCTAAGATATACTCCTGAATACATTTTCTAAAGAACAGGAGCATGCATTGATGCGGTTCCTCAAAATAATTTGGTTTCTTCTAAAAATATCATTTATCTGGTTGCCGACAAATAAATAAATGATCCAGTTTCTTAAAATAATTTGGTTCCTTCTAATTCATAAAAAAAAATGATCTATCTGGTTGCCAATAAAATGATGCAGTTCCTTAACACCCTGTTTGTGTGGATAATAGGAAGAAGGAAGGAGAGGTGAAGAATAGAAGAGAATGAAATGGAATATAAAGAAAGATTAACATATTTAACATTTTCGTACTTGGATGATTAATGACAGAAAATAAATTTAACTTTTATTTATGTCTTATTTTTTGTTTGGTTTGATTAAAAAATTTAGAATGTTAATGAAAAATTCGATTGCAGTTGTATGTTTGTGATAAAAAAACTTATATGAGAATTATATTGGTAAAATATAGAGTTGGACATTTGTGTTATTTTTAAAAAAAATATTTGTAACAAAATTTATTTTCATCTGTTACACTCTAAATTAGAAGAAAAACTAATTATATTAATTACAATGATACAGGGTTAAATCTTTCATCTCCTGTATCTTTCACTTCCGACATAATTTTGTCAACTATAAATGTGATTTGACGAAATTTTGGTTTTTTTTCTTCTTCCCAGTCCCTCCCTTCCTCTACTCTCCATCCAAACAAGCTGTAAAATGATTTGGTTACGTTCTAATCTAGCATACACCAGGGCACATGAGATATAAAGCATGGACCACAAGCTAAAGTTTTTATTTTTTTTTATTTTGCACCAACAAGGAATCGAATCTATAGTCTAGCATACACCAGGGCACATGAGAGATAAAGCATGGACCACAAGCCAAAGTTTTTTTTTTTTTTGCACCTAGGTTCTGAGACACCAAGACAAGCAACTTAACCATTACGCCATATTAGATTTGTTGTTAAATATTAGAAGCTATGCTATTTAATATATACTTGAGCTATCATATTAAAAAAATATATATATCTAATTTATATAAGAGGAGGGTTAAAATGCACCCTCTTTTTGTGCTCCTAACGTGCACCATCCCCTCATATCTTCATTTTCAAAGTTTAAATAGTTGATTCGAACATTCCAACGTGTTCTTCATATTAAAATGTGCTTGGAAACCAAATTTTACATTTTTTGAAATTTTTTTACTATTTTTTCAGAATTTTTAAAATCATCACTTTGCTGAATTTTTTTTATTATTGTTTAGTTTAATCAAAAATTCTTGAAAAATAGTAAAAAATTTCTAAAAAATGTAAAATTTGGTCTCTAAGCACATTTTAATATGAAGAACACGTTGGAATGATCGAATCAACTATTTAACTTTGAAAATGAAGATACGAGGGGAGGGTGCACGTTAGGAGCACAAAAAGGAGGGTGCATTTTAACCCTCCTCTTTATATAATACATGTGTTGAATTAGTAATATAATTAATATAATAAAAAAATAAAATATATAATAGACATTGTATTCTTAATTTTTGAAAATTATCGTATCGTTGTATCCGTATCGTATCCAATATGATACCAGTACCCATATCATGCAACATAGCTTCTAGTACATGAAAAAATCTTCTGGTTGCCGACAAAATAAATGATCCAGTTTCTTAAAATAATTTGGTTCCTTAACTAGTCCCAAAAACCAACAATCTATCCGGTTGCCAATAAAATATTTCACGCATTTCTAAAAATAAAAAATAAAATCTGCTTTTAGCCGGAGACACAATGTGCATTACGGAGAGCATATATACAGTCTAGGATATTTTTCAGTTTTTTTTTTTTTTTTTTTTTTTTAGCATGCACAGCAGGGACAGTGTCAGTCCTATGGAAAGTCTGTACCGTCAGGGAACCGGCGGATTTGTTTCCTATCTATCTAATGTTTTTTTTGGAGGCATTCTTTTACCACATTTGTTTTGTGTACCGGATGATCTAGATAGGTCAAAACAAAATGTCTTATGTTCGCATTAATAGTAAGTTAATTAGCAACGGATACATAACAGACTCAATAAAATTAATATTTTTCCTCATATAAAAGAGGAGGACTCAAATGTCTTGTTGCTTCATGCTCTAGTCGTATTCCAACATCTTTATTTTCAATTTCAAAATTCAAACAAAAGATTTAAACTGCTCAACATGATATCCACGTTAAAATATAGTTAGAGATCAAATTTTATATTTTCTTTAATTTTTTTTATTATTTTTTAAGATAGGTACAAAATCACTATTTTTAGATGGTTTGCAATTTTTGAAAAACATTGATTTTGTATCTAGCTAATTAAAAGATATTAAAAAATTTCCAAAAAATATAAAATTTGATCTCTAAGCACATTTTAACGTGGATATCATGTTGGAGGTTCAGATCTTTTGTTTGAACTTTTAAATCGAAAATAAAAATGTTAGGGAACGATTGGAGTATGAATAATGAAGCATTTGAGTCCTCCAGATAAAATGCAGATCTCTTTCTGGGAAACAAATCTGCTACGATCCTAAGGGGATTGTAGGGTCCTAAAATTCCAAATTCATCCTTTTATCTTTTGAGATGTATGGATCTCTACAAAAGTTGTTTTATATGTACGAATCTCAAAACTAATGAAAGTTCGATTTGAAATTTTAGGACCCTACAATCCTCTTAGGATCGTAGCAGATTTATTTCTCTCTTTCTGTCTCTGGTCTACCTCTCTGTTCATCCTTTCTTTTCTTTTCTTTTTTATTCTCTATTTTATATATAAATAGTTTCCTCCGATTTATCTTGCTTTTGCATTTTCTAATTGCCTTTTTAATTGTTTTCTCTATTTTCTTCTTAATTTCTTTTTTCATTTTATTTACCAATTTTTTTTATTTAAAAAAAGCTTATGCCAAAAAAAAAAAAACGATTTTTCTGATCTGATTCAACTGATTTTAATTCTATGGTTAAGTGACCAATTCAATTTCAATTTTTCCTTCTATGATACCAAGTTCATAAAGATTTTTGCCTATCGATCCCTGACAAAAATCCGGACTATACCACTATACATTGATAGATTTATTTTATCTCTCTCCACTAATTTTATTGATTTTTCTTGTCAAAACAATATTTTGGTGATTACTATTATATCTTTATTTTCAGCAATTAACATTTTATTCATGGCCAGGGGTGGACCCAGAGTATTTCGGGGGGAGGGGGCAGCTGCCCCCCTGGATTTTGAGTTTTAGTGGATATCGGGATGTTTCGATCGACTTTGCCCCCCCCCCCCCCCCCCCCCCACTCCTGAAAATTTGTTTGCCCCTCTTTGAATGTTTGAATTGTAATTCGAGTTAAATTTAGAGTTAAAATAAAAAAAATTATTTGAATTATGATTGATAATTAGAATTATAAGTTAGAGAATCAAAAATTACAAGTCATTGAAAAGTACAGGTTAAACCCAAAAGTACAAGTTAAAGTAATATTTTTTATCGATTACCTAATTAGTTAATGGATTTAAACCCGATTAGTTATTTAGACCCGATTTGATATTTTTTTTACCCTCCTGACAAAAATCCTGGGTCCGCCCCTGTTCATGGCTCATATATATCTATTCAATGACACTCTTTTATCCCTTTATCTGACTAGTACTGTATTCGATAAGATGTGTACTGGTAAGAATTATTTTTTATTTAGCCTATCAGGTACACGTAAGAATAAAGTTTTTCTCCATTTATATAACGGGCATTGGTATGAAAATGCTTCAACCCAACCCATTGACACTCCTAATTGCACACACTAAAAAACTCTTGGATATCCATATATACTGCCTCAGTCACCCGGCATACTAAACTAGCTACTGAACTAAACGGAGGCAGATCAAGACAGTGAATATTAATTGTTATTCATCTGTATCTTCATTGTGGTGTTGTACGTACTCGTTGTTTTAAGTTGTGTTCGTATTTGATAGTAAGGTACGTAGAACGTAGGGAATGTAATAAGGTTGGTGAGCTGCCTGCTGACTCTGCTCACCGACCTTAAAAAAAAATGCTGGTTCACTGAACCTCACAATTATTGCATCCAATCTTCAAACTAATTAGTTATTTTAAGTTTAAGATCCACATCTGCACTCAAGCATAAACAGTCACTCATTTAGCAGCATTGGTACAAGTGGCACCTCTCAGACTCTCCTTGGTCTCATTTTGTCTGTCCAATAATCCATCAAAGTACAACTCATCATATGCATTTTGTCTTATTGATTTTTGTATATGATCATTAATTAAAACAAAATATCATTTCTTGTACTTCAGAGTTCAGACAAGGCCAACACACTGCACTTCACTGGCATATGCAATTATATTATCAGTGGGTCCCCAATTACCATAGGCATCTTAGGAATCACCCATCCAAAATCAAAATTTTGTTATATAGAGATATTTAATGAACAGATGGATATTAGTTTCCTTGGCACCAGTTACTGAGCATAATTGGCACAGAGGAGAACCAGACCACCCTTTGGCTTGCAAAACCTTTTTTTTGTGAGTATTATATTTTTAATTAACATCCACATAATGATCTTAATTTTTTTGAGGGAAATTTCACGTATGCCCCTAAAAAATATCAAAATTACTTATTTCCCCCTCTGAAATTCATAACATCATATTTACTTTTCTAAATGTCAAAAACTCATAAATTTCCTGGCCCATTTTATTGCCTTTCCTATTAAAACACAATTTGAAATGATAAAGTACCAATTTTAATCTTTATTAAAAAAATAAAATGGGTTGTTTCTTTACTTTTAAGTTTTAACGCATGCACATTGATACTTAGGTATATGCTTGTGTAAGTGTAAAAGTAGAAAAATGATATAGAAAAAATTGAAGGCATCTACCGAATTCAATTGGTTCTGTAGTACATGGAGCTACCTCCATTAATCAGACCGAATTTAATTTTACTTATAGTCCACTGGAATACAGCATTGTCTATTGGTTTTAACTATTGTTCCTTCTATTATGTGTCATGCTTCTCCATATATAAACGACACTCGATCATCCTAGAATAGCTCACATTTGATAAATCCAAAATCGTTGTGGGACAGGATTCAAGTCGCATGGAACAACATAACATCAACTGTTTGGTAGTACATATATTTATTTTATTTTTTTAGGAAAAACCCTTAGGCGTAGTACATATTATTTACATACATCCCCAGGACCTAGCTAACAACTTTTGGCATTCAAAGAGAATTCACTTGCCTCAATCCACAAGCTACAAGTTCTTGCTCCAATAAGGTACAAAACTCTATTTAACAGTTACGGAAAACCAATTGTTTTTAAATACTTTACACGCTATAAATTGGGGTGCTCATTTTTACAGCACCAATTCTGTATTATACAGCACAATATATATTTTGGGACTAAAATACTCCTGCTTTTATTTTCACAGCACACCCCTGTCAAAAAACCAAAGACTTGGTGCAGGGGCATTTTCGTCCCAAAATTTATATTGTGCTGTATAACACAGAATTGGTGCTGTAAAAATGGGCACCCATAAATTGCTGTCACAACTCCACATACAAAATACTAAAAGCACCCCAATAGTACAGGATTTGTTTGGCATCATTAAATTACAGAGTTCTAAAACTAGAAAAAAAGGCAACGGATACTGCAACGATCACCTGAAAAATAAACCAAAAATTTTTTTAATAGGAAAAAATGTAAAACTCCATTATCTTTAAAATAAAGATTCCTTTTTGATTCAATGCAAAGGATACGAATTCTATTTTGTGGGAGATAGGTAAAGCATAACTACCATAGTGTATTGAAAATACCCGCCCGTGGTCCGTACCCGGCCGGACCGTATCCGGGGCCAGGTTTGGAACGGGTAGGTGAGTAACCCGGGTAGGGGTTAAAACGGACCGAGACCGGTTTTTTGAAAAAAAAAAACTCGTGATAACCTGGACCGTGCCAAATCCAGACCTGCCCGGACCGGAACGTGAACCCGCCTACCCGTCCGAACCTGCCCGAACCCGCCCATACCCGCCCATAAAATGTAAATTAAAAAAAAAAACGGTTTTCAAATAAGTAATTAATTTAAGAAATCGATAAGTTAAATCCATTGTTTTAAAATAATTCATAATTTTTTTAAAGTAATTGATTTAAGAAATTTTTTATTATATTTTATTGTTTTAAAATAGATGATTTAAGCAACATTGTTTTAAAATAATTCTTAATTTTGATTTATATTTTATTATAATAAAAATTATTGAGTTCAAATATGCAATCATGTCAAATAAATTTTAGTTTAAATGAATTTTGATTTATATTTTATTGATTTAAAAAGAAAAACAAAAAAATAAAAAAAAAGCAGCAAAAAGGAAAAAGGAAAAAAAAAAAGCTAAAAAAATAAACCCGTTCCTAACCGGATTGGACCCGTACCCTGAATCAACCCACGGACTCGGACCGAGCAACCCGCGGATACGTGCTACCTGGGGATTGAGCCGAATAAGAGTAGGGTTTTCGAAAATAAACCTGTGCTATCCTACCCAAGCAACCCGTGCCCATATCAACCCTCCGCCCGCGCGGCTTTGACCCGGACCTGGTCGGTCCGACCTGTTTTCAATCCACTTTTATTATCACAATAATGCAGTTTGCCCTTTAACCCTCTAAAGCTAAAAAACATCATATGTGAAAAGGTTCCCATTGATTGTGTATCCTCTACATTAACTCAAAAGGGAATCTTTTGAATAGCAACCGTCTAATTTTAAACGGAGCCAATCCACTATCTGCCTATAACATAAGAATATATTAATATTAGTGCAGATCTAGTTTTTGGTGAATCTTAAAACAGATCGCACGGTTAAAATTCATTAACTCTTTTTATTTTTAGTTAATGCAGAGGATTCCCATCTCCATTCTCCACAATGGATCGAATCTTTTGCGGAAATCAATGCTGACAATGTTATAGCAAATACATCTTTGTCATTCATTCAATAAAATTCCCTGTAGCCCCTCTTTTATGCGAATTAATAAATCCTGACCATCCGATTTGTTATAAGATTCGTGCAGACTAGATCTGCACTAATATTAAAGGACCCCCTATATCATAAGCAGGGGCCGGATTGGCTCTGTTTAAAATCAAACGGTTCAGATTTAGTAACTCAAAAGATTCCTTTTTGAGTTAATGCAGAGGATACGCACTCCTTTTATGCTTTGTTCCTGTATGCACCACCTGTAAAAAGTATGATTGATTAGTACTATACACATGTGTCCCGTTAGTTTATTGAAGCACCGTTGCCTACTTTTAAATGGAAATAATTAATTTATTTCCCTTTTAAATGGACAACTACTAAAATAGTTAAACAGATGGCCGTTAAACCGACAAAATTGAAGGAATTAAGCCTTTTTATATAAAAGAATGCGACAAAATTCATAGGCCAATATATTTAATATTATATAAATATCGGACATAGCTAGACTTCATAAAATTATTAATGGAAGCCTTGATATATTAATTTACGTCTGAAAGGCTCTCTAAGCGCCAAAAACAACAAATTATATATAGTTGGTTGCCAGAACCAACAAGACCTGCTTCAAGAGATGTTGTCAAACCTTAGGTCTCTTATAGAAGGAAAGAGAGGAAGAGTGTGGGACAAAGAGATGTTGTCAGAGAATAAAAGCAGATCAGAGGCTATATGGTTTCTTCTCGGAGCAGCTATAGCAACTAGTTTACTGGTGCTTTATTTCTCCATAAACACAGAACAAAGCAAGATAATTCATGATCTAGGCTTGAGTAATGAGGTTCAACTTCTACCTAGCAGTGTCGGTCTCAACAAAACAGATAATGCACCAACAAATATTACTGAGGTACATCAAACTCTTATATATATGTGTATTATAAAGTTAATTTGCTGATACATCGATCGCTTTATTCGTGCAATTATCTTTACACTGTTTCTTCCTGCTTCTTCTCTGTTATGCTCAAACATGCTGCATATATAACTTGGTTTTTTTATGCTGTTTCTGGTTTTCAAACTTGCAAGTTATTTCGAAATATATCATTTTTAAGATATCCAAATATGTAAATTATTGTTATCTAAAAACTAGCAATGGCCAACTTGGTTGGTTTTTTGATAGACAAAAGAAAAATGCAGATCCTTTCGTGAAATAGCTTCCTTAAAATAAACATAACAAACAATAAAAAACAAAATGAAATTGTCAAATTACTAACCAGAATTCTTGCAAATTAAAGGAGTTTACAGTCTAATTCTATTTTCTTTCTTTTCTGATTTAGCCTGAGCACTTACCATTTATTTCTATATTATGCATGTATGTAGACAGCCTTTCAAGACCTACTTCCGCTACTAAAAAATGCATCTATGGACGACAACACGATAATTTTCACCGAGATTAATGATGCATATGCAAATCCAGGTTCTATTCTTGACCTCTTCCTCGAGAGTTTTCATGTTGGGGAGAACATAGAGCACCTCCTCGAGCACTTGATTATTGTAGCAACAGACCAAGTCTCATTTGAGAGATGTAAAATCATACACCATCACTGCTACTTGTTAAAGATTGATGGTGAAAATTTTGAAGCTGCGAAGTTCTTTATGTCAAAAGGCTTTGTTAACCTTGTTTGGACCAAGATTATGCTGATGCAACGCATGGTGGAGTTCGGATATAATGTGATTTTCACGGTACGTGGATTTTTTTTCTATCATAATTAATTACATTGTAATTGCATAAGTCATACATGAAGACATTTTATGTCAGTAAAATATAATTAGATCAATGTATTAGACCAAATATCTCACATAGCCGAAGTAAACTTATATTCTGGAGCATCGTTCTTACTTCTTACAACAATAGTTTCTAAATTCTTTTTGGACTTAATATGTATGAATGTATATTAAAACTTTACCTAAGTGAAAGAGAACATTTCTCATATAGTCAAGAACTGAAGTCCAACTGTTATAATATATATTTTTTTTGTTACAGGATTTGGATGTTTTGTGGTTCCGTAACATCTTAAAGCTTATCCCTGTTCACTATGACATAACATTATCCTGCGATGTATTTATCGGATGGCCAGAATATATTGGCAGTTTTCCAAATACCGGGCTTTTCTACGTGAAGAGCACCATGAAAAATGCTGAGGTACTCAATTACTGGTATGAAGCAAGGAAAAGGTTCCCTGGCAAGAACGAACAATCTGTTTTCAATGCGATCAAGAAGGAACTTGTTGATAAGTTTCGAACTAAGATGAGATTTGTCGAAACTGATTATCTTAGTGGGTTTTGCAACTATGGGAAGGACTTGAACAAGGTCTATACGATGCAGTCGAACTGTTGCGTCGGTCTTCAGAATAAGCTAAATGATTTAAGCGGCATTTTGGATGATTGGAAGAAGTATAAAGCTTTATCCAGTGAGGAGAAATGGAATGGAAAGTTTACGTGGACATTTCCTCGTATTTGCTTACATTAACCACAGATCGATAAATCGTGTGCTGTCTTCGCTAAGTCTAATTTTCTTTATTAATTTTGTTCTATATATGTATTTGAACTTTTAGAAAATGGAACATGTATGTTGGAAAGTATATCGGACGTTGGATTTCTTTAATTCCTGGTTTAATTTTCTAAACATAGTTATCCTTCAAAATTAAGCCTGGTTGTGTGATACAATGAGGAATCAGGTAAACGTGTGATACTCTAATTTCTTGACTGGCCCTGGTCCAAAGCCCAAAGCCCAAAGGCCTTTATTTGTTTCTTCGTATGTGGGATATGTACATTTCTAAGATTGAGAAAATCTTTTTGCATGATTATAATAAAATAATAAGTAACAATCAGAAATTTTGTTCATTTGTAAGATTTATATTTTTTTTAATTCGTAATAGACGAAATTCTGATGATTTTATTTAATTGAACAAAATCATTACCTATTAAAATATTTCTGTTAAGACAATGTCAATAAATTACATTCAAAGCTAAATCTGCGTTTGAAATCTCAAGAGCAGGATCCTAACGCAGAATGTTGAGATTGCATATTTTCAGGTAGAATTGTATCTATTAAACTGTGAAATGTCATAATGTGAATAATGCACAATATCTCAAATAAATTTGAAGAAAACAAGAAATTAATCCTCCACTTGTAATATATGTAGAAAATGCCAAAAGTACCCTTGTAAGTTGAAGAAATTAATGCTGGCCCTGAGGCTATTTCAATGGTTGTAGTACCGCTGTTTTAATTTATACAACAGTTTTGACTGTTATTATCTGTACTCTTTTTATTGTTTTCATGAATCAGCTGTTATTGGCTTCTTCTAAGTCATGCATATTTTATTGAGAAATAATCTGATTTCTCAATTCATTATATTCGAGCGCGTCCTCCAACAAATTTAACAGAAAAAACCTTCCAATTTTGTCTAACTTTCATTTCTAGCACTAATATTCAAATTTTAAAGTTTTGTTTATAACATTTTACAATGCTACTCAAAAGAATTTAAACATTTATATGTAAGCATTAAAATTCTAAATATGTATAGTTTTAACTCTTAACTACTTTTATATTAAAGCTAAAAAAGGAAAGATCATTCTCGTCAATTTTTCCGACGATCCGTGATGAATTTTACGAATCTAAAAATACGAACATTTTCTATTCGATTTTATCTTTCAAATAAGTCATTTGTTTTTTTTTCTTTTGAAAGTAAAACTCAATCTACAACCATTTAAATTTTTAAGGCTTTGTACATAAAGTTTATATGCTTTGTAGATGAAGTTTGTACATAAAGTGTTATTGTTGAGGTTTATATGCTTTGAAACAGTGTTGTAAATAACGGTATGCAGTTGTCGAATGGATGGGGTACTACCAAGTGATTAGTCGGTATACGGCCGATTAATCAAAATTATGCAGACAATTTACCTTTTTATTAAATTTATGTATATATATCATAATTTATTTAACTCATTAAACTTATCAAATAATTAAACTTAATTTAATTTAATTTCATCATTATAACATGACACTACACTTATTTTTTTTAACGCATAAGCACTTTACATGTGTTAGTAACACATTTATTTAAGGAAAAAAATAAATTCAAGAGTTAAACTTTTTTCAAATATTAATAACATATTATGTGAAAAAAATGAAACATTCCAACATAAAATCACTAAATTTAGTTTATATTATAACTTAGTTTCATAACTGAATATATCGTACTAATTGAAAAAATTACATCAGTAATTAGTAAGAAAAATATATAATAAATAAATAGAGGAAGAATTTATCAATTTGAAAGTAAGAAGAAAAAATATTGAATGTATGTCCAAGCACAAACAAAACTGCAATATATGATTTATAAAACTTATTATCACACACTATCACATAAAAAAAAGTCAATGTGAAAAAAAAATTACTGAAATAAATTAGAATATACGGGAATAAACAGGAATAATCGGCCGATTAATCAGAAAAATGGCCGATTAAACGTTTTCCACCGCAAACATGCCTCCATTAAGGGTATGCGTGATGGTTTGACCACCGTCACCGATTAATCGGCCGATTAATCAGCCGTCACGGGCGTTTTTTACAACACTGCTTTGAAGTGTTATTGTTGAGATTTAAATTCTTTGTACATGAGGTTTATCCGCTTTATTCTAAATATTTGAAGTGTTATTAATGAGGTTTATATGAAGGATTTGAAGGCTTGTAAACAAAGATTTTAAGGGTTTTGAAGCAAAATAAAAAAAAATAAACTAAAGTCACATAAATTTAAAGTGGTAAAAAAAAATGACAACACAAATATAACTCGAAAGTTATTATTCATGGATCTTATTTGAAAGAGAAAATCGAGTAAAAAATGTTCGTAGTTTTAGATTTGCAAAATTCATCACGGATTATCGAAAAATAAACGAGAATGATTAGAGCTTTAAATGTTTGAATATGAGCGCTGAAAATAAAAATAAACATCAAGTATTTTATTTTCTATTTTCACAAAGTTTAGACTTTGCATACACCTTCAAAAATATTTAAATAAATCTAGAGACCGATGCAGCTGCCAATATTTCTTTAGACTTTGCATCTATCATGTCATTGGACCGTTTGACTAGATGAAATGCAGACTTATGAAAAGACCCTAAAAAAATGAAAATTTATAACAAATGGTGAGGACGATATTGATCTAGTAAGGTATTCCACCGGATGTGAAAACCTCAATTCTTAACTAAGAGCATCTATTTTTGTAATTGTATAAAATAATATATTTTACTATCACAATAACAATTTTAGCAATTTTTTCATATACTTTCAAACGATTGTCTTTCTTGCCATGCATTATAATTTTAATTTATGACGCATTGAATAGTTTAATATAATATTTTATCTTTGCAATTACCTCTTCAGCATTGGAATTGACATTTTAAACAAATAAATAAAACAATGATAATTATGATGTGTTACTTTAAAAAAGAATGCTAATTTAATAAACTTGCTAAATTGCAATTGTAATTGCTCTTAATGTAAAAGTTTGGGGCAATTACAAAATCACAAATGCAGGTCTTTCTTAGATATACAACTCAAAATTTATGTATAAATTAAAAGAATTATCAAAATTGTGTAAACTCATTGCAAAGAGAAAAAACAACACATGATTATTCACAAAAACGTGTGTAATGAACAATCTGTCTTTTGTCATGGATTATCTCAAAGGATCTGGACCTGACATGGCGATTGCCATGGGTACTCTGCACTGACAATGTTCCGGTAGATCCAGCAACCATCCTTAGCATACTCAGCAAATCCCCTAGAACTTGATCACTTTCTCCTCTGAAACTCAATGAATTTAACACCAGAATATTATTGCTAGTGTAATTCATGTCTCCTTGTCCTTCGTCCCAGCCATCATCTCTGTTCCTAACAACAATTCCATTTTCATTCCATAGTTCAGCATTGATAGCTCCAATCAGGGCTGTGCTTTTACGACTGAGCGGATGATTACCGGTGTTGTCTAGTGGCAATGTTGCTTGAAGACCCAGTACCTTTCCAAAGGTCTTTTATTATTGTTAGCAATACCGATGATATTACTAAACACTATCTAATTCAAGTCTTTTTCTTATTAATTAGGATGTGTTATATAAATTATTTTGTTGATTAATGGGGTAGATATCATTTTGAGATTATATTCTATGTTAATTGAATGTTCGTGGCTAGCAAAAATGTGGAGGTCTAGCCAATTGCAAAAAAGTTATGAATAAACACAATAAATTATACTTGAGATTTCAATTACATGTTTTCCTTTAAATATCACAATTAAATACTACTTGCTGTTGTGATTTACTTTGTTCAACATTGCAAAAAAGTTGATGCCAAAATTCATAACGATACACTAACTGTTATGAATAGACACAGTAAATTATACTTGAGATTTCAATTAAATGTTTCATTTCAAAAATCTCAATTAAATTAATACTGCTTGCTGCTGTGATTTACTTTTGTTCAACATTCAAAGGGAGGTCTCAAATAAATAGAAATTTTGTTGTCTTCGGGAACTAAACATTTCCAACGGTAGCCTCATGGAAATATTAAGTATAACTATAAAATAATATTAACTAAATCAATAAAACATTTTCATGTGCATATTGGTCTAGTATTTTCGTGAGCCTTCATTATAAAATTATATAAATATAATAACTAAAACATTTCCACAGGTAATTCATGGAAATAATATATCTCACTACATCCAAAACATTTCCAAAGGTAATTCATGGAAATAATATATCAATAAAATATAGTATTTGATTTGTTTGGCGGGTCATGAGTAATCCAAAAGTATTTTCAAGGGCGGATAGGAAACATTTCCAAAGGTAGACAATAGAGATTTCCATGCGTTACTATTTCCATGGGCCTGCCATTGAAAATTGTTAAGTTTGTCAGAAAAGACAATTTTATTCCCAACAGACTTTCCTCCCCTTGGAAATAGCATAGGCTGCGCATGGAAAAAAAAACCAAAATCTAGTAGTGTACACCGTGACCACATGATGTGATCAAATATGATGTGACCAATCATATTTAATTGTTGTTTTCAAGTTTTAAGTTAGTTCAAAGAAAATAATAACAAAACAAATTAGAATAAGAAATATTGTTGAAAAAAAAAAGTCTTGTAATGTGTCACATGATGTGAAGTAGCTAAGATGGTAGAGGATAGTCATGGTCACGCGAATGGTATCAGCGTGTGAGTCACGTCATGTGATCGACATATGTGGGGTGATGGAACAGGTAAGGCATTACTAATTTCCTTCTCTAGACAAAGCCTACCATGCACAATAATGCATTTTGCACATTAATAAAAAAATCCATATGTGAAATGTGGAGTGATTCTCATGAATACCCCAATAAGTCAATAATGCATTTTGCAAGTACTCTTGTGGAGGAGAATCTTTTGCAAGTACGATCTTGTAAACCCCATTTAAAATTTTATGCTTTGCTCTTATCCCACCAGTAAAAACACAGATTGATTAGTACACATATTAAATACGTACAATTAGAGAACCACGTATCTAACCAAAATCTTATTCATTGAATCCCCGTTACCTACTTTTAAATGCGCGCACAGTTACTAAATTAAACAGATGGCCTTGAAAGGGTACTAAATAGGGGTGTCAATGGTACCTTTTTAGCCGTTTACCCGACCCGTATCGTATTCGATAAGACGGGTATGGGTAAGTTATTTTTTTCGTTAGCTTATTGGGTATGGATATAGGTAAGGGTATGGGTAATGACTATTTCGTACCCGTTACCCTATAGGGTAATTATAAAATCCAAATATATATTTAATTCAATTTTCAACCCACCTAAATGTATATTCGTGTTTTTGAATTTGTATTCTTTATAAAAAAATAATTTAGTTAGAATTGATTGCACATTTATTTTATTTTTTATTAGAAATGCAATTATATATGTGTTAAAATTAATGAGTTTTTGATGTTTAATTTGTAAAATATAATAAAACTAATTATTATACTAGTATTATTCGTTATTCACCCGCTACCGTTTCGTTACCCGATAATATTAACGGGTAAGAGTAGGGTAGAGTAAGATTAATTTTTAATGGATATGAGTAGGGTATGGATAAGGTCAATTTTAATGGGTATGAATATGAAAATATCTCCACCCGACCCGTACTGTACCATTGACACCCCTAGTACTAAACCGCGGCGCCAAACCGACAAAATTGAAGGAAAACTTATTATATATATTGATGCGACAAAATTCATAGGCCATTATATTATATTAATATCGGACATAGACTTCAATAAATTATTCATGGAAGCCTTGATTAATTAATTTACGTCTGAAAGGCTCAAATTATATATAGTTGGTCGCCAGAACCAACAAGACGTGCTTCAAGAGACTAATTTGTCAAACCTTAAGATATCTTACAGAGAGAAAGAGGGGAAGAGTGTGGGACTGGGACAGAGAGATGTTGTCAGAGAATAAAACCAGATCAGAGGCTATATGGCATGTTCTTCTCGGAGCAGCTATAGCAACTGTTTTACTGGTGTTTTACTTCTCTATAATTACGGAACAAAGCAAGACAATTCATGATCTAGGCTTGAGGACTGAGGTTCAACTTCCACTTAACAGTACTGTCTCTCTCAATAAAACAGAGAATGCACCAACAAATATTACTGAGGTACTCTATTTTCTACCTTCCGTGGTGCTTTAATGTACATCAAACTCTTCTATTTTCTTACTAACCAAAAATTAAATTATCAAAATACTAACCAAAATTCTTACAAAAGGTGTTTACGGTCTAAATCTATATTTTCTTACTTTTCTGGTTTAGCTTACAATTTATTTATATATTTTGTATGAAGACAACCTTTGAAGACCTACTTCCGCTACTACAAAATGCATCTATGGATGACAACACGATAATTTTCACAGAGATTAATGACGCATTTGCTAATCCAGGTTCCATGCTTGACCTCTTCCTCGAGAGTTTTCATGTTGGTGAGAACATAAAGCACCTCCTCGATCACTTGATTATCGTAGCAATGGATGAAGTCTCATTTGAGAGATGTAAATCTATACACCATCACTGCTACTTGTTAAAGATTGATGGTGAAAATTTTCAATCCGAGAAGTTCTATATGACGAAAGGCTTTGTTAACCTTGTCTGGACCAAGATTAAGCTGATGCAACGCATGGTGGAGTTCGGATATAATGTGATTTTCACGGTACGTACGTGGGCTATTTTCTATCTTGATTTATTAGTTTTAATTTATGATTAATTACAGTGGTCAGTGTTATTGCATAAGTCAGACACGAAGACATTTTATGTCTGTAAAGTATAATTAGATCTGTTTGCAAATATATATAGAGAGAGGGGGATCCACTTACACTCTTTTTTAGTGATACCATATTACACCATATATTTTCCAAGTCCAAAAAGTCGATCCAAACTGTTCAACATGATAGATATGTTAAAATGTGCTTGCAGATCAAATTTGATATTTTTTTTGAATTTTTTTACTATTTATTAAGATTGGTACAAAAATTCGATGGTCTGAATATAGCGATTCTGTTAAATACTTAATAAATAGTAAAAAAATTCAAAAAAATATAAAATTTGATCTGCAAGCACATTTTAATATATTCATTATGGTGAACAGTTGGAATCAACTATTTGAACTTTAAAAACTTTAAAAATAGAGAGTATAATTCGGTGTCACCAAAAAATGTGTAATTGGATCCCTCCTCATATATATATATATATATATATATATATATATGAAAATGCTAATATGCTATGTGTAGCATAGATAATCTCCGTGCAACGGCTCAATATTTGAGTTTTTAAAATCCTAACGGTCGATCCGAACCGTTCAACATGATCTCCATATGAATATGTACTTACAAACCAAATTTTACATTTTTTAGAATTTTTTTAGATAGGTAGAAAATCACTTGATCTGAAAATTCTATACCATTCAGATCAAGTAATTTTCTACCTATCTAAAAAATAGTAAAAAAAATTTTTTAAAATGTAAATTTTGGTTTGCAAGTACATATTTATATGGAGATCATGTTGAACAGTTCAGATCGGCTGTTAGGATTTTGAAAACTCAAATATTGAGCCTTTGCACGAAGGCCCTCTATGTTATGCGTAGCACCGTAGCCAATTCCAATATGTATGCATGTATATATATATATATATATATATATAGAGTACGGATAATGCGCTTCCACTAGTATATCAACAATATGCTTCCGGCCTCTAAAATCTATCAAATCGGCTTCAAATCAAAAATTTGAACCGTTCAAACCAATCTTCTTCCCGAGAGCTTCATTTTCATATAAAAGAATTTATGTTTCAAATTTATTTACTATCAAGTCAAGTGGTCAAAAAAATGAGCAAAATAGTGCATTAAAATCTTTCATATTTTGACCGCTTGACTTGATAGTAAATAAATTTGAAACTTAAATTTTTTTTTATATGGAAACGATGCTCTCGTTAAGGACATTGGTTTGAACGGTTTAGATTTGTTATTTGAAGATGATTCGATAGATTTTGAAGGCCAAAAGTACATTGTTGATATACTAGAGGAAGCGCGTTAGCCGTACTATATATATATATATATATATATATATATATATATATATATAGAGTATGGCTAAATTGCTACCGATAGTACTTCGACCTAAGTGCTTGTGGGATCATATCTTCGTATTTGATGTTCAAACAACAAATCCAAACCGTTAGATGTTCAATTTATATTAAAATGTGCTTGGAGACCAAATTTTATATTTTTTTGGAATTTTTTACTATTTATTAAGATGATTTGAAATCGCTGTTTTTTAATGGTGCGGAATTTTAATAAAAACAACTATTTTCAAACCATCTTAATAAATAGTAAAAAAATTCCAAAAAATATAAAATTTGATCTGCAAGCACATTTTAATATAGATTGAACATCTAACGGTTTGTATTTGTTGTTTGAACATCAAATACTAAGATATGACCCCGTAAGCACTTAGGTCGAAGTGCTACCGGTAGCAATTTAGTCATATCCAAATATATATATATATATAGAGGTTGGCTACTCTACTTACATAAGCATATGAGGGTATATGCTTATAAGTCATTTTTTCGTTTCCAAAATCCAAAAAGTCGATATGAACCGTTAGATGTGATCTCTATATTGAAATGTGCTTGGAGACCAAATTTTATATTTTTCTGAATTTTTTTACTATTTTTTAAGCCACTTTGAAAATAGCTAATCCAACGGTTGCTTAACAAAACAGTGAAATCAGAAGCCACCGTTGGATTAGTGATTTTCAAAGTGGCTTAATAAATAGTAAAAAAATTCAGAAAAATGTAAAATTTGGTCTCCAAGCGCATTTCAATATAGAGATCACATCTAACGGTTCATATCGACTTTTTGGATTTTGAAAACGAAAAAATGACTTATAAGTATATACCCTCATATGCTTATGTAAGTAGAGTAGCCAACCTCTATATATATATAGTGACTAATATGCTTTCGGTAGCATATGGGCCGAAGTATTATTGGTTCAAATTTGAAATTTCAAAATTCAAAAAGTCGATCTGAACTGTTAGATATGATCTCTATATTGAAATGTGCTTGAAGACCAAATTTTACATTTTTCTGAATTTTTTTACTATTTATTAAGCCACTTTGAAAATTGTTGATCCAATGGTGGCTTAACAAAACAGTAAAATCAGAAGCCACCGTTGGATTAGTAATTTTCAAAGTGGCTTAATAAATAGTAAAAAATTCAAAAAAATGTAAAATTTGGTCTCCAAACACATTTCAATATAGATATCACATCTACTGGTTCAGATCGACTTTTTGAATTTTAAAATTTTAAATTTGGACCGGTAGCACTTCGGCCCATATGCTACCGAAAGCATATTAGTCTCCCTCTCTCTATATATATGTATACATATATATATATAGAGAGAGAGAGAGATGGGCTACGGTGAGTTGCGAAGTAAAACGCATTTTTACTTCACACAATATCTTCATTTTCAAAGTCCGAAACGTCGATCCGAATCGTTAGATCTGATCTTGATATTGAAATGTGCTTGGAGACCAAATTTTACATTTTTTAGAATTTTTTTTACTATTTATTAAGCCACTTTGAAAATCTGAAAATCTAAGTGAACAGTAAAACACAGTAAAAATTTCTGGACCACCGGATCGGCAATTTTCAAAGTGACTTAATAAATAGTAAACAAATTCCAAAAAATGTAAAATTTGGTCTCCACGCACATTTCAATATGGAGAACAAGATTAACGGTTCGGATCGACGTTTTGAACTTTAAAATTTTAAAATATGAGCGTAAAGTAAAATAGTTATTTTACTTCACAACTCACTATAGTCTATCTCATTTATATTTCCGAAATATATATATAGTTTAGACCAAATATCTCACATAGCTGTAGTAAACTTATATTCTGTACAATGGTTCTTAGATGTTACAACATTGGTTTCTTAATTTCAGTGATTCCTTTTATTTTTGGGCTTAATTTGTATGAATGTATATTAAACCTTTACCTAAGTGAAAGTGATCATTTCTCATATAATTGAAAACTGAAGTCCAAACGTTATAATTTATTTTTACAGGATCTGGATGTTTTGTGGTTTCGTAACATCTTAAAGCTCATCACTATTCACTATGACATAACATTATCCTGTGATATATATTTCGGATCGCCAGAATATATTGGCAATTTTCCAAATACCGGGCTTTTCTACGTAAAGAGCACCATGAAAAATGCTGAGGTGCTCAATTACTGGTATGAAGCAAGGAAAAGGTTCCCTGACAAGAATGAACAATCTGTTTTCAATGACATCAAGAAGGAACTTGTTGATCAGTTCCGAATTACGATGCAATTTGTCGCAACTGATTATCTTAGTGGGTTTTGCAACTATGGGAAGGACTTGAACAAGGTCTATACGATGCAGTCGAACTGTTGCGTTGGTCTTCAGAACAAGCTAAATGATTTAAGCGGCATTTTGGATGATTGGAAGAAGTATAAGGCTTTATCCGATGAAGAGAAAAAGAATGGAAGTTTTACGTGGACAGTTCCTCGTATTTGCTTACATTAACCTTGAGAAAAATCATTTGTTGTTTTGCTAAGTATAATTTTCTTTGTTATTGCTTTTGGATTATTGCTTTTAGTTTATGTACTTAGTTTATATATGTACTTAGATAATTTTCTTTGTTTATTTCTTTTAGTTTATGTACTTAGTTTATGTACTTAGTTTATGTACTTAGATAATGAAACATGTATAATGAAAAATCATTTGTTCTTTGTTATTGCTTTTAGTTTATAATTTTCTTTGTTAGTTGTTATTGCTTTTAGTTTATGTATATACTTAGATAATGAAACATGTATGTTGGAAAGAGTATTACTAGGAATTGAGGTAATTTGCCTATCCAATATTTAGTTATACATAGATTAAAATCTACAAAGAGATCTGAAATCAGGTAAACACTTGTTTGCTAGACAGTATAATTAGAGGTGATATTTGCCCTCAAACTACAATAGAGGACACAGAGCAATTGCATGGGATGGGGGAAACAGAGATAAGACAGCAATTAAAATGAAATAGGTTGTATACTTGTACTGGTACGGTACAGAAATATGGATATGCCACCAAGCCCACAAGGTCAATTGACTATAAACAATTGGTGGAATGGTAATAATATTCTGGGCCATTCCACCAAGGCCCGTCCCGGCCCGTTTTAGTTATAAAGCATTTATGTGGACCGGACAAAATTTCTCTGGTTGCACACAAACGGAGAGCTATGTTAACTCTTTGGTCGGAAGTAGGGGTGACAACGAATCAAACCGAATTGAACTTATTATTGTTTAAATAAGATTCGAACCGAATTAGATTTGATTTGTTTCGAATCAAACTAATTTCGAATCGAATTAATTGCGAACTACACATTTTTCGAATCGAAATCAATCAAATTACGAACTACACAAAATTTTGGTAGCGCTAGTTATACAGGTAGTTTATGCATTAGTTTTCTTTTCGCAGGACAAAATTCACACAGTTTCCTTTTACTTTTTACAAATTCACATTTATGGATTATGTGCTACTTCAAGATTTACTTTCATTTTATGCTGCTGGATTGATGAAAATCACGGATGGACCTAGTCAAATGGAACTTATTACATTGTTAGTTTGTTACGCTACTGAAACATTTTCTTATTATAAATTACCATTATATTAACAATTTTGAACTGTGATATAAGTTTGGTTCCTGTATTATTAAAATTAATGTTTGAATCCATTAATTGTATTATTTTAAATTTGAACATAAATAGTTCGCGAATCAATTTTAAACGAATTATGTCTAGTTTAATTTGAATAAGATTTGAATCAAACTGGATTTAATTTGTTTCAAAACAAACTAATTTTGAATTAAACTAAACTCGAATCAAACTCAAATTGAATCACGAACACGAACTATTTTGCCACCCCTAGTCGGAAGACTCGGAACTAGGAACTTTTTTTAGAAACTATAAATACAAAAAAAAAAAAAACCATAGTTACTGAGATAGCATCTCGGGATCAAAGGTTTTCTTTTTTCTATTTTTTTTTTTTTGCTGTACTGAACAGTTAATTCAGCACATTCAAGTTTTATAAATTTTTTATCAAACGGTGTGGCTTTGTGGCTTTGGTGTAATATCTCTGTGCAGAATAAATTATTCGGCCTAGGTTTTCTCTTACTCTGTTCCGAAATAGTAATTCAAACATCTGATTTGATGGAAGATGGCGCAATTCCGGAAACAGCAGCGGGATTTCGGAAAAGATGACAACAGAACGAAGACTAAGTTCGTAAATCAGCAATAGCTATTTTCATTTCTTCAGGCAAAAAATATATATATACTTATCATTTGATGGAAAATTAATTACATTTATTTCAAACATAAAAGTAAATTTTACAAAACCTAGGAGTCCATTTTTGTAAAATGATAAATAAAACAATTAGTTTATCGACATATCATTTTTTTTTAATTATTCAGCCATGCAAAAAATTCCGATAAAATTATACACTTATTTTAAAATAATATTTGGACAGTTTGCTATTTTAAAATTCCAAACTATAATCTAAACATTAGATCAGATTTTTATTTCGCCAGGTTGGATTACTGTGTCATTTATTGAGCAATTTTTTTTTTATTTGGAACCGAATAGTCATTTCAGTACAGTGATAAAAATGTTAGGTCGAACAGTCTATTCGACACATGAGAAAAATCAATTTAATTTCTGTGACTTATGGATTGAAAATATGTCAAATATGATAGTGCCAAATTGGT
The DNA here is from genome assembly GCA_964058875.1 of Carex rostrata. NCBI lineage: Eukaryota > Viridiplantae > Streptophyta > Magnoliopsida > Poales > Cyperaceae > Carex > Carex rostrata. The sequence goes on along the minus strand of CAXKVT010000015.1, from coordinate 301,008 downwards.
TGTTCAACGACAACAACAAAAAGAAAAACTTTGATGTGGAGATCTCATCTCGTTATTTATGGTTTTTATTAAAAATCAAATCAATCAAATTAGTTTGATTAAAAAAAAAAAAAAAATTGTTTATAATTTGTCTTTTGTCAAATCCATGTAAAACCGTTGAGACCGAAATCTTTTTAGTTACCACTTCAATATTTTAAAATTCGTACTTTATAATATTTTTTTCAAAATTTAAATATCTGTATTCACATTAAACTGATCTGCATATCAATTCTGAATCAGAGAGATTAATCTGACATATTGGTCCAAGGTCCAACGCACCAATTTTTGCATATAAAAAAAATCTCTTAATGTGGACCCCAAGACCAAGACAAATTTGTGACCTTTTAAAATAATAAGATATTGTACAAGTCATTTTTCAGAAGTCAAGTTAGGCTGCTCAGGTTCCATCAATGCAGACTAAGACAAATAATAAGACAATTGTTAGGTTGTTCACTGAAACGAAGACCAATTCCTTTGATATATATGCAAAAATTGGTGCACTAAACCAATTTGCATATATATGAACCTAAATTAGTGTGCAGATTGGTCTAACTATTGATTTTTTTATAAATGTTATAGTGGTAACTAAAAATATTTCGGCCGTTTAGAAGAGAAATATCAAAAGGCAACTTACTGAATTTGATTTGTACCATTAATATCGTTGAGCAGATTATAAATTAAGGTTCTGAGTTCCTAATTTTTAACTGTATGCAGTGAATAAGAGCTAGCATTTAGTTTAGTGATAAAAGCACATGATTTTTATTTGAGAAGTCGTGAGTTCAAAAACCTGAATAAAAAAAAATTGTTATAATAACATAAATATTAAAAAATTAAATAACTTGACTTCCATCCTTGGATTTTTTTGATAAACCATAATTAAGAAAATGTTTTTTACTGATCCAGCATGATTGCTTTTTTTTTTTTTTCAAAAACCAGAAGGACCGGAGCGCTCCTCCGGTCTCAAATTTTGCCTTTTCTCAAGACCGGAGGAGCCCTCCGGTCTTAACAATTTTTCATATTTTCCACCTTTTTGATTGATAGTGGTGCGGCGGATCGTGCAGCGACTCATTTTTTTTCTTTTTTTTCACCTTTTTTTCTCACCAAAAACAAGAAGGACCGGAGCGCTCCTCCGATCTCAAATTTTGCCCTTTCTCAAGACCGGAGGGCTCCTCCGGTCTTAACAATTTCTCACCAATTTTTATTTTTTGGGTGCGTCGGTGCGGCAATTGTGCAGCAACTGTGCAGTCACGTTTTATTGTCTTTTCTTTTTGCTATAAATCATCTTCTCTCCCATCAGTCTAACATAAATTCAGAAAACTTAATCTTATAAATTTCTTCTTCTCCGTCATTTTAAGCTGATAATCAAGCTCCACTGAATTATTGTGTTGTTACAGATTGGCCTCTTCTGTGTTGGTAGCTTTCATTTAAATATTGTAGTAAGTTTTTTTTTCAATTACAGTAGTTATAAGGTTGTAAAATTAAAAATTAGTTACTAAAATGGCTAAATTTAATCGCTTTGGATGGTATGGATTTGATATGTTAGGTTTTACAATGTCGATGAGTTTTGTTTATAATTTGTATGTAGTAGTGTTAAAGTATGGATTTGATCATTCTGTAAAATTGCGAAATAAAAAATTTTAGTATTTTTTTTATATGTTTAGGTTTTAAAGTATTATAGTGTCGAGAAGTCTGTTTTACAGTATGTATGTAGTAGTCTTAAAATTAAAAATGATATCGATGATTGATTGTTAATTTTTTTTTCAGATAATGTCTGGAGTAATAATAAATGTTTATCATAGACGCGAAATTTCAGACGCACCGACTTGCACATTTCCTGTTACTAACTTAACAAGTTTTGATGAGCTAAGAAAACACATATATGTTGGCATTCGTTTGCTCCCTAGCCAGTTCGATCTGACAATCAGGGCTCGTTTGAACACAGCACCACCTGGCTCAGCAGAACAATACTAGTTATTTAACATAGACCGCGAAGACATATGGCACATGGTGCTTGGACATGCCACTCCGGTACTGAATTTTAAACTTCTTGAATTAGTGGTTGAGTCAGTACCAGTTGTTAGTCAGACCAATTATGACCCATATCCGGGTAGTGTACCTGGAAGTAGCAGACACACAACGGTACCTGATTCACTCATATATTTTGATGACCCCCCCGAAATACCGATAATGGATGATATGGTAAATCGTTTTCACAAGTTGAATAATGATACTAGCTCAGACACAAACTCTGACCTTGGTGACCGAGTTGTCGGGGAAGATGACATGGCTGAAATAGAGGATCAAATTAGAATACAAGATGTAATGAAGGAGTGGGAAATGTTTATTCCCTTTATTAATCGAGGATTGCAGCATCCTATTCTGGCATTTAATGACGATGTGCCGATGCCGTACGCGGATGAAGCATTTTTTGATTATCCACCTAGAATTGACGGTCAATTTTCAGTGGGACAGATGTTTGAATCCAAAGCCGATCTTAAATCCGAGTTGGGTGGATTTGCCTTAGATCATAATTTATTTATACTACAATTACTACATAAATCATTTATACATAAACCATTTATACTACTAAAAAAACATACACATAAACCATTTATACTACTACAACAAATACACATAAATCATTTATACCACATAAACCATTTATACTACTAAAAAAATACACATAAATCATTTATACCACAAAAAGATAAAATTACACATAAACTATTTATTTATACTACAATTACTACATAAATCATTTATACATAAATCATTTATACTACTAAAAAAAAATACACATAAACCATTTATACTACTACAAAAAATACACATAAATCATTTATACCACAAAAAGATAAAATTACACATGAACTATTTATTTATACTACAATTATTACATAAACTATTTATTCTAACCATTTATTCATAATTTCATATTATTTATTAAAAATAAAAGAATTAAATACATACCGAACGAAACTTGTAGATCTGAAGCTTTTCTTGTTCTTATCTCAAAAATACACAAATCTATATAATTAGAATTAAAATTAGATTAATTTGAAGAGTACAAAAAAAAATGGTGAAAGAATGGTGCGAGAAGAAGGAAGAAGAAGAAAATGAAAATGGGGGAGACAGAGACAGAGACGGAAACAGATAACACCTGACCTAAATGCTAAATAAAGTATTAAAAAAAATAATTAAGACCGGACCAATCTGGACCATTCCTTTAACTTTGCACCAATCTCAAAGCACAAATAATATTGGCCCCCCTGCAAAATCCCGAATAAGCACCGGCTGAGAGTAAATCTCAAACCATAAAGTGAAAGGAATCTTTTACACATAACGGAGAGGATGCTCGTTCAAACTAAATTAGTTAAGACCGGACCGGCCCTCCGGTCTTGGTTATGAATTTTTGGAGAGACCGGACCGGCCATCCGGTCTTGATTTGTTTATAATTTTTCGGATCTTCTGTGACACATGCAATTGTAATGGATAAAACAGATTACAATTTTGGGAGACCGGAGGAGCCCTCCGGTCTTGAGTAAAGAAAAATTTTAAGACCGGAGGAGCGCTCCAGTCCTTTTGATTTTTGAAAAAGAAAAAAATAATCATGCTGAATCAGTAAAAAATATTTTCTTAATTATAATTTATCAAAACAATCCTCCATCCTTTACTCAAAAACTGTACACAATGAATCACGCTCTATCACTAAAGTGCGGTTCAATTAATTATATTTTTTAAGTACGGAAGTGTACAACAGAGTTAGTATCCTCAACTTCTAACCAAAAATGAAGTGACAGAGAAAAGACTTGAAGGGACAGAGAAAGTGTGATAATTTCCCATTTTAACAGTTAGGCACAATTTGAAATGTGATAATTTCCCATTTGAACAGTTGGGCACAATTTGACATGTGATAATTTCAGACGATTTTTCTTCCTTGCATCTTTAGTCTGCGGACTGAACTTTATAGGAGATTTTGCAATCTCAAAGAGCAGTTAAGATTTATAAAAGGAGCCGTCTAATTGTCCACAGTCTTTTGTCCACTATTTGTCCACAGCTTTGACTTGCGCGAATACTGTAAAATTACTTGTACATGCTGTATAATTATACAATATATCACATAAAATATATCACTTAATCACAAAACATCCAGCAACTATTTGAAGTGGTCCCATGATAGTTAGAAAAAAAGTGCAACTTGCACAACATGACAAAATAAATGTACTTTCAAACTGTACTTTCAGAAATTACAGTTATAGGAAGTTATTGGCAGTTAGAGTTAGTTATTAGCGGTTATTAACACTGGGTTGAATCTTGTATACTGTAAAATTGAATATTGTATACTGTAAAATTGAATATTGTATACTGTAAAATTGAATATTGTATACTGTAAAATTGAATCTTCTATACTGTAAAATTGAATCTTCTATACTGTAAAATTGAATCTTCTATACTGTAAAATTGAATCTTCTATACTGTAAAATTTTCAATTGAATCTTCTATACTGTAAAATTGAATCTTATACACAGTAAAATTTACAATTGAATCTTGTATACTGTAAAATTGAATCAGCAGAACTGTAAAATTGAATCTTGTATACAGTAGAATTTTCAATTGAATATTGTTCGGATGAGTAAGAAGTCTTTCTATCATTTTTTTCTTCCAGATTTTCACAAGATGCATACTGTAAAATTACAAGATAAATACTGTAAAATTAACAAATCAATACTCCATATCGCCTTTCTATCATCTCTTTCCTCCATATTTTCACAAGATGAATACTATAAAATGACAAGATGAATACTGTAAAATTAACGGGGCAATACTATAAAATTAACAGATCAATACTCCATATCGCCTCTCTATCATCTCTTTCTTCCAGATTTCTACAAGATGAATACTGTAAAATGACAAGATGAATACTGTAAAATTAACAAGGAAATACTGTAAAATTAACAGATTAATACTCCATATCGCCTCTCTATCATCTATTTTCTCCAGATTTTCACAAGATGAATACTGTAAAATGACAGATGAATACAGTAAAATTAACGGGGCAATACAGTAAAATTAACAGACCAGAGAAGGTAAATACAAATAAAACAACAATTACGATTTCGTTGCCGTTGCGGCCGATCCAGATCGAAAATCTGATCGGACATCTGATCGAAAATTTGAAAAATAAAATTCGGAAGGTTCTGTCTAGGAGTTCCTGCACAGATAGAAAAGATATCAAAAAAAAAGTAATCAAACAGATAGAAAAGAAAAAGTAGGTACAATATACCTGCACAGATCGTCTAGGAGTTCCTGAGAGGGGAGGCCTTTTGAGTTTGGACAGGTATTTCCACTGAGCAACTGAATCCATTCAGTTCGGGAACGAACAATCAAATTCTATTAACACTAAAGGCTAGAAAATCGAATGTAAAAGAAAAGAATCACCGATTCTCTTGAATCGATTCGCTTCCTTCACAAAAAAATAGGGGAACCTCAATGAAAAGGAGAATTGGAAGAAGTTATACCTGATATTACCAGATCAACGGTGAAGAAGCGGAGTTAGTGTAATCCCTGCGGCGATGAAAAGCAGAGAAAACAAAAGGAGATGAAGGTAGAGCAGCAGATGGATGACGATGGTCGAGATTGCAGAGTATCAACGGGTTCGCCAATTCGGCCGCGACGATTCATCTGCTTTCCGATAAGAAAGAGAGAGAAATTCAAAAAAGGAAATCTGATCGGAAATTTGAAAAATAAAATTCGGAAGGTTCGGTCGTTTGGGATATGTTTAAATACAAGTTAAACCGTTAGAAAGTGAAAACCGAATAACGCTGTGGACAGATGGTGGACAAAACTCAGTGGACAGAAACCTTTTCTCTTTATAAAATGGCCAACGTTTATAAAAATATTTCTTTATTATCAGAAAGTCTTCAATGATCTACTTTTAATATTAATTTCCTCAAATACATGTAAAAATATTTATTTGTCAATTTAAAAATTATTAATATATTTGTACACAGTATAACCTCTTTGAAAGCATATACAGTTTGTTATATGAATTCTATTTTTGTTTTTTTGGGGGAATTTCACGTATACCCCTCAAAAACTTCAAAACTACGTATTTCCTCCTCTAAATTTTAAAATTACATATTTTCCCCTCTAAACTTCAAAAACTCACATATTTACCCATTTTATTGTCTTTTATATTAAAATTCATTCTAAATTTATAAAATACCTATTTTACCCTTAATTAAAAGTATAAATGCCCATCGAACTCAAATTTGAATCTGAAGAGTTCCTCTACTGTCTGATCCGCGAGCATCGCAATAAGATTATTGTGTTCACTTCAAGATTTGTGCTAATCTAGTGTGCACAAATCTCAAAGCAATTTTAATCCGCGTGCATCGAATTAAGATCTGTGCATGTTGTTTCAATATTTGTGTGTGTTTGCTTCAAGATTCGTGCTGTTCTAGTGCGCATGGATCTTAAAGTAATTCAAACGATAGAGGAATTTTCAGATTCAAATTGGAGTCAGATGGACGTTTTATACTTTTTAATAAAAGGGTAAAATAGGTATTTTATAAATTTAGAATGTGTTTTAATATAAAAGACAATAAAATAGGTAAATATGTGATATCCAAATTTAGAGGGGAAATATGTAATATCCAAATTTAGAGGGATAATATGTAATTTGGAAGGTTTTGAGGGGTATACGTGAAATTCCCCCTTTTTTTTAATTAATATTGCTGACTTCAAGTTTGAAATCAAATGACAAAGGATTAAATCACAACAATTAGATGGTAAAGGAACCGATTCATTGCAATTTTGGATGTTATTATATGGCTAAGATATACTCCTGAATACATTTTCTAAAGAACAGGATCATTGATGCGATTCCTCAAAATAATTTGTTTTCTTCTAAAAATATCATTTATCTGGTTGCCGACAAAATAAATGATCCAGTTCCTTAAAATAAGTTGGTTCCTTCTAATTCATAAAAAAAAAAAATGATCTATCTAGTTGCCAACAAAATGATGCGATTCCTTAACACCTTGTTTGATGGAGAGTAGAGGAAGGAAGGGGAGGTAAAAAATAGAATGGAATGGACTGGAATATAAATGAAGATTAGCATATTTAACCTTTTCATACTTGGATGATTAATGAGAGAAAATAAATTTAACTTTTTTTCCGTCTTATTTTTTGTTTGGTTGATTATAATTTAGAAGATTAATGAAAAATTCGGTGATTATTGTAGGTTTGTGACAAAAAACTTGTATGAAAATTATATTGGTAAGATACAGAGTTTGACATTTGTGTTATTTTTTCTAAAAATATTTGTAATACAAATTTACAATGATATAAAGTTAAACTTTTCACCTCTTGTATCATTTACTTTTGATATAATTTTATCAACTAAACATGATTCGACAGAAAGTTTTTTTTTTTTTTTTAACTTTCCAATCCCTCCCTTCCTTCTAGTCCAAAAAACTAATCATCTATCCGGTTACCAATAAAATATTTAACGCATTTCTAAAAATAAAAATAAAAATTCTGCCTTCAGCGGGAGACCACAATGCGCATAGAACTGGGAACTGGTACTTATCCCTATACTTACCTTGGACACTTCCTCCTGCCTTCCCTTTCCCTTTAGCCTTTCCCTTTCCTTTCTTGCCTTTCCCTTTTCCTTTCTTCTTGCCCTTCTGGATGGAAATTTCTTGATTCGGCACTACTGGAGAGCATATATTCAGTCGAGGATATTTTTCAGTTTGTGTTTTTTACTTTTTTTGCATGCACAGCAGGGACAGTGTCACAGTCCTATAGAAATTAAGTCTCTGCCGTCTGGGAATTAACCGCCGAATTTGTTTCCTATTTAGGGCGTGTTCGGCCGAATCACTGTTCACGTGGGGAAAAAAAAATTCAGTTCAACTGAATTATTTTTTCCCACGGGAACAGTGTTTTTCAGTTCAATTCCCGTGCCCGTGCCCATTCCCATTTGTCGGCCGAACAGGCCCTTAATGTTCATTTCGAGGCATTCTTTTACCACATTTGTTTTGTGTACCGGATGACCTAGATGAGTCCGCAATCGTCTGCATTAATTCAAAAGAGCATCTTTTGAGTTAATACAAATCGGCTGTTCGATTATAATCGGAGTCCATTCGACTCCTGTCTAAAACATAGGAGTCTGTAATATTTATGCAGATTTAATTCGTATGAATTTTGAAGCTAATCGAACAGTCCAGATGCATTAATTCAAAAGATTCATTTTTCAGTTAACGCAATACGAATTCGATCTACATAGGTCTAAATAGAATGTCTTATGTTTGCATTAATTTGAGTCCATTTGACTCCCGCCTAAAACATAGGAGGTCTTTAATATTAGTGCGGATCTAATTCACACGAATTTTAAAGCTAATCGGACAATCCAGATGCATTAATTCAAAAAATTCTTTTTTGAGTTAATGCAAAGAATACGAATTCGATCTACATAGGTCTAAACAAAATGTCTTATGTTTACATTAATATCAAGTTAATTAGCAACAGATACATAATAGACTCAATAAAATTAATATTTTTCCCCAGATAAAAGAGGGCTCAAATGTCCCATTGCTTCATATTCCAATCACATTCCAATATTTTTATTTTCAATTTCAAAGTTCAAACAAAAGATTTGAACTTCTCAACTTAATATCCACATTAAAATGTACACAGAGATCATATTTTATATTTTTTTTGGAAATTTTTTACTATATTTTAAGAATGGCAAAAAATCACTGTTTTTAGATGGTTCACAATTTTATGAAAAAACATTGATTTTGTATCTACTTAAAAATAGTAAAAAGTTTTCAAAAAATATAAACTTTGATCTCTAAGCACGTTTTAACATGGATATCATGTTGAGCTGTTCAGATCTTTTGTTTAAACTTTTAAATTGAAAATAAAAATGCTAGGATGTGATTGGAGTATGAACAATAGAGCATTTGAGTCTTCCAGATAAAATGCAGATCTCTTTCTGTCTCCAGTTTGTCTCCCATTCATCCTTTCTTTCTTTTTAGTGTCTATTTTATGTATAAATATATAGTTTCCTCCAATTTATCTTGCTTTTACATTTTCTTATTGCCTTTAGAATTGTTTTATCTATTTTCTTATTTCTTTTTCATTTTCTTTTTCTTCCCTTATTTTTTTTCTATATACTTTTTATAGGGATCAAAAGTATTTTATTTATCAATTGTTAATTTTTTTATTTCAAAAAAGCTTACGCCATAAAAAAAAAATTCCAATGTGATATTGGACCGATTTTGATTTCATGGTTAAGTGACCGATTCGATTTCAATTTTTCCTTCTATGGTATCAAGTCCATAAAGATTTTTACCTATCGATCATTCATCAAAATCCTGACTACGCCACTGTATATTGATAGATTAATTTTATCTAGCTAGCTCCACACATTTTATTGACAAATTTTCTTGTCAAAACAATATTTTGGCGATTACTATTAATTCTTTATTTTCACAATTAACATTTTATTCATGGCTCATATCTATTCAATGACACTCTTTTATCCGTTTATCTAACCCATACTATATTTGATAAGATGTGTACCGGTAAGAATTTTTTTTTATTTAGCTTATCAGATACAGGTAAGAGAAAGTTTTTTCCCATTAATATTACGGGCATTGGTATGAAAATGCTTTAACCCAACCCGTTGACACTACTCCTAATTGCACACACTAAAAAACTATTGGATATCCATACTGCCTCAGTCACCCGGCATACTAAACTAGCTATTGAACTAAACGGAGACAGATCAAGACAGTGGAAAATAATTGTTATTCATTTGTATCTTCATTGTGTTGTTGTACTTTCGTTGTCAATAATTCTCAAGTTGTGTTCGTATTTGATAGTAAGGTAGAGCGTAGGGAATGGCGTTTTACAGACTTGTTCAAATTTTAATCAAAAAGTTAGTGAGCTGTCTGCTCACCAACCTTTAAAAAATAATAATAATAATAATAATAATAATGGTTCACTGAACCTCACAATTATTGCATCCAATCTTCAAATTAATGAACTTTTTCAAGTTTATTAAGATCCACATCTGCAATCAAGCATAAACAGTCACTCATTTAGCAGCATTGGTACAAGTGGCACCCTCTCAGACTTAGTGGTCTCAATTTCTCTTCTACATTGAAATTCTCTGTCAAATAATCCATCAAAGTACAAATCATATATGCATTTGTCTTATTTATTTTTGTATATGATCGTAAAAACAAATATCATTTCGTGTTCTTCAGACAAGGCCAACACACTGAACTGCACTGGCATATGCAATTATATCATCAGTGGGTCTCCATTTACTGAGCATAATTTTGTTATATAGAGATATTTATGAACAGATGGATATTAGTTTCCTTGGCACCAGTTACTGAGCATAATTGGCACAGAGGAGAGCCCCGATTTTTCTATTAAAAGAAAAAAATATATATCGTGAAAGAGGATCATTTTAGTGGAAAATTGAAATTTAGGAAAAACGTGATGGTTTATTCTGTCCAGCTAGTGTCTAGACGGGATAAACCATCCCGTCCGGTTAATCTTGATCCTAATTAGCCATTTAACTTAAAAAAAATAAAAATATTTTAGACGGGATAGATTATCCCGTCTGGCACTGTAGCATTTTTAAAAAAAATTGCATTCACTAAGATGAAACTTAAAAAATAAAAAATAATAAAAAATAGCTACAGTGCTAGACGGGATAATCTATCCCGTCCAAGAAATTTTTTTGTTAGCGAGATTAGCGGAGCACTAATCTGGATGGGATAAACCATCATGTTTTTTCTATATTTCGATTTTTAAGCAAAGCAATACCCTATTTTTTTTATTTTATGTTCGATTAGTAAAAAAAATTAGGAGGAGAGCCAGACCACCCTTTGGCTTGCAAAACCTTTTTTTTGTGTGTGAGTATTCTATTTTTAATTAACATCCACATAATGATCTTTATTTTATTTTATTTTATTTTTGTGTGGGGGGGGGGGGGGGGGGGGGATTTCATGTATGCCTCTAAAAAACTTCAAAATTACGTATTCCCCCCTCTAAAATTCATAACATCATATTTACCCTTCTAAATGTCAATAACTCACATATTTACCTATTTTATTGTCTTTCCTTCTAAAACACATTTTAAAATTACGAAGTACCAATTTTTATCTTTATTAAAAAAAATAAAAAATATGTAGCACGTTTAAAAATGTCAATCTGCTAATTGGTCAGTCCTCAAGTACAAATGGGTCATTTCTCTACTTCGGACGCATATACATTGATACTTGGTTATACGCTTCTGTAAGTGTTCGAAGTAGAAAAATGACATATTCGCCCTCAGAAACTTACTAATTACAAGACAACCATTTTTCTGAAATTGGCACTTTTTAAATTTAAAATGAGTTTTAATAAAAAAATAAAAAAATAACTAAATTTATGAGTTTTTAAATTTAAGAGGGTAAATATGATATTATGAATTTTAGAGGAGGAAATATGTAATTTTGAAGTTTCCGAAGAATAATGAAATTCCCCTATTTCGTGGGAGATAGGTAACGCCTAACTACCACAATAATGCAGTTTGCACTTTAACCTTCTAAAGTTAAAAAAAAAATCATATGTGAAATGTCTAGTAAATTAAAGGTTCTCATCGATTGATATCAACCGTCTGATTTTAAACGGAGCTAATTCACCACTTGCCTATAACATAAGAGGTTTATCAATATTAGTGCGGATCTAGTTTGCACTAATTTTAAACAAATCAGACAGTTGAGATTCATTTTCTCAAAATATTCTCTTTTGAGTTATTGCCGATGATTCCCATCTCCATTCTCCACAATGGATGGCATCTTTTGCGGAAATAAATGCTGACAATGTAGGCAAGTACATCTTTCCCATGAATTCAACAAAATTCCTTGTAGCCCCCTTTAAAAAGTATGCTTTGCTCCCGGCCTGTATGTACCACCTGTAAAAAGTATGATTGATTAGTACTATACACACGTGTCCCGTTAGTTTATTGAAGCACCGTTGCCTATTTTAAAGGGAAATAATTTATTTCCCTTTTAAATGCACAACTACTAGAATAGTTAAACAGATGGCCGTTAAACCGACAAAATTGAAGGAATTAAGCCTTTTTATATAAAATAATGCGACAAAATTCATAGGCCAATATATTTTATATTATATAAATGTCGGACATAGCTAGACTTCATAAAATTATTAATGGAAGCCTTGATATATTAATTTACGTCTGAAAGGCTCTCTAAGCGCCAAAAACAACAAATTATATATAGTTAGTCGCCAGAACCAGCAACAAGACCTGCTTCAAGAGATGTTGTCAAACCTTAGGTTTCTTATAGAGGGAAAGAGAGGAAGAGTGTGGGACAGAGAGATGTTGTCAGAGAATAAAAGCAGATCAGAGGCTGTATGGTTTCTTCTCGGAGCAGCTATAGCAACTACTTTACTAGTGTTTTATTTCTCCATAAACACGGAACAAATCAAGACAATTCATGATCTAGGCTTGAGGAATGAAGTTCAACTTCCACCTAGCAGTGTCTCTCTCAATAAAACAGATATTGCACCAACAAATATTACTGAGGTACATCAAACTCTTATATTGTTTAGGTACATAAAAAAAACCAAGTTAATATGTTGATATATCGCTTTGTTCGCAATTATCTTTTCACTATTTCTTCCTGTTTCTTCTCTGTTATACTCAAACATGCTGCATAACTTTTTTTTTTTTTTATGCTGTTTCTGGTTTTTAAACTTACATGTTATTTCGAAATGTAATATTTTTCAGATATCTAAATATGTAAATTATTGTTATCTAAAAACTAACGATGTCCAACTTGGTTGGCTTTTTGATAGACAAAAGAAAAATGCAGATCCTTTCGTGAAATAGCTTCCTTAATACATAACAAACAATAAAAAAGAAAAATGAAATTGTCAAAATACCAACCAAAATTCTTGCAAAAGGAGTTTATGGTCTAATTCTATTTTCTTTCTTTTCTGATTTAACCTGACCACTTACAGTTTATTTTATATTATGCATGTATGTAGACAGCCTTTCAAGACCTACTTCCGCTACTACAAAATGCATCTATGGATGACAACACGATAATTTTCACCGAGATTAATGATGCATATGCAAATCCAGGTTCCATTCTTGACCTCTTCCTCGAGAGTTTTCATGTTGGGGAGAACATAGAGCACCTCCTCGAGCACTTGATTATTGTAGCAACAGACCAAGTCTCATTTGAGAGATGTAAAATCATACACCATCACTGCTACTTGTTAAAGATTGATGGTGAAAATTTTGAAGCTGCGAAGTTCTTTATGACAAAAGGCTTTGTTAACCTTGTTTGGACCAAAATTATGCTGATGCAACGCATGGTGGAGTTCGGATATAATGTGATTTTCACGGTACGTTTTTTTTTTCTATCATAATTAATTACAACGTCATTGCATAAGTCAGACATGAAGTACATTTATGTCAGTAAAATATAATTAGAATATTAGATCAATGTATTAAACCAAATATCACACATAGCCGAAGTAAACTTATATTCTGGACCATCGTTCTTACTTCTACAGCATTAGTTTCTTAATTTAAGTGATTTATTTTATTTTTGGGCTTAATATGTATGAATGTATATTAAAACTTTACCTAAGTGAAAGATAACATTTCTCATATGGTCAAGAACTGAAGTACAAATGTTATAAGTTTTCTTTTTTTTACAGGATTTGGATGTTTTGTGGTTCCGTAACATCTTAAAGCTCATCACTGTTCACTATGACATAACATTATCCTGCGATGTATTTATCGGATCGCCAGAATATATTGGCAGTTTTCCAAATACCGGTCTTTTCTACGTGAAGAGCACCATGAAAAATGCCAAGGTACTCAATTACTGGTATGAAGCAAGGAAAAGGTTCCCTGGCAAGAACGAACAATATGTTTTCAATGGGATTAAGAAGGAACTTGTTGATAAGTTTCGAACTAAGATGAGATTTGTCGAAACTGATTATCTTAGTGGGTTTTGCAACTATGGGAAGGACATGAACAAGGTCTATACGATGCAGTCGAACTGTTGCGTTGGTCTTAAGAATAAGCTAAGTGATTTAAGCGGCATTGTGGATGATTGGAAGAAGTATAAAGCTTTATCCAGTGAGGAGAAAAGGAATGGAAAGTTTACGTGGTCATTTCCTCGTATTTGCTTACGTAACCACGGATGAATCATATGCTGTCTTCGCTAAGTCTAATTTTCTTTATTATTTTTGTTCTATGTACTTGAACTTTTACATATATAATGGAACATGTATGTTGGAAAGGATATCAGCCGTTGGATTTCTGTAATTCCTGGTTTAATTTTCTAAACATAGGTATCCTTCAAAATTAAGCCTGGTTCTGTGATACAATGAGGTAAAGCCTTTAAACTTTAGATATTCATTAAAGAAAAAAAATCAAAAGCTGGTTCTTCAAAATTAACTCTAGAGATCTGGAATCAGGTAAACCGTAAACCCTCGTTTGATAGATGGGATCCGTCCCAAAATAGATTATACTGGTATGGTAGGAATATGGGTAATTGGGTCTGCCGTAAGGTCCATTGACTATACACAATTGGGATGGTTATTTTTATTTGGTATACAATTTTTAAGCGTTTTCTTCGTTTGTGTTTTGTTTCTTAATAATATCCTCCGCCTATAGGACCAGCAAGGCCCGGCCCAATTAGTAGAGTTTAAAGTTTAAACAGAAATGAATTTGAACTGAACTTTTCTGATCGGATAGGTTACTTAATAAAAGAAAAATCATGAGCTTAAAAGACAATTATATCCACTCTTCTTCATTCATTTTCAAAATTGAGTGAATATATAAAATAGTATTTTTCTTTAGAAAGACTCAATTATCTCCAAATTCCATCCCAATTCATTTGATTTCAAGTGGACTAAATCTTCCCCCAGATCATGCTTAATGAAATTAATTTTCATCTTTTAACAATTCCGATCAAGAGATTGGTTAAAATAAGAATTTTCATTTCTCATTTATATGAAAAAAGATTTGTTCTGATAAAAAATAAAAAAAAGCGTGACAAAAACACAAAGAAATTAAAAATATACAAAACAAAAACTCAAAAGTAGAGTGTGAGGAATAATAATGATAGCAATTTTCTATCATTCACCAATAGTTAGGTTGACCTGATTGATTCACCAACAAGAGATAGAAATTTTTTGGGTTAGTCAGATTTCAACAAAATTTCAGCAAAGGATGAATGGGTGATTGCTAGCTCGGCCACCACCGTACATCGCCACTTGCTCTGTTGCTCATACCGCCTTGCTCTTTTTTTCTTCCTTTCTTCACTCTTTTAAATTTTTTTCTCTTCTTGTTTGTGAACTGTGATTTATGTCTTCAGATAAAGATGCATAGAGAGTAGGAGTGGTAATGAGCTGGCTCATTACAAATTGGTTTCAGTTCAAGATCAGAGGCGGCGGTGGTGAAGAGTACGACAAAAGTTTGCATCGGAGGTGCATTATTGTAGGTGCTATCTTTGATTTGTACTATGGATTCAGCATTGAATGGTTGAGGTTCAAGTAGGAGAATGAGCAGGAGGAGAATTAAAGGAAGTGGAGAGATGGGAAAGTTCACCATGATTAAGAGAAACAGAGAACGAAAGAAGCCTTCTTCAATTATAGGGGCATTTTCGTCCATTTTTTTAAAAACAAATAGGTTTTATAATTTTTTAGTATCATTTGATTATGATTAATTTTATTTTTATACTTGAGAAGAAACAAGAAACATTTAGAAGAGTTGGAGGGTATTTGGAATATATTAAACTCCAGAGCGGTGAATAAGAATACTAAGATAAGTTGAGGGACATGAAAAATTAACCCTTAATTCAAATGGTGGCTCTATGACAGTGGGCCACACTGGTCGAATTGTCATCTAACACACCCAAGTTGCATCCATATGTGCGTTAAATCTTATAAAATTCATATAAAATCAACCGTTTGAAGGTTTTTCACGTTCTTCATATCGAAATTCTCGGTTTAACACGTAGGATATTATTATTGATTTTATTTTTAATAAATTCAAATCTCATTTTATGAATTAAAAAAAAACAGATTTTAAGGTATTGAATCGATCCAATAAACTAATGGGTTTGAACCCAATAAGATATTTGAATCCGATTTCTGCCCCTCCCTAGCAACCCTATTCTCGTTTGACTCAATCAAATTTTAATAACTGGAAAATAACTTCATAAATATATATGGGGAACTTTAACAACGGAAATAAATCTGTTGTGATTTCAAAGGATCGCAGGATCCCTGTAATTGCAACCCAACCATTCATATATTTTGAGATTCATGCAAAAAAGTAACCTTTTTGAGATTCCTACATTCCATTAAATAAACAGTTGAGATTAAAATACCCTGCAATCCTTTGGAATTGCAGCAGATGTATTTCCTGTAACACCTAATGCTGCCGGGAAAATAAATAGGTGGGCTTGTTTTAAGAATGCTTATCCTCTGCATTAACTCAAAAAGGAATCTTTTGAGTTAATTAATCTCAACCGTCTGATTTTAAATGAAGCCAATCCGGCCTCTGCTTATGATATAGAGAACTCTTTAATATTAGTGCGGATTTAGTCTGCATGAATCTTAAGACAGATCAGATGATCAGGATTAATTAACTCAAAAGATTCCCTTTTGAGTTAATGCAGAGGATACGAATTCTTGTTTTAATTGTACTCCTGGATTTCGAAATTAATAGATTGAAACTTGAAAGTAAGCTTCCGAGAAGCTTCCTTACTCCTTAGATCAACTAATAGCTCACTTGGTTGCCACAAGTTCGGTTCCTCTACAGTAAATCAAATTTTGCGTTTAGATCCGGACCGTCATATCAAAATCTGGATAATCTGGTTCAAAATGGTATTCAGACGGATCCTTTTATATCGTATTAAAAGAGATTTGACGGTCTGGATCTAGGCTCATAATTTGAATTACTTTTTTTTTAAGGTTTTTTTTTAAGGTTAATTTGAGTTACTTTAGGCCGACATTTTTAAAAATACCCAAAAAAAAAAATATTATTAATAATAACCAGATTTTGACATCGTAGAATAGGACTCTGAAGTTTCATACAAAATCTCCGAACAGATCGTGAGATATTGGCTTTCAAAAATTGCCCGAACTGCTGAATATTTCATTATGAGCCCAAATTTGCACATCTGGTTAACATAGCAAAAAACCTTCAAAAATCATGAAAATTGACCGACATGTAGTTTTGACATCGTAGAATAGGACTGTGAAGTTTCATACAAAATCTTCAAACAGATCGTGAGATATCGGCTTTCAAAAATTGCCCGAACTGCTGAATATTTCATTATGAGCCCAAATTTGCACATCTGGTTAACATAGCAAAACACCTTCAAAAATTATGAAAATTGACTGACATGTAGTTTTGACATCGTAGAATAGTACTGTTAAGTTTCATACAAAATCTCTGAACAGATCGTGAGATATCGGCTCTCAAAAATTGCCCGAACTGCTGAATATTTCATTATGAGCCCAAATTTGCACATCTGGTTAACATAGCAAAACACCTTCAAAAATCATGAAAATTAACCGACATGTAGTTTTGACATCGTAAAATAGGACTATGAAGTTTCATACAAAATCTCCGAACAGATCGTGAGATATCGGCTCTCAAAAATTGCCCGAACTGCTGAATATTTCATTCTGATCCCAAATTTACACATCTGGTTAACATAGCAAAACACCTTCAAAAATCATGAAAATTAACCGACATGTTGTTTTGACATCGTAGAATAAGACTGTGAAGTTTCATATAAAATCTCCTAACAGATCGTGAGTTATCAGCTCTCAAAAATTGTCCGAACTGCTGAATATTTCATTATGAGCCTAAATTTGCAAATCTGGTTAACATAGCAAAATATTTTTTCGGAGATTTTGTATGAAACTTTACAGTCTTGTTCTACAATGTCAAAACTGCATGTCGGTCAATTTTCATGATTTTTGAAGGTGGTTTGCTATGTTAACCAGATGTGCAAATTTAGGCTCATAATGAAATATTCAGCAGTTCGGGCAATTTTTGAGAGCTGATATCTCACGATCTGTTAGGAGATTTTATATGAAACTTCACAGTCTTATTCTACGATGTCAAAACTACATGTCGGTTAATTTTCATGATTTTTGAAGGTGTTTTGCTATGTTAACCAGATGTGCAAATTTGGGATCATAATGAAATATTCAGCAGTTCGGGCAATTTTTGAGAGCCGATATCTCACGATCTGTTCGGAGATTTTGTATGAAACTTCATAGTCCTATTTTACGATGTCAGAACTACATGTCGGTTAATTTTCATGATTTTTGAAGGTGTTTTGCTATGTTAATCAGATGTGCAAATTTGGACTCATAATGAAATATTTAGCAGTTCGGGTAATTTTCATTGCATGCCTAATAGAGAAGCACTTAGGAGATAAAAATAACCAATTGACCCCTAAAGAACTATTTGATTAGTTATTGGCCCTCAGAAACTTACCTATAAGCTCCTGAGAAAGTTTTACAATTCCAAAAATACACTTCTGAGTTCTGACCTTAAGAGTAATCCAAATAAATCATATAAAACCCAGAAAATCCCAATAAATTCCTCTAAAGCTCAATTAATTCCAATACATCTATATAAACATTATAAACTCCGCACAAAAAATTCAAATAAACCCAAATAAATTCCAAAAAAAATCATGGAACCTCGAATGTAAACCCTAAGAAACTCAATTAAAACCTAGGAAACTCCTAGAAATCAATCAACCAAAACCAAATTCAATCATTATGGTGGAATGATAGCCGTACGTGTAAATGAAATATGAAGTTAATATATTTTGAAGTTGAAAATGAATATAAATTTGTTTATTTTAGCATAGGGGTGTCAATGGCACACTTTTACCTGTTTAATCGATCTGTATCGTATCTGAAAGCACGGCTAAAAGTAAAAAAAAAATCGTTAGCTTATCGGATACTTGTAAGGGTCATGATTCTATCATCTTACCTGTTTTCATATAAGATAATTTTTAAAAAGAAAATTATATATATAGATATATATTTGTATGAAGATGATACATGATACAATAAAGTTTTATATTTTATTAAATTTTCATAATACCAATTAGTTATGTTCATTATTATTTTTTTTTCTTGTTTTGAATAATATTTTATCAAAAGCGAAAATCGAAATGTCAATGGCACTTGTTTATCTGTTTACTCGATCCATACCATATTTGAAAAGACGGATATAAATAAAAAAAATTGTTATCATAATGGATACGGAAATGAAAATGTCTTCACCCGACCCGTATCGTACCCATTGACACCCCTATTTAAGCCTCATTTGAGATGTATATTTTCGATCCCTAAATATTCTGTTCAAATAGATATCTTAGTTCTAATCATTTTAATTATTATAGTGAAAAATGATCAAATTTCGTAGCTTAAAAGTTTATCACATGTAAATGTAAGTTATTGACCAAATTGTGTTATACATTGACCTTTGTATTCTGACTTTACAGTTGAATGGTATTAATTATATAATATTAATATTTTAATACTCACATCGTCTTTGATTATTTTTTTGCTCATTATTCCCGTTGGATAGTATATCAAGATTTGAGGTGAATACTTGAAAATGAAAATAGAAATTGTTGAGATGAAGGTATATATGGACATTAAATAAAAGTTGGTAGATTAAACCTTCACCTTTCTATATGTAATAAAAAAAAAATAGAAAACCTACAACTTATTTTTAAAGTTCTCTTTAAAAATTGTTTAAGTTGTCCAAAATTCTCCAAATCTAAAGTAAAAAAAATTCACAAATCATGAAAGAGAAAACAATTATCTAAAGTCATCCATTTAAATAAAAAAAATATAAAAATATCCATGCAATCTCTGTTACCAAAAAAAAAAAAATGAATACAACACATGAAAGAGGAATATATACTTTGAATGAATCTAATATGCAAAAGTACCAATACTTGTTAGAACAAATTAATAAAAGATAAAATCATGGCATCAACAAAAATCCTAGCTTAGTCATCTCCCCAATTCATCTGTCTCTTCCAAGTCACCTGTCTCTGTACCTAAAAACCTACAAAAAAATTGAAATTCAAAACATATTATCCACACTTGAACATAGAAATTAACTTCTCAAGTCTATAGCAAGTTTTTTAAAATATGGTATAAAATAATATTTTAGGTTTTCAAAATTTGAATCGAAAGATAAAATAATAAATAATAAACAAATAGATAAATAAGTACATCTACCCTGTCATTTGCTATAAAAAGGCATGCCAACATGCAAATTTACCAAAAGAAAAATACAATTATTATAAATTTACACAAAAGAAAAATATAATGAAAATAATATAATAATATAATAATATAATAAAACGAATTTACACTAACAGTAATAATTAATTAAGCTACTCCTATTGTAAACTAATCTATTTTAGTTTTTGGGATTTGCAAATCTTTAAATACAAAACAGTTGAAAATGAATGAAATAAATTTATAAAATGCATTTGTGCACATAATTCCTATCCTAATTAAGATAAATGAAATCTAAAAAGAATGCTACAAAAATGCCACACCTGAAATTAAGGCCAAGCAAGTGAGAGAATGAAGATACTGCTCTGGATATCCTGCCAGATCCTCGCCTGAACCGGTTGCTTTGTACTCGGTGTAGGCCTCCTTGTATTCGAGCAAGTAGCGGCATAGACCTGATCTCCTATTATTCATAACATAACCGACACTATTTTATGTAATGATAATTTAGTGTTTCTATAGAGTGCTATATGACATAGAGTGAGACTATGGGACTTCGCAAAGCGTCAATCAACCTGTACTATGGATTCATATCTCTATTTTTAAAGTTCAAACAATCAATCTGAACCGCTCAACTTGATCTCCATATGAAAATGTACTTGGACATCGTTTTTTACTTCGTCTTTTTTTTAGAATTTTACTGTTTTTTTGGATGGTCAAATTACGTGATTTTCTAACTATTTTAAAAAATAGTAATTTTTTTTCTAGAAATGTAAAATTTGATCTCCAAGTACATTTTGATATAAAGATCATGTTGAATGGTTCGGATTGACTATTTGGACTTTGACAATTAAGATATGAATCCATAGCACGGAAGATGTGCGCTTTGCAAAGTACCATAGCCTCACTCTATAACATATATATGATGATTAAAAAATTTAATTAATTTATCTGTATTTTCAGTGTGATGATTAAAATTTTTAATTTGTCTGCATTTTTAATTAATATTGTTTTTTAAAGATTTCGGACTTTCACAGATCTAATACAAATTCAAATCATGGTAAACTATGACAAGTGATAATGATAATAACAGACAGGTTAGTTTTTGCCCAAAACTACCAGTTAAGCAACAGTCGACTAGCAAGAAAAAACAAGTACTTTTAAACCTCACCAGTACCAGTATCAGGCCTGACTACTAATGAACAAGCTGCAAAATTATAGAGTGAGGCTACAGTACTATGCATAGCGCATATTGGTCCATACTATGGATCGATATCTTCATTTTCGAGATTCAAACAGTCAATCTGAACCGTTCAACATGATCTCCATGTGAAAATGTACTTGTAGAACAAAATTTTATATTTTTTAGAATTTTATTACTATTTTTATCTAAAGACTCTTGACCATACAAAAGAAGCAATTTTCTACCTAGCTAAAAAATAGTAAAAAAATTGTAAAACAATGTAAAATTTAGACTGAAAGTACATTCCTATATAAAGGTCATGTGTTCTGATTGACTATTTGAACTTTAAAAACAAAAATATTGATCCATAGTACGGACCAATATGTGCTATGCATAGTAACATAGCCTGACTTGTGCAAAATTATAAGTTGGTCAGATGGCTTTACCAGGTTAGCATCATACACAACGGGATGGTCAAACGTCTCGACCACTGATTCGAAGCCGGCCCCATTAGAAATTTGTGGAATGGAGCGTCTAGGTGGGGCCCCCAAAATGCCTAGTCCCTGAATTGCAGCATACTGCAATGGTATTTCCATGAGTGCTTGTAGAGCAAATTGGGCCTCCTTTGCAGGATCAGGCATGTTCATTGACATTATCTCAGTGAAATTTACAAACTGAAAATAATAACATGATTTTGGTGATTACAAGTTCATAAGAACTATGAAAAGTGAGGCTTTGGCCTATGGTACCATTCATAGTGCAGATTGGCCCGTACTACAGATGAATATCTTCATTTTCAAAGTCCAACTCATCGATCTGAACCGTTCAACATGATCTCCGTATAAAAATGTACTTCCTGAAACTTTTTTACTATTTTTTTACTATTTTTTTATATAGGTAGAAAATCACAACTTTGAATGTTCCAGGATTTTTTTATCAACTACCTATCTAGAAAAATAGTAGAAAAATTGGAAAAAAAAATGTCAAATGTGATCTACAAGTACATTGTAATATGGAGATCATGTTAAACGGTTCAAATCGACTGTTTGGGACTTTGAAAGCGGAGATATTGATCCATAGTATGGACCAATCCACGCTATGCATAGTACCATAGCCTCACTCGAAACTATGAAATAAGATCACAATCTTGCTAAACTAAAAATCACTGTATCAATCCAGAATTTTATTTTTTTACCCTTCTATTTATTTGTTTGTGAGGGAAAACTTTTTGGAGTAGGGGTTTGGAGGTGGGGAGGGGGTGTACTGGCATCTTTACTTTGACTTTCAAGAACAGTTGATGCTCAACTCAGTATTGATTAGTAAATCTAGAACAAAAGGCACACAATAAGAAAATTGCACTTGTAAGGCAGCGATCTGCTGCTGCACTGGCTTTGTACCACAACCAGCACATGCTGGTAATTTGGTACCTGTTGGTGTTTTTACCATCTCCCCCAATTTTAGGGCATACACCTTTATCAAAGTGGTGTAAATGAATAATTGCAATTCAACCAAGCACTTAAATTTAGGCTGAAAAGAACATAAATTAAAATTTCTCGCTTTAAGAACATAGAGAAATGTGTAGTAGTACAAAACCTGGAAATTATCAAAGTGGCGTGATCGTAAAATGTTATCATAATTGTTTGCAAGATCCCAGGGGCCATCACCTACTCCAACTAGTACAATTGACAGCGGGAAATTGCTGAAAACATAAAAATGAACATAACACAACCTCACTCAAATTAACATAATTTTAATGAAAACAATCACTGAGAATAATTACCTTGCCCTCTGTATAGCCGCTTTTGTACATTCCTCTTGGTAGCTTAAGTTCTCACTTCCACTGGCAGTGACCTGTGTGTGTCAGTAGAAATATGTATAAAGTTAATTCCCTAGCCCAAGAAAACTACAGAATATATGTATCCACAGCAAACCTAAAAATACTGATCCCTTCCCCACTTTCTCAAACAAAAGGAGGGAGCATAGTAAAATATTTTTTAAATAAAATAAAGTAGAAAGGTTATCCAGAAAAAAATAAACCCTAAAAGAAGGCCCTTAAAATTAAAAAACCAAAGTCTGTCCCCAAAGGCTGGTACACAACATGCAACAGTATATATATGCATACAGTCATACAATATCTGCCTGCCAAGTAGCAATGCTTCAATATACCTGCCCATCAGCAATTATAAGTAAAACATGATAGAGATATCCACTCCTTGTAACAATATCCACAGCCTTGTCTATTATAGGAGCCAAGGATGTGGGCCCCACAAGAACATTAAGGAAAACAATGGATTAAAAGTAAAATAATGATAAAATTGCTAGCAATACTGAAACAAAAGTTGCATTTTACTTTGAATGTAATTCTTTTGATTTTCAAGTGATTTGTGTAAAAGGGTATCTCTATTTGCCTTGCAGTATTTAACAACACTTCACCGCAGCTTTATGTATCACAAAAACAGAAAAAGAGTCATGATTAAGCAAACAACTAAGCAAGGATCAACAACAAAGAAATAAAACAAATTAAACTATGTAAATAAGTAACCAATCTAGCAGGATAAACAATTCCTGCGGGGGAGGGGTATAATAGTCTTTTGGGTGAATGCATTTACCAGACAACTTCTTATCAGGTACAACCTCCCTATATCGTGCCTCAACTTCACCAATCCCATTGCAAGCCCTGCCGTCTTGAAAAAAGCTGAACACAACTTTGTCTTTCGTTGATGCTGTTGACAACAAATTAAAACCAACATTAATTTAAAGTAGATTAACAGCTAGTGAATGAAGCATTTGAAAAAAAAAAAAATAGCACACAAATAGAATTGAGTGGATCACAGTGGCAAAAAAACAACTACATTATATAATTTTTTATTCCAATTTTGCTTCTTCTTTGAACTTCCCTTATAGTTGATATATATTCATCAAGTTTCTCAGTTGATCAGTGTTCAGATGCAATTGACTTGCTCTTTCTTAATTTTACCTCATCAAATCAAAGCAAATGAGTCTGCTATGACAGTAAGAACACAGAAATTTTTCTAAATTGCAAAACCCCAATGATGACATTTATGTACCATCTCCAAATCCGAAACATGGTATTTTGTTGTCTTCATCAAAATTCGACAAGGTGTTACCAATGCAAGATATTGCTTGTTCATATGGATTTTTAGTCTCGCCAATATGATGCAAGCTCAGTCCATTAAATGACTGTTTTGCTGCCCATTTTAATGTACCAATTAATCCAAAATAAAATGAAAACAATTGTTATTAAATCAAGGATTGCTATACTAATCAGGTCAAAAACTGACAAATGCAAATCAGGCATGCTTTGATCATTAAACAATTAAGATTTAATTAGCTTATTTTTATTAAATTAAGATAAGATTGCACAATTGAATCTCATAAGATTAACCAAATTTGATATATTTCACCAAAAAAGTTTACCCGAGTAAATTCTACCAAGGGTAGCAAGCACATACTCTAATCCTAGATTAATTGTAATTGATAAAAGAAAAAAATAAATTACAACCTGTCCACTCATTGCTCTTTGTGAAATCAATGCCGATAATAAGATTTGATGACTCCAGATTTGCTTTATGCAAAGCCTCTATCACCTGGAAGGCAAAACAAAGAAGAAAAGTTGTAGGAAGAAGCATCCATAGAACAAATTTTAATCATCTGACTAATCTCTAATTAACAAATCAGGTCAAATGAGAGGCTTAATTAAAACCCTAACAGTGATCATTTCAGAAATCTCAATCAAAAACAAAACACCAAAATTCTACAAATGTTAACCAAAATCCAAAGGTAAGTATAGAAATTGAAGCAAATACCTGCTCCCGGCTTGTGTAATTATCCGGAATCCTGGAGTATGGGTAAGTAGGTAGTGTGTTACTGAGAAAGTAGTTCATTGTCAGTTGAAAGCAACAAAAGTAAAGAAGAAATTGAATGATACTTAGCTGAGAAGAAAGCAATGGATCATACCTCCTCCGTATATAAAAGCGTAGTAATAAGAAGCTAAGCGCGTGAAAGCATTCCCATCCCTATCATCGCGAGGTCAATCTAATAAAAAAGAAGGCATTGCGCGCGAAGCGCCTTCTCTCCTCTCCCTCTCGAATTTCAGATACCTAAAGTAGTCCAAATTTTGAGTTTGGATCTGGACCGTGCTTTCCATCGGATTCTGATCTGACGGTGCAGATTCAAATTCAAAATTTGGGTTACTATAGTAGGGGATCCCGACCCCGTCTTTCACTTCTCCTATTCTTCACCAACTACAACTACTAAGCAACTGGACTCGGTAGGAGAAACCGTGTTATGTGTAGTTAGTGTATTAACGGGCAGGCAGGAGCGGGCGGTCCGGGCATACCCGGGCACGGGTACGGGCAAGTCTAGGGCACGGGTATGACGAGTACTAGGGTATACGGGCAAGGGTATCTCGGATATTTTTTTTTAAAACCGTACCCTGCCCGTCCTATACCCGTCCCCGTTGTACCCTTGACGGGCAAGGCGGTCCGGGTAGGTCCGGTCCGGTTTTTTTTTGCTTTTTTTTTCTGTTTTTTTTTTCTGTTTTTTTTTCTTTTTGTTTTTTTAACAGTGTCGTTTTTTTTAACAATGTTGTATAAATATTATTACGTGTTTATAATTCGACTTTTAAAATCTGAATAGTTCAATATCAAATAGTGTGTATATATATATACATAAAATTATCAAATCACGTCTTTATAATTCCTAAATAAATAAAATTTGTAACTTATTATATATATAAATTATTCTTGCCAAAATTTGTATGTTTATTCGGCTAAGTACAAATGTATTAAAAGATGTCTTTACACGAGTCATGTTATTTTATTTTCAAATTCTCATTCTATTTATATAGTTTTGTTCGCTTACAAAGGTAGGCTACAAAGTCTCAGGTATAGCAAGCTATACCAGTTTAAACCTTGAATCTACTCTCGTCTAGGGTTGCAAGTGCACAACCCTATCCGTATAGTATATTAAGGTATCGATCCTCAGGGACGGTTTAATTCGATTCTAAATCACCACTTATCCAAGCTAGGTACTAGAAGTGTGAAAAGTTGGGTTTGGTTTGTTTATGTTTCCTAATTTCGGGTGTCAATTCAATTAACAGTAAATGAAAGCAATTAAAGGTTTTGGTTTTAAACAATGATAAAAGGCGTTCCTAGGGTTTCAGGTTTCATCCCAAACTTTGCCTTCTCTGGACCTATCATGCGACTCGCATCATCTCTGATGCGACCCGTATGATGCGACTCGCATCATCTCTGATGCGGGTCGCATGGCCCTCGAGCAGAGCTGACACGTGTTCGTATCTAAGTTGATTTCTTGTGCGAGGCTTCAACCTGTGGCTCTCGCCTACTGGTATCTAACCTAAATTGATTGTCTGGTTAACTAGAGGTATCTACAACCTTTCGATAATAGAAATTTCACCTCTCGGCTACTATTGATCTTAGATCTACCTCAAATGCTCAATCACAATTACAAGATACATCAAGGCCAAATTACTAGAATAGATGCTATAGACATCTAACAGTAGACAATCAAGAATCAATCAAGAAATCACAATCAAGCAAACAATGAATACTCAAACAACAATCACACAAGTTCAAACTTAGATCAAAACATCATTCAACTCAAAGACAAGGTTTAGAGACTACATCCTAACCCTAAGAACTAGAGATCTACTCAAGCATAGCAAAAGAAAGCATAAAAGAGAGAGAGAATAGGCAGATCATGATGAAGCTCAAAGATCCAAGGTGGATTGGAGAGGATCTTGCAATCTTCTTCTCTTCTTCTCCAAGCGATCTCCAATCTCTCTCTTCTCTCTTGATCTTTTCTCTCTCCTTGAGGCTTTGAATCTTTAAATTTCGGAACTCCCTCTCTGGTAGCAGGGGTGGCCTATTTATAGGCTTTTTAAAACGAGTGCTTCAATTCTGGGCCTTTGCTGTCTGCTCTGGAAACTCGCGATGCGACCTGCATCAGGTCTGATGCAACCTGCATCGACTCTGATGAGGGTCGCATCGGCTCTGATGAGGGTCGCATCGGATGTGATGAGGGTCGCATCGGATGTCTCAGATTTCAGTAACTTCCCTGATTTTGCCCGTTTTCGCCTGATTCCTGCAAAGTAAGAACCAAAACATAGCAGTACCACATTCTATGGATATTCAATGTAAAAGGCACCATTTGTTGGTTCAAAACATAGATTTTTGTATGGAAACAAGTCGAAATAATAGGTCTAATAAAGTGATATCAAATTCCCCCAAGCTTAACCTTTGCTTGTCCTCAAGTAGAGATCTGTTCTTTGTTACCGGGCTGGACTCTAAATGCAAGTTAAGTTCCTAAATGTGAAAATTTACATGAGTTGCTTAAATCAAGAACCTCGAGAATCTTTATGGTATGATTTGGACTTTCCTTGATCAATTTTGATTCACCCCACAAATTGACTAATCAAACTTCAAGTTCTAGAATGTTTTAATACTTGCAAAGCTGAATACTCGAATTGATCAATCTATCATTCTTTTACTAAAATCAAGCTCTCATTTGTGGAGATTTTCCCTTTTTCTCCCCCAAGCTTGGAACAAGCTTAGGTTAGCAAGTCGCGGACTTCGTGTGTTGATATATGCAAAAGTTATTCTTCTTTTCTAAATTTGAGAGACGAGCTCAAAGGCGCCCAACAGGACTTATTGCCAGTACTCTTATTTTCTCCATCTTTTCTTTCTTTTCTTTTTTTTTTAATTTGGGAGACGAGCTCAAAGGCGCCCAATATGACTTATTGCCAGTACTCTTATTTTCTCCATCTTTTTTTTTTTTTTTTCTTTTGCTTTTGCACATACCATGAATACACACATCCATTGGTATTCATTCATACCAATGAATATCCAAATTTTTCTTTATTTAAAATCCCCATTGTCCTATTTAAAAGACACAGTTCAGTTTCAAAAATTGATTTTTGATACAATTCAAGTTTTCATCCTTTCAAGTTCTCAAAACATCCATTCCTAATCAGTTCTTTGATCAATTATGAGGTTAGTTCTAATTTTTCAAAGTCATCCAAATCACAACCAAAATTGTTCAAACAAGTCCTTAACCCAAGCAATCACACAAATTTATCACCTAAAAATGCAAATTTTGGAAAAATAAACATGACCTAAATGCAGATACAGTTTTCTTCTATTCACCCCCCCAAGCTTGAATGAAGCTGTTACGTTACGAAATTTTTACAATTAAATTAAAATGATTTAAAAGAAAGAATCAAGTTAATTGTGTTAATAAAATGGAAGTTTAAACCTTAATTAAGGTTTCCCTAAATAAGTAAGTTAATTGTGAATTGAAATCGCGTCGAAATTTCGAGATTTCGGAACATTATAGGCTCAGTGCGGATGGGGTCCATCCGCAGTGCGGGTAAGGGTCCATCCGCAGTGGGGTAAGGGTCCATCCGCAGTGCGGGTGGGGGTGCATCCGCACTCATGAAATTCTGTGTTGGTCCAAAAATCGGCTAAGTAGTGAGTGCGGATGGGGTCCATCCGCAGTGCGGGTAAGGATCCATCCGCGGGTAAGGGTCCATCCGCAGTGCGGGTGGGGTTCATCCGCACTAGGCTCGGATTTTTCTTGAATTTGGTCTGAAAACTTTCTAAGTATCGAGTGCGGATCAAGCCACCCGCAGTGCGGATGGGGGCATCCGCATTCAGGGTAATTTTTGCCCTAAAACTCAAATCAAAGCTTCTCTCTCTCTCTCTCTTCCATCATTTCCCCATTTTTAAGTTATTTTCGTCCAAGAGAGAAGGAAAAGAGCCCGTGAGTTTCCGTTTCTTTCAGACTCCCGATTGTTGCGAGAAATCGAGTCTGGAACCGAGAAAGCAGCCGAGGATCTCTCCGAACCCTTCTATTTGGTATTTCTTTCTCTCATTTTTGCTTTCGAAACCTCGAATTTTCTCGATTTCTCAGATTCTCGTTTTAAACCCGAGATTTGTGTTCGAATTGCTCGAGGACTAGTTCCTCTACACTTCTTACTAGTTTGTTTGTCAATCTTTTTCCCGATTTCTTCCGATTTGTGAAATCTGATTTCTAGGGTTTCGTGCCAAAATTGAAAGTTGGCATAATCGTGATTTGATTTGTTTAACCCGACCAATTAGACTTGTAATCGGTAGGGTTGCCTCCTGATCGTGAATTTTTAGAACATTTAACGGCTGATTTGAGGTTTTGACCAAATTAGGGTTAACCAAATGGTGAATCGAATTGATCCGAGAACCAAAGTAGTGAAACGGTGATTGATGGTTACCAAAGTGAAATAGTATAAGGCTAGAGGGCCTAGATGGAATTGTGTACCGTTATGTGAGATTTTGGTAAGAAAGAAAGAACCGAAAAGAATCGATACCAAAACATAAGAATTGATTTAGGACTGTACAAACCCTAAGTAAACGTATGGACCACTGAATCCAAATTAAACCAAGTATACGTATAATATAGGTGTAGGCTCGATCGAGCAAGAACTTGCGAGACAATACGAGACGTCCGATCCTTAAATTAAGCGGTACGCTCGTCATACTAAGGTGCGGGATTCTTGGACTTGTTTGATACTTTATTTTCAGGAATTAAACTGTGTATTCGTTTGTCATGTTGAATATCATTGATTGCATCACTGAATTGCGTAGAGCATTTGCATAGCCCAATCAAATTAAACTCGAATTGATCTGAATTGAATGATTTGCATGCTGGTATGGTTATAGGTTATGTTGATCTATTGTGATCTGATTTTGATTGAAAGTCACCACGAACTGTGTATGTGAATGTATGTGAATGGATTTACGAAGTTAAGCACTTGGATCCAATGAATTTGCCAAGTCGGGCTGTATGCTGACTTGGATTCCCAGGATCCTAAATGGCCTTAGGTGAACGGCCCTCGATATTCCCAGTACCGGTTGGGACGAGGGAGGGTGATTATGTTATGAGATGTGTGATTGGAAATCGTGGTTGACTTGTGTAACGTCTATGGCTCGGTAGCATTTTCCTACGTGTTAATGCATTTGAACGGTCGATTGAATATGACGAATATTGGAAACGATTCTAAAGTGGATTTTCTTTACATGATTTGAACCAGACCTTAATAAACTGTTAAGCCAAGCGGTTGCAGATGGGTGTCAGATAAAGGGTCCAGCGGTTGGCCATCTGTAGGTGCCAGTAACCCTACAGATGTGGGTTTGATAAAGGTTTAGCTCGAAAGAACATCTGTAATTGCTACAAGCCCTACTGAACTGAGTTAGGAATCGAGTTAAGCCAAAATATATGTTGTGTTTGAGATTCATCTTGGAAATTCCGTAAACTGTGTTTCAGGTTGATTAACTGTTGTCGAGTAGTGGCATTCTGTTATTTATGTTTTCTTATATAACTGTTTGCATTGTTGTTGTTTGGGTTTCATTATTGAATATAGAGTTTGATTGCAAGTCCAATAGTCTGAACTGTGGCAAATTCGCACTGAGAATTTATTCTCACCCCCACCTTCCCCGTTATTTTATAGGTATTGGTGCGACTGATTCCGGAGAGGCACGAGAGTAGTAGGCCTTAGTAGCTTACCAGTATATGACCCTAGATATCTTTTGTTGTATAGATTTAGGGTAGGCCTCGTGGTTGGTATCCGGATGAGATACTTTTGTTGTATTATATGCTGACCAGACTGTGTACTCTGATATATATATTAGAAACTTGTTTGAATTGCTTGTTGTTTGGTTTGAAATGTGAGTAGCCTTGTAAGCATACACGGCGTTGTATGCTTACGGCGGGGGACTGTTACGACCCGTGGCCGCGGGGTGTGACAGCTCTCTTCGGTGGTATCAGAGCTCAAGGTTTAAACCCTAACCAGACTGATAGGATACGTGAGTGGGGTACGTTATACTTCGGGTCGTCACGGCTAACGACTTATTCGTTCTATGAGATAAGTATATGCAAATCTAATGACTATTTTCTTCTTATTTAAGAATTATGGAAGGACGTCGAGGTAGGGGACGACCTAGAACCAGGAACCCACTGAACGAACCGATCATTCATGCGAGCGAGGCCGGATCTGCAGGGCCTGAGGTCCAGAGAGTTGATCTTGGACCTGGAGGTGCGCAGAACCGGGACCGAGATCTAGACGATAGGTTGATCGCAGCTTACGAGAGAGGTCGCCAAGCAGAAAGACGTGAGGTGGCACCGGAGGCTCCCCGAGGAGGTCCGGAAGATTTTAGGAGGTTATACGACTCCTTTATGCGCCTTAATCCACCTCGGTTTAATGGCACTGGTGAGTATGCCGCTGCTGAAGAATGGCTCGCGAGCGTGAGTGCGAAGCTAGTTCTATGTAGAGCACCAGAACAAGATATGGTGGAGCTGGCAGAGCAGCAGTTAGAGGAGGGTGCGAGGTTCTGGTGGGATGGAGCCCGACGTAGTTATGTCGGGGAGGAGGCCAAGATTCCGTGGGAGTGGTTTGAACTGCAGTTCACTCGACGGTTTTTGAGTAACATCCAGCGAGAGGCGCTGCGGAGGAAGTTCCTAGACTTAAAGCAGAGTGGGCGAGCAGTGGCGAAGTATAACAATGAGTTCCTTGCCTTGTCCAGGTACGCGATTGATGTGCAGACTGATGTGGTGAGATACCATAGGCAGTACCTGGATGGACTGGATGGAGGGATATCGATGATTGTGGATACCCCTATGGCTACTGAGTTGCAGGCCATGATGGATCACGCTGAGCAAGTGGAGTTGCACAGCAAGAGAAGGAGGTCGGAGATGACAGAGAGGAATGTCAAGCAGAGGGAGGACCAAAACCGACGGTTTAGGTCAAGGGGAGGACCGTCGACAGCTAGACCACCCCCGAGACAGTTTATGGCACCTAGACCCCCTCCGAGGCAGATAGCAGCACCGGTACTCCGGCCGGGCTTCGTTTCTGTGTGGTGCCGTTCATGCAACCAAGAACACTCTGAGATCGATTGCAGACGCCGCAACCAAGCGTGTTACACCTGCGGCAGCATGGAGCATTGGGCAAGAGAGTGCCCGAATGCGGCACTAGGGTTCCAGAGGAACGGCGGTGGCAGAGGGCCCATGGGACGTGGATCTGGTAGACCACCATTCCGTGGTCGAGGTGCGTCACAGACCAGCGGAGGCAGGATTGGAGGTCGAGTGGCTGCCCACGCACTCGGCATAGCAGATGTTGCATATGACGCAACGAGGGCTCTGGAGGAAGGTGAAGGCTCGCAACCATCTGATTCTCGAGCTGATGTCATGACAGGTATACTTTCTATCTCGGATGAGAGTGCCTATTGTTTGATAGATACTGGGTGTAGCCATTCCATTGTATCGAAGGCTTGGGTAGAAAAGTATAACTGGTCAACTGAAACCAATAACCAAGTCCTGAGTGTCCAAACCCCTTTCGGTTCGACTGACCGAAAAATAACCATATGCCGAAACCGAAAAGTCAGAGTTGATGGAAGGGATCTCGAGATAGACCTGTTGGTTATGGAGATCACGGGTTACGACGTTCTATTGGGGATGGATTGGTTAACAAGACATGCCGCAACGATCGACTGTCCGCACCGCAGGATTTGTTTTGTGACCGCAAAAGGTGGTATGTCGTGCATGCTGAACTGTAGGAAGGTTGGAGGGTTGATACCGTGCATCTCGGCTGTGGAAGTTAGGCACCTGATCGATTCAGGGTGCACTGCATATCTGGCAGCAATAGTGTACACTGATACGGAAGTTCCTGAGATGAATACGATTCCAGTGGTGTCGGAGTTCGTGGATGTGTTTCCGGAAGAAATAGTCGGATTACCACCGGAACGAGAAGTGGAGTTTGGCATAGAAGTGGTACCAGGTACGACACCAATTTCAAAGAGTCCGTATCGTATGGCTCCTGCAGAATTGAAGGAACTCAAGGCCCAATTAGAAGAGATGCTGGAAAGCGGGTTTATTAGACCGAGCACATCTCCATGGGGTGCTCCGGTGCTGTTTGTGAAGAAGAAGGATGGTACCTTGCGGTTATGTATCGACTACCGTGAATTGAACAAGGTGACCGTCAAGAATAGATACCCGTTACCCCGAATCGATGACTTGTTTGATCAGCTGCAAGGATCTTCAATCTACTCCAAGATAGACTTGAGAACGGGGTACCACCAGCTGAGAATACGTCCGACTGATGTGGAAAAGACAGCCTTCCGAACGCGCTATGGGCATTACGAATATATGGTGATGCCGTTCGGGCTAACGAACGCTCCGGCTGCATTTATGGACATGATGCAGCGAGTGTTTCACGACCTATTGGATTCAACTGTGGTGGTGTTCATCGATGACATCCTGATATATTCAAGGTCACGTGAGGAGCATGAGGTACATCTGCGGATAGTGTTACAGAGATTGAGGGATCATCAACTATTCGCAAAGTTTTCGAAGTGTGAGTTCTGGCTTGAGAAAGTGGCCTTCCTTGGGCACGTGATATCAGGTGAAGGGTTGGCCGTGGATTCAGAAAAGATTCGGGCGGTGACCGATTGGAAGAGGCCAGAAACAGTTACGGAGATTCGCAGTTTTCTGGGGCTAGCCGGATATTATAGAAGGTTCGTACTTGGATTCTCACAGTTAGCTGCTCCCCTTACGAAGCTTTTGCATAAAGGTGTGAAGTTCGAGTGGGGTGCCACTCAAGATCAAAGTTTTGAGGAGTTGAAGAGTCGGTTGGTAACTGCACCGGTTCTTGCCATGCCCATCACCAACGAGGAGTATACCGTCTACACTGACGCATCCGGATCTGGTTTGGGATGTGTATTGATGCAGAAGGACCATGTTATAGCATATGCTTCTCGGCAGTTACGATCACACGAACAGAATTATCCGACCCATGATCTGGAGCTAGCTGCAGTGATTTTCGCTTTAAAGATTTGGCGGCATTACCTGTATGGAGTGAAGTGCCGTATCTTCACGGATCACCAAAGCTTGAAGTATATCTTCACTCAAAGGGAGTTGAATTTGAGGCAGAGGAGATGGTTGGAGCTGATGAAGGACTACGATCTGGATATCCAGTATCATGCCGGAAAGGCAAACGTGGTAGCAGATGCGCTAAGCAGGAAGAGTCAGATCAATCTGGCATCGATTATAACCAGCGAGACACACCTCCTCGAAGAAATGAGAAGAATGAATCTGCACGTGGGTGCATCCCGTGAGTTTGCATTGGAAATCTCATCTCGATTGATTGGAGCGAGCAATAGTGCAGGTACAGCTACAGTTGCCTCGATTATCTTGGCTGCGGTCGAGGTTCGACCAGAGTTACACGAGCAGATTCGAGCAGCACAACAAGAGGACCCAAAGTGCCAGAAATTCCGACAACATTTCGAGTCAAAGGCAGACTCGCCATTTCAACTCCACGAAGATGGTATTCTGCGGTTCCATGACCGCATATGCGTTCCGAATGTCTCAGAACTGAAGAATCTGATTCTGTCAGAAGCACATGACTCGGGGTATACCATTCACCCTGGCGAAGTCAAGATGTATCAAGATCTAAAGCGATATTTCTGGTGGCCAAAGATGAAAAGGAACGTGCAAAACTATGTGGAGAAATGTCAGGTCTGTCAGCAAGTTAAGGCAGATAGACGGAAAAGGGCGGGCTTACTAAGACCTTTGGAGATACCCATGCGGAAATTCGAGTCTATCACTATGGACTTCGTGACTGGATTTCCGAGAACCGTTGGACGATATGATGCCATATGGGTGATAGTGGATCGGTTGACGAAGATTGCACACTTCATTCCACTCCGGATCGAGACATCCGGAAGAGAGCTAGCCGATTTGTTCCTGCAATACCAGTTTAAATACCACTGATGTTCGCGACACATTGTCTCCGACCGAGACACTCGATTTACATCTCACTTTTGGGGAAGCTTTCAAGAAGCCATGGGCACGAAACTGAGATTCAGTACAGCCCATCATCCGCAAACCGACGGTCAATCCGAACGAACCATACAAACATTGGAGGACATGCTTCGATCCTGTGCTTTGAGTTTCCGAGAATCTTGGATCAACCATTTGTACTTGGTAGAGTTTGCGTACAACAATAGCTACCATTCGAGCATTGGAATGTCACCACAAGAGGCATTTACGGGACAGCAGTGTCGCACACCGCTGTGGTGGGGACCCGCAGGTACGTATTCACCTACCGGGCCTCAGATGCTGGAAGAGATTGCCGAAAAGACGAAAGTCGTTTTAAGTCGGCTTAAGTCGGCCCAAGAGCGACAAAAGAAATATGCAGATGTGCATAGAAGACCGTTGGAGTTTCAAGAAGGGGATCACGTGTGGCTTCGAGTTTCACCCGTCAGGGGTGTACACCGATTTGGCGTATCAGGCAAGTTGAGTCCTAGATACATTGGACCGTTTCAGATTTTGAGGCGAATGGGACCGGTGGCATATGAGCTTGCATTGCCACCAGCATTGGACCGGGTTCATCCGGTGTTTCATGTGTCACAATTGCGCCGATACGTACGAGATCCATCTCATTGCATTAATCACTCGGACCTGCATGTCCAAGGTGACTTGTCCTATCAAGAAGAGCCAATGCAGATATTGGACCGAAAAGAACAGCAACTACGGAGCAAGACGATTAAGCTTGTCCTGGTCAAATGGGGACGCCATTCGACTAAGGAAGCAACATGGGAACATGAGGAAACCATTCGTGAGAAGTACCCGGAACTATTCAACGAATCAGGTACGCAATTTAGTTCAGAGGACTGAACTTTATTCTAAGGGGGGGAGAAATGTTACGTTATGAAATTTTTACAATTAAATTAAAATGATTTAAAAGAAAGAATCAAGTTAATTGTGTTAATAAAATGGAAGTTTAAACCTTAATTAAGGTTTCCCTAAATAAGTAAGTTAATTGTGAATTGAAATCGCGTCGAAATTTCGAGATTTCGGAACATTATAGGCTCAGTGCGGATGGGGTCCATCCGCAGTGCGGGTAAGGGTTCATCCGCAGTGCGGGTAAGGGTCCATCCGCAGTGCGGGTGAGGTGCATCCGCACTCATGAAATTCTGTGTTGGTCCAAAAATCGGCTAAGTAGTGAGTGCGGATGGGATCCATCCGCAGTGCGGGTAAGGGTCCATCCGCAGTGCGGGTGGGGTTCATCCGCACTAGGCTCGGATTTTTCTTGAATTTGGTCTGAAAACTTTCTAAGTATCGAGTGCGGATCAAGCCACCCGCAGTGCGGATGGGGGCATCCGCATTCAGGGTAATTTTTGCCCTAAAACTCAAATCAAAGCTTCTCTCTCTCTCTCTCTTCCATCATTTCCCCATTTTTAAGTTATTTTCGTCCAAGAGAGAAGGAAAAGAGCCCGTGAGTTTCCGTTTCTTTCAGACTCCCGATTGTTGCGAGAAATCGAGTCTGGAACTGAGAAAGCAGCCGAGGATCTCTCCGAACCCTTCTATTTGGTATTTCTTTCTCTCCTTTTTGCTTTCGAAACCTCGAATTTTCTCGATTTCTCAGATTCTCGTTTTAAACCCGAGATTTGTGTTCGAATTGCTCGAGGACTAGTTTCTCTACACTTCTTACTAGTTTGTTTGTCAATCTTTTTCCCGATTTCTTCTGATTTGTGAAATCTGATTTCTAGGGTTTCGTGCCAAAATTGAAAGTTGGCATAATCGTGATTTGATTTGTTTAACCCGACCAATTAGACTTGTAATCGGTAGGGTTGCCTCCTGATCGTGAATTTTTAGAACATTTAACGGCTGATTTGAGGTTTTGACCAAATTAGGGTTAACCAAATGGTGAATCGAATTGATCCGAGAACCAAAGTAGTGAAACGGTGATTGATGGTTACCAAAGTGAAATGGTATAAGGCTAGAGGGCCTAGATGGAATTGTGTACCGTTATGTGAGATTTTGGTAAGAAAGAAAGAATCGAAAAGAATCGATACCAAAACATAAGAATTGATTTAGGACTGTACAAACCCTAAGTAAACGTTGATAAGCCAAAATTGTATTTATTTAAACCTAGGGTTAGGTATGTAAATTAAGCCAAGTTTTGGTTAAATTAGTTTAAATTAGGTTTAATTAGGTTAGAAATGTCCAAAAGTTCAAGTTACTGCTCTAGTTATGTTTGTTTTACAGGTAATCAAGTGTTTGGACCTTAACGAAGCAAAACGGGTGAGTTAGCACGAAGAAATGAGCTTCTGCCAACATTTATTGTGGCCCGAAATGGAGTTATTGCGGCCCGCAACCAAACAAGTCAGAGCCTCTTCATTTACAGCACAGTTATTGCGGCCCGCAATACATTTATTGCGGTCCGCAATGCACTGTAGCAGTCAGCCAAAAATAGAGTCTGAACTTAAAACGACCATAACTTTTGACTCGTAACTCCGATTTAGGCTTGTGACCACTTTTTGGAAAGCTAACGAGAAGATCTACAACCTGAGAATATAAAAGGAATGTATTGCGACCCGCAAGGACTTTTATTGCGGCCCGCAAGGACCTCTTTAGAATTTTTCTGCGCAGTCTGTTAACTGCTACAGTACATTGCGGCCCGCAATGAATGTATTGCGGCCCGCAATTAGGTCGGTTCAGATCCCGAATTTGCTATTTTTGGTTGGTTATTTCTAGGTTTTAGAGGGGGGTATAAATAGGAACTTGTAGAACAGATTAGGGACGTTTTTTAGGCAGAATTTCTAGGTTTTGAACAAGGAAGAACAAGGAAAAGCAAGGAAGAGAGAAGAAGGAAGAAGGGAGCAAAATCGATCAACCGGTTTTATCATTTTCTTTCCTTTGGGACTCTTTTATTCTTTTGATTTCATTTGTGCTTTAGCCATGACTGGCTAAAGGCTTTTCTAGGGTTGATTAGGGTTGTACTTGAAACTTTTGTTATGATTTAATTGGTTTTATATTATATTTACTTGTTCCTTGGTATGATCTTTTCTTTATATTACTTGTTTGTGATGACTTAAGCGAAATTGCATGAAACCCTAGGATTCGGTATTTACAATTGAGAAATTGAATATTTAGTCCTGACCATAAAGAAAAGAGTATTTGATAGGCTAAATACCGAGAGGCGACGCTCATCTTATACGGGCTTAACCCGATAGGTTAGAAAATTGTACCAAGTACCGAGAGGTGACGAATAACTTTCTATACCAATTGGGACAGTTAAAGACTTAATAACTTTGGGTTAGTGTAACCAAGTACCGAGAGGTGACATTTATACTAATTTAAAGACGGTATTAACATAGAAATATCACTTTATACCGATAACATTAAACTGTGCCTTCATATTTATAAGAACAACCTTAATAAATCAATTAATCGTGACATTAGTGGATAGGAACCCTAATAGACCCTAATTTCTCATTCTTGCTTTAAAACCACATTTAGACCTAGAATTTAGTTAATTCAATTTGATCAGCAACAAACCAAACCATCATAGAAAACAAACAAATTCCTTTATTTCCTTTTACTAAATTAAATTAGTTAGGTTAGGTTTAATATTCCGAATTGTCCCTGTGGAGACGATCCCTAAATACTACTTGACAAGGTTGTACACTTGCAACCGAATTGAGGGTAAATTAGGATTTATTACTTGTGTAGTAGTAAAATTCACATCAAACGTATGGACCACTGAATCCAAATTAAACCAAGTATACGTATAATATAGGTGTAGGCTCGATCGAGCAAGAACTTGCGAGACAATACGAGACGTCCGATCCTTAAATTAAGCGGTACGCTCGTCATACTAAGGTGCGGGATTCTTGGACTTGTTTGATACTTTATTTTCAGGAATTAAACTGTGTATTCGTTTGTCATGTTGAATATCATTGATTGCATCACTGAATTGCGTAGAGCATTTGCATAGCCCAATCAAATTAAACTCGAATTGATCTGAATTGAATGATTTGCATGCTGGTATGGTTATAGGTTATGTTGATCTATTGTGATCTGATTTTGATTGAAAGTCACCACGAACTGTGTATGTGAATGTATGTGAATGGATTTACGAAGTTAAGCACTTGGATCCAATGAATTTGCCAAGTCGGGCTGTATGCTGACTTGGATTCCCAGGATCCTAAATGGCCTTAGGTGAACGGCCCTCGATATTCCCAGTACCGGTTGGGACGAGGGAGGGTGATTATGTTATGAGATGTGTGATTGGAAATCGTGGTTGACTTGTGTAACGTCTATGGCTCGGTAGCATTTTCCTACGTGTTAATGCATTTGAACGGTCGATTGAATATGACGAATATTGGAAACGATTCTAAAGTGGATTTTCTTTACATGATTTGAACCAGACCTTAATAAACTGTTAAGCCAAGCGGTTGCAGATGGGTGTCAGATAAAGGGTCCAGCGGTTGGCCATCTGTAGGTGTCAGTAACCCTACAGATGTGGGTTTGATAAAGGTTCAGCTCGAAAGAACATCTGTAATTGCTACAAGCCCTACTGAACTGAGTTAGGAATCGAGTTAAGCCAAAATATATGTTGTGTTTGAGATTCATCTTGGAAATTCCGTAAACTGTGTTTCAGGTTGATTAACTGTTGTCGAGTAGTGGCATTCTGTTATTTATGTTTTCTTATATAACTGTTTGCATTGTTGTTGTTTGGGTTTCATTATTGAATATAGAGTTTGATTGCAAGTCCAATAGTCTGAACTGTGGCAAATTCGCACTGAGAATTTATTCTCACCCCCACCTTCCCCGTTATTTTATAGGTATTGGTGCGACTGATTCCGGAGAGGCACGAGAGTAGTAGGCCTTAGTAGCTTACCAGTATATGACCCTAGATATCTTTTGTTGTATAGATTTAGGGTAGGCCTCGTGGTTGGTATCCGGATGAGATACTTTTGTTGTATTATATGCTGACCAGACTGTGTACTCTGATATATATATTAGAAACTTGTTTGAATTGCTTGTTGTTTGGTTTGAAATGTGAGTAGCCTTGTAAGCATACACGACGTTGTATGCTTACGGCGGGGGACTGTTACGACCCGTGGCCCCGGGGTGTGACAGAAGCATTGTCCTCAATGCTTGAATTCACACAAGAAAAAGTAAAATAGAAGAAAATATGGAAACTAACCAGACATGGAGTGGGGGGGTGAGGCAGGGGCGTCTCACGGATTGGTGGGAGGTGGATCAGGCGGCACTGGGGGAAGCACCCACTTCTGTGGTACACGGACCATGCGATCAAGCCCTTGCATCAGGAGAATCCACAAGATTTCTTTCAAGGTCATGATAGAGCACCTGATCGCGCCTGTGTTAGCTTTCAATTTCTCCAAGAGCGTGGCAGTCCGATCGGGTTTGAGATCTGCACTTATGATCACAAGACAAGATTTATCTGGGACTAGGAACTCATACCTGAAGTTAAAGCTAGCTTGGAGATTCTTGAGTTCAAAAGTCGGCGCCTCTGGTTGGGCTTTGACACAACCCGCGTCTGGTGCAATCGGCTCGCGTACGGATCCCGCGTGAGTTTCATCCAACCCGCTTCCTCTGGTCTCCAAGTCTTCAGGTCGTGGCACGCGACTCGCGTGAGATTCATGCGGCCCGCATCCAGGTTCCTCCAGGTCAACAGTTGTCACCTCTGCTCCATACACTGGTTCTAACTCGTTTGTTTCAACCTGCAACTCATCAGGGTAATTTTTAACTGAACTCTCGTATCCCTCGCGGAGTTGTCTCTTAGCCAATTGATCCATTAGCGTATTCATCATCTTGCTTCGAGCAACTAATTGGGCATTGATCGCTTGCATCTGCTCGAGCATCATCTGATTCATCTTCCCTTGCTGGTGCATGAAGTCACTCACAGCGGGATCAATGTACGGCTCGGGTGGATCAGATTGAAATGCGTGGTTGTTCGAGTTGTTGAATGGTGCATTGTTGTAGAAATTGCGATTGTAGGTGCTGAGATAGTTGACCTGCTCGGGTTCCTCATCCCATTCCGCCAGTGGGCAAGACTCGTAAGAATGCCTCATGTCCCCACACATAACACATGGCTGTGGTCGATGGTTACCGACTGCCTTCATGCTCATTTTGATTAGAGCCTCTTGTATGGCTTCCTCCAGCTCGGCAGCTCTAGCAGATAGAGCTATGATCTGATCAACCCTGTATCGACCGCCTCCTCCTCCTCGAGAATTGTCGTGGCCGGACCACTGTTGGTATGTTGCCATAGCGTCTTGAGCTTCTCTGTCTCTTCCACGCGAGTCGCGTCGGTTGTGATACGGGACGCGTCGAGAGGTGGTTGTGCAGAAACAACTGTGTTCCTGTGGTAAGAGAAAAATAAAAGAAAAACATACAAATTAAAATCTAGATTAACTTGGATAAGCAAAAATCTAGAAAAGAATTAATAGCCGTCCCCGGCAACGGCGCCAAAAACTTGTTCGCTTACAAAGGTAGGCTACAAAGTCTCAGGTATAGCAAGCTATACCAGTTTAAACCTTGAATCTACTCTCGTCTAGGGTTGCAAGTGCACAACCCTATCCGTATAGTATATTAAGGTATCGATCCTCAGGGACGGTTTAATTCGATTCTAAATCACCACTTATCCAAGCTAGGTACTAGAAGTGTGAAAAGTTGGGTTTGGTTTGTTTATGTTTCCTAATTTCGGGTGTCAATTCAATTAACAGTAAATGAAAGCAATTAAAGGTTTTGGTTTTAAACAATGATAAAAGGCGTTCCTAGGGTTTCAGGTTTCATCCCAAACTTTGCCTTCTCTGGACCTATCATGCGACTCGCATCATCTCTGATGCGACCCATATGATGCGACTCGCATCATCTCTGATGCGGGTCGCATGGCCCTCGAGCAGAGCTGACACGTGTTCGTATCTAAGTTGATTTCTTGTGCGAGGCTTCAACCTGTGGCTCTCGCCTACTGGTATCTAACCTAAATTGATTGTCTGGTTAACTAGAGGTATCTACAACCTTTCGATAATAGAAATTTCACCTCTCGGCTACTATTGATCTTAGATCTACCTCAAATGCTCAATCACAATTACAAGATACATCAAGGCCAAATTACTAGAATAGATGCTATAGACATCTAACAGTAGACAATCAAGAATCAATCAAGAAATCACAATCAAGCAAACAATGAATACTCAAACAACAATCACACAAGTTCAAACTTAGATCAAAACATCATTCAACTCAAAGACAAGGTTTAGAGACTACATCCTAACCCTAAGAACTAGAGATCTACTCCAGCATAGCAAAAGAAAGCATAAAAGAGAGAGAGAATAGGCAGATCATGATGAAGCTCAAAGATCCAAGGTGGATTGGAGAGGATCTTGCAATCTTCTCTTCTTCTCCAAGCGATCTCCAATCTCTCTCTTCTCTCTTGATCTTTTCTCTCTCCTTGAAGCTTTGAATCTTTAAATTTCGGAACTCCCTCTCTGGTAGCAGGGGTGGCCTATTTATAGGCTTTTTAAAACGAGTGCTTCAATTCTGGGCCTTTGCTGTCTGCTCTGGAAACTCGCGATGCGACCTGCATCAGGTCTGATGCAACCTGCATCGACTCTGATGAGGGTCGCATCGGCTCTGATGAGGGTCGCATCGGATGTGATGAGGGTCGCATCGGATGTCTCAGATTTCAGTAACTTCCCTGATTTTGCCCGTTTTCGCCTGATTCCTGCAAAGTAAGAACCAAAACATAGCAGTACCACATTCTATGGATATTCAATGTAAAAGGCACCATTTGTTGGTTCAAAACATAGATTTTTGTATGGAAACAAGTCGAAATAATAGGTCTAATAAAGTGATATCAAGTTTCA
This sequence comes from Carex rostrata, assembly GCA_964058875.1. Taxonomy (NCBI): domain Eukaryota; kingdom Viridiplantae; phylum Streptophyta; class Magnoliopsida; order Poales; family Cyperaceae; genus Carex; species Carex rostrata. Next base: position 257,688 of record CAXKVT010000015.1, on the reverse strand, counting down.
TAATTTATTTATATTTCGAAATTTTTAGTTTACATTTTAAATTGATAATATATTTTCTAAACGTTCATTTATTTTCAATAGGTTAAATAGAATATAAATAAAAAATATCTTAAATCAATTACTTTAAAAATAATTATGAATTATTTTAAAATAATATAATAAAAAATAAAAGTTACCCTCCTCCTTTATTTCGGACTTGGGACCGGCTATGTAAAATAACATAGGCGGAGTTCTAACTTTTTTTTTTGTTAGTAATTCTTCTTTAAAATGAATAATTTAAAAACTAACTGAAATGTTTAGAAATTTATAATTTAAAAAATAACCATAAATATTAAAAGAGGTTAGAAATTTATACCGACACTACCTATCTAGAAGTTCTCATTCCTATACCATTCTTCGCTCACTTATGCACCGTCTGAATCCGAATTAGCCTGGTGCCACGCCTCGGTACCGCTTTCTTCATAAATTTAAAAAACAGAACTAAAAAACAGAAATTAAAAAAACAGAACTAAAAAAACAGAAATTAACAAACAGAAATTAAAAAACAGAAATTTAAAAAACAGAATTTAAAAAATAGAATTTAGAAAACTGAAATTTAAAAAACTGAAATTAAAAAACTGAAATTTAAAAATCAGAATTTAAAAAACAGAACTAAAAAACCGAAATTAGAAAAACTGAAATTAAAAAACAGAAATTAAAAAACACAATTTAAAAAACATAAATTTAAAAAACAGAACTAAAAAACCGAAATTAAAAAAACAAAACTAAAAAATCAGAAATAAAAAAACAGAAATTAAAAAACAGAAATTTAAAAATCAGAATTTAAAAAACAGAATTTAAAAAACAGAAATTTAAAAAACAGAAATTAAAAAACACAATTTAAAAAACATAAATTTAAAAAACAGAACTAAAAAACAGAAATTTAAAAAACAGAACTACAAAAACAGAAACTAAAAAACAGAACTAAAAAACAGAACTAAAAAACCGAAATTAAAAAAACAGAACTAAAAAAACAGAAATTAAAAAACCGAAATTAAAAAACCGAAATTAAAAAACCGAAATTAAAAAACAGAAATTTAAAAAACAGAATTTAAAAAACAGAAATTAAAAAACACAATTTAAGAAACAGAAATTTAAAAAACATAACTATTCAAAATAAATCTAACATTTTTAAAAATAAATCTAACCTATTCAAAATAAATCTAACATTTTTAAAAATAAATCTAAAAAACAGAAATTAAAAAACAGAAATAAAAAAAAACAAAATTTAAATAACAGAAAATAAATCTAACATTTTCAAAAATAAATCTAACCTATTTTAAAAATAAATCTAATGTAACATTTTTAAAATAAAATCTAATGTAACATATTCACAAAAATAAATCTAACATCTTTTTTTAACCTATTAAAAATAAATCCGAATTTGAAAAAAATAAATCTAACCTATTCAAAACAAATCTAATTATTTCACATATTTTCAAAAATAAATATAACATATTTTTTAAACTTATGAAAAATAAGAGTTAGGCTGGGGTGCTATGGATAGCATAGTGGCCTCTATGCTACGGCTCAATATTCGAGTTTTCAAAATCCAAACGGTCGATCCGAACCGTTCATCTTATTCTCCATATTAATATCTGCTTGGAGACCAAATTTTATAATTTTCTGAATTTTTTTACTATTTATTAAGCCACTTTGAAAATCGCTAATCCAACGGTTTTACTGTTTTGTGCAGCCACCGTTGGATCAACAATTTTGTAAAATACTTAATAAATAGTAAAAAAATTCAGAAAAATGTAAAATTTGGTCTCCAAGCAGATATTAATATGGAGAATAAGATGAACGGTTCGGATCGACCGTTTGGATTTTGAAAACTTGAATATTGAGCCGTAGCATAGAGGCCACTATGCTATCCATAGCACCCCAGCCTAACTCGAAAAATAAATCCGAATTCAAAAATAAAATCTAACATCAAAACAAATCTAATTACTTTACATCTAACATAAACTAAATAAATCTAACATATTCAATAAATCTAACAAATCTAATTACTTAACAAATTTAACAAATCTAACATAAAATAAATCTAACAAATCTAAATATCTAATTACTTTTTTTTTTTTTTTAAAAAGGCCGAGACCCAGTTCCATTTGATTAAAACGAAACAAGTTTAGATACAAAAGAGATGAGATGAGCCCCATATGCTCCATCTCAAGATCAATGCCAGGACTATAAACTACCAAAAATATAAATGCAGATCATCATATGACTAGACAAAACATCACAGGCCATCAACAACACAAAATAAAGCGATCAACATGGTTTAGCAAGGACTACATAGCAAAAAAATCACAGTCCATATAGTATGAACTAAAGGTCAGTGATAGCGAATCAGTCTGACAAGCATCAGGAACGCTCCAGCGAGATGGTATCACCTGGGTGGTAAGATACACTGTCTTCATCACCTGGCCAAATAACCCGAAGAGGGATCGCATCCCTGGTATCCTGCGAAGGCAGCCACTGCTGAATATCATCTCTAAGTTGTTGTTTAATCTTCTTGTTACCTGTCCAATAAAGCACCAAAGATATAGTCAAATAAATCAAAGATCGAGCACTTTTAATACTGATTTGTTGAAAAATAACTTCATTTCGATGCTTCCAAAGGGTCCAGCATGCTGCATAGAAAACAAGTAAGAAAGCTTGTCGTTGCTGAGGCGGAAGGGAAAGCGCAAATTCAAAAACATCATTCATAGTGTTCCATTGGTTATAAAACTGTTGAGTACACCCCAGCCAATACCAAATTTGTTGTACTAATCTACAATGTAAGAAAAGGTGATTCACTGATTCATCGTGTGAGCAAAATAAGCATTGTACAGACCCTTCCCACCCTTTTTTCCGAAGATTAGTTTTGGTCAAAATTCTATTTCGAAAAGTAAGCCATATAAAAATTCTAATTTTAGGTGGAATTGGTAAAGACCAAAAAAGGAGAGGCTGCCTAGTAAGAACTCCCCTGTAATTAAGCAAATGATAGATGGATTTGACAGAGAAACTGCCTGTAGAGTCCCATCTCCATGCAAGTTTATCCATTTCATGAGTAAATGAAAGGTGGCTAAGGATGGAGAGCAGCTCATTCCACTCTAGCCGAGAAACCCCGGTGAGAATATCAGTGAAGTGAACCCCTTCCCCTTGTGTAGCAATGACTTTAGACAATAAGATTTCTTTATTACTACAAGAATTATAAACCTGAGGGTATCTGGAAGAGAAGGCACATTCACCCAACCAAATGTCTTCCCAGAATCGCACAGAAGAGTGAATACCAGGTGTATATTTAACACTACATTCACCCAATGAAGTAAGTTTCATGATAGCTTTCCAAAAAGGTGACAAAGAAGTAGTAGTAGGCCCAGAATACAGATAAGAGATAAGTAATTTCCATTTGTTAGAATATGATGGATCTTTATATTTCCACCACCACTTTAACAATAAAGAGATATTCATGTTTCTCAAATCAAGTATACCTAATCCACCATAATCTTTAGAAAGACAAATAACAGACCATTTAACTAGGGCATATTTTTTCCTTGTTCTAGTACCTCCCTGCCAGAGAAATCGACATCTCAATTTGTCTATATCGGTCAACACTGTATTAGGTACTTTGTACAAAGACAATGCATATAAAGGAATAGAAGAGAGGACTGAATTGATAAGAGTATGTCTACCACCTATAGAGAGTAATTGACCTTTCCAATTTTGTAATTTTTTATCTACTTTATCAATTAAGAATCTCCAATCGGCTACGGTTAATTTCTTATCATGCAAAGGTATGCCTAAGTATTTGATAGGAAATTGAGCAGTTTTACACTTAAATGTATCAGATAAAGTTTGTAAGTGAGGAGTGTTAATGGCATACATTTCTGTTTTGTCTAAATTTACCCTAATACCAGAAGCAGCCTCAAAGGCTTGCATGGCCCACCATGCAGCCTCTACCATTTCATGTTTAGCCTCCAGGAATAAGATTGTATCATCGGCGTAGTGACAGTTTGTTATGGCCTTATTATCGAAACAAGGGGGGCCTAAACCTCTAATGACTTGAGCTGTGTTACCTTTATTAAAAATTCTACTAAGAACATCTGCAGCAAGAATGAATAAAAACGGGGAGAGGGGATCGCCCTGACGTACCCCTCTCTTACAATAGAAATAAGGGGTAAGGTCACCATTTATATTAAGACAAGACTGTGAACTAATCAACCAATTCTTAATCCACTGAATCCATCTTGGACCAAAACCTCGACTATGCATGACTTCTAAAATGTAAGACCAATGTATTTTGTCATACGCTTTCTCAAAATCTACCTTGATTACTACTCCTTCTTTTGAATGTTGTTTACTATAATGGATAAGTTCATGGCTAATGACTACATTATCCAAAATATATCTACCAGGTATAAAGGCTGCTTGGCTTGCATCAATAAGTCTAGGCATGATCTTGCCTAACCGATGAGTTAGAATTTTAGAAATCAGTTTGAAACAACAATTCACTAAGCTAATATGCCTAAATTTATTAATAGTAAGTGCATTATTTTCCTTAGGTATTAGACAAATGACAGATTTATTGATTTTATCGAGATGAGTAGTATGAGAATAGAAGCTAGAACAGAGCAATAGCAAATCATCCTTAACAGTATCCCAAAAGAACTGAAAAAATTTAAAAGAAAAGCCATCAGGCCCAGGTGCTCCATTAGGTTCACAATTAGAAAGGGCCAGATGTATTTCCTCTAAAGAGAAAGGTGCTTCTAAAAATGAATTTTCCAAATATGTGACTCTATCCTCAGGTTGCCAGAAGTCTGGAGCTAATGAGGCATATTGAATACCTTCAGTTCCTAAGATATTCTTATAGTATGTATAAGCATGTTGTTTAATTTCTGCTACTGATTGCGTGGGGATATCATTAATAACCAAAGAATTTATTCTATTTTTCTTTTTCCTATGATTAGCAACAAGATGAAAGAACTTGGAATTATGGTCACCCTCTTCCAACCATTTCTGTTTAGACCTATTTTTCCAATATATTTCCTCCTCTAAGTATATGTTTTCTAGCTGACTTTTAAGTGTAGACCATTCAGAGGATTCTGACAAAGTGAAATCTCTTAATTCCCTAACAATTTCTAAGGTATGTAATCTATCTAACAGCTGATGTTTCTCTTTCTTCTTTTTGCCATAAAAATTTTTTGCCCAACCTCTAATTTTCCGTCTCATATAACCCATTTTTTGGTGCCAGCTATGGACAATTTTCTGCCGATCTAAAGGGAATGCAAGCCACCATTGGACTATAAGTTGTCTAAAGTCGTCTTGTTCTAACCATAAAGGATCAAATTTAAAGTGGTGTTCAGCAGAAACGGGAGGAGTCCCTATGACTTGCAGTAATAGGGGGCAATGATCAGACCCATTTTTACAAAGATCTTGGAGCACACTATGAGGGTATTTTTGATCCCAATCAACTGTAGTAAAAATTCTATCTAATAATGCAAAATGTGTCCCATTAGACCATGTATATTTTCTAGTGTTTAATGTATGCTCTACTAGGAAGTGTTTGTTGATGAATTGATTAAACATGTTACTAATAGGCATATCAAAATTGGAACCTGATTTGTCCTGTTGGGTTCTAATAGAATTAAAATCGCCACTAATAATCCAGTATTTGATATGACCTTGTCTAATTGTATTCAACTCTTTCCAAAGTTCCTTTTTGAGATGTCTCCTAGTGGGACCATATACAATAGTGTATTGCCATTCAGTTTGATCAACTTTATTGAGAAAATGGATATCTAAGCAAAATTGATGTATACTATGGGATTGGACTTCTATTTTATTACTATCACCACCAAAGAGAATACCTCCAGATGCCCCTGATGAGGGTAAATATATCCACAAATCTAACCTAGGTGATAAGGATCGTAGAAATCTATTAGTAAACTCTTCTTTCTTAGTCTCCTGGATAGCTATGATATCAACCTGATATTTTTGTATATAATCCCTAATAGCAAGTTTCTTCCTAGGGGAATTCATCCCTCTAATGTTCCAATTCAGAATATTCAGAGGAAACTAGTACTACTCTTATCAATAGCTGAACTATGAATATCTAAGGACTGATCTAAACATGGCAAGTCAGTAATATGTAAGATGTGTTTATCCTTATGCTTTGGCTTGACCTGCAGTGATTGCAGAACCTGTTCAAACTGTAATCTACTCAAATTTTGGATTGCGAAAATAATGCATTTCCGATCAGCTGTATTATTACCTAGAGATATACTATAGATATCAAAAAGTTGCTCAATTTGGGCAAGAGTAAATCTAGTATAAGGAAAGTTGGAGAGCAAAGGATTACCAATGTGCTTGGAGACAGTAGTTTTCCTTTTCTGAGCTCTGTGTAGGATGGGAGTCTGGGAGTGTTGGACTTGTACCCTGAAGCTTCTTCTTGGCACTGAGGGGTTATACCTCCACTCATGAGCCTGCTCAATGGGGTCTTCAGGGGTGTACTCGGTGGATGTCTCTGAGATTTCAATAACCTCCGGAGTGGGGGGAGGTGGAACCGAGGAGGAGCAAGCTTTCTTTGTTGGGGATCTGGGGTTATGTGTTTTGGTGTGCTTGGATGCTGGGACGCTTGTCCGGGTGAATCTTTGTCTCACTGGGCTATGACTAGCAGGCCTTCGGGGGGGTTTAAGCTTGGTAAAGGTAGATGTCTGGGGAGGGGTGGTTTGCTTCAGGTTTTTCTTAGAATGAGAGCCTCCCTTTTTGGACTGCATCCGATTAATTCGAGCAGAAAGAGGTGCCGCATCTATCATTTTCTCCATTATGTTAGAGATCAGCTCACTGCCAGAGTCGCTAGCAGAGAGGGAGTCAAGCTCCTGTTCTACTGGAGAGGTGGTTGGAGCAGGAGCTGGAAGTTGTGTATGTTGGGTGGGCAGAGGTGTATCCTCGGAATGTATCTGTTCTGGTGGAGGGGGTGGGAATGCAGGGAGGGGGTGCTGTGTAGGCAGTGGGTCAGAGACCATAACAGGGCCAGCCTCTAAAGGCAGAGGAACTGCAGTTGGAAGGGTTTGGTGTGGGCAAGTGGCTATGTCCAGCATGACATGCTGGAGGTAGAGGTTGTGAGCAGAGTAGTTATGCTGGTGTGAAGATGGAGGAGGTGGGGGTTGTTTCCCCGGCTGAGATGGTGGTGCAGAGCCGGATGTGGAGCCAAGGTCTCGGCCCATATTCTGAATGGCATTCAATGCATTCTGAAAGGAGTCTTCATCTGAGTCATCAGAATCATACTCTGCCATGGTGGGATCTAAGGATTTACAACTGGTAATAGTCTTTTTGCCTTTAGCAGAATGAGGAGGGGAAGTACCTAGGGATGGTCTGGTGCTAGGATTGTCAGCAATGACTATACCCCCTCTTCGCCTGGGAAGTGGAGATGATAGGTTAGGTAATCTAACACTGCCAGTAGAGGGATTAACTATGGAGGAGTTAGAATGAGAGGCATCTTCCTCCATAGGCTGAAGATTAGACACATGAACAGTATTTGCATCAGGGATAGGGGTAGGATCAGGGGGTGGTTGGTTAGTAACCGGTGGTGGTGTAGGGACATGACCAAAGGCAGTGCCATTAGGAAAAGGTCGACCATTTAATCTTCCTCTCCAGGCATTCACACTCTCTGTGTTGCTGGTCTCTGGTTCAAAATCTATGTCAAAAGTAGAAACAAAACCATTGGGAGCTCGATGTGTAAGGTTATGTTGGGATGGCAGTGCTGATGCATCTCCAATCCCCAACCTGATTCGTGCAAATCGATAATCATATCGGTGTCTGGTGCCTGGATCAAGTTCAAGGACCACTGCTCCAAACGGACTGACAATTCGGGTGAACTCTTCCCAACTCCACAGATCATACGGAAAACCGTGTAATCTAACCCAGAGAGAAGTGAGGCGTCTACCTGCATTGAAGTTAGCTTCCCATCTAACAATTGGGAACTGCACATCTTCCATTCGGAGCCATCGTTTCCTAGTCGCCGCCGCGAGCCAGTCTTCCGACGGTGTTTGAATCACATAGATGAATTCATCAAAGACCGCCACACGCCATTTAAACGGCGGGAAAGAGTAGCGGAGCACCCTTTCCACTTTTTCTGGACCCCAGCCAGCAATGTCGTCTAAGAGGAAACTAAGGCTAAACTCCATGTTTATGAGCTCTGATTCGGGAGTAGAGTGAAACATGAGCACAGGGGGGTGAATAAGTCGAGGAATGACAGCGGCCTCTGGTGGCGGAGGTGGAGGAGGAGCATTGCTCGGCGGTAGTGGAACTGCTGCTCGCGGTGGCACAGGTCGATCAGGTGGCACCTGATGTATCTGGGGGCGAGCTAGCGGTCCCTGATGAGCGACGGAGTGAGCGGATGCATTGACTCCGTAAGAAGGTCGATCAGGCATCGCCTGATGCAGGATCGGCGGAGGATGATCACTCGTCGCCGGAAAGAACATTGGAGGTGGTGGATTCGTCCGAGGGAGTTGCTCACGGGCTGGTGGTCGAGAGCTAAACGGTTGATAGCGCGCACGCGCAGCTCCTCGCCGAGGACCAGGAGGCGCCATTTTCCGATCAGAGGTGGAATCGCCTTCTCTGTGGCCAGATTTTGAATGGAAAGAAAAGCTTGATGTAAAAGCTTGACAGGAAAAGCTTTTATGTCCCGTCTTGTTGCATCGGAAACATATCAACGCATTGCGACAATCGACAGCTTTGTGTCCCCGATCACCACACTTGAAGCAGACTGGATGAGATGTCGCCGATCTACGCTGGTTCGCAATAATACGTGTCTTGATCAACGCAGATCGGATCGTGTGTGAACTCTCAGGAAAAGATTCCTGCCACCGTGGCTTGGACAAAAGAGAGGTCAAATAAGACCGATTCGAACTTTCCAGGCCCTCTACAAATGGGCCTTGAGCCATTAACGATCCATGACAAGCTTAAATATCTAATTACTTAACATCCAATAAATCTACATAAACTAAATTTACTCTACAAAAATAAATTAATCTAACATGAAATAAATGTAACCTTTAAATCTCGCGAAAAAATCTTGCGGGAGGTCCTGAACCTCGTAATTTCGATACCTTCGTAATTTTGTTTGCGTATTTGTAGAAGGAATTAAATTTACAACTATATAGTTTTTTAAACAATAAATTTAAAATTTGAGAATAATAGAAATTTAGATTGAGAGAATGAGAATTGAGAATTTGATATATAGATGTGAAAATGAAGGGAGGAAGAGAGGGGTATTTAAAGAAATTTGATTGGAGGGATAAAATTTAAATTTTCAAAAAAATAACAGAAAAAAAAAATTGTCCAATCCGGTCGGTCCGGTCCGGTCCGGGTGGGTCCGGCCGGTCGGATCCGGATTGGACTTGAACCGGGGGGAAAATTCAAAATTTGGTTTTGAATTAACGGGTCGGGTATAAGGGTACGGGTACGGGTATTCAGGTAGGCGGGTAGGGGCGTTGTCGGGTACGGGTAAGATCGGGTATTTGCCCAAAAAATGAAGTCCGGCCCGTTTTTTGCCCGTACCCGACCTATACCCGGGCTCGGGCATCGGGTACGGACGGGCAAGGCACGGGTATAATTAATACACTATGTGTAGTGTGTAGGAGAAACCGTGTTATGGCACCGCGGCCCGCGGGCAGTCCGTGTGTGAAGCGTGCTCTCCAAATTCCAATTAGAGGGAAAGAGATGCTAAGCTAGTTTACTTGTTTTTATGGGGCTGTTCAGTATTAATCTGTGCTAAGAAGGGATTGTTTGATAAGTTAAAGAAATGAACAGGGGATTAAGATAGTTAAAGGAAATTAAAAGAAAGGGAAAGGTGTCTTAAGACAATCTCAACAAAAAAAAACTAAAGGAAGTTGTCTTAATTCGCACTAAAGAATCAGTGTTCGACAATATTAAGAAGCTAAAGGAGACTCCTTTAACCTTAACAAAATTTAAGGAGACTTCTGCCGAACAACACCTACTAGATCCGAATTCTGCCACTGAAAATATTTCAATTAATGCCCTTCTCCCTACTCCAGTGTTACTAATTTACTTGTTTACATTTCTAACAATAATTGTAACACCCAAAAATTTATAATATTTTTCAAATAATTTAAATTTATTTATAAAATTAGAAATTTAAATTATTTATTTGAAGAAAATTTGGTACCAAAAAGTAAAAATAAAATGAAAATACAACAATGTGGCAGCCACGTGTTGTTATGCATGTAATTCACTCCACTAGTTAATTTTACCGACTCCATATATTTTCTATCCCATTATATTTATATCAGTCATTTTTTCATAACACTCGGTAAAACAAAAACAAACAAACAAACAAACAAAATCAAAGAGAAATCGTGAACGGAAAAAATAAACAGAGAAATCGATCGTATGACAAAAAAATGAGAGAATTAATAGAGAAAGAAACATCTTATAAATATATATATTTAACCGTTTCCTGTGCTGTTTTACAAAGGCAACATATATATATATGTTTCCACCCGTTCTTGACTACGTTATCGATCGATTGTGAGAATTCTGTTTCTAATCATTAGCCAAATGAAAATTGTAATTCTGGTTGGTACTTTGTACTCCAGATGATGAATATGTCCTGTGTAATTAATGCGTGGTCCCTCTTCCATTGTCAGATAGAATGTTCTGACTGTAAATCTCCCTTCCTTGTGCCATCTCCAGATTTATCAACCTAATTTCTTGGAGAAGTTTTTGTTGTTGTGTGAGTAGGTCTTGTGAGAGAGTACCTACTGTATTTGTGATTCAGGCATTGCTTGTCACTGTCTGATTCATCGTGACATGTTTGTTTGTTGCTTGCTGGTAGAGCTCCTGATACCTGACACATAGTGGCCCTAGTAATTAACCAGGGGTCTTGCCATGACTTTATGGTACATGGTTAATTAAATTTGAAAATGATTAGAAAGATGTCATATTTAAAAAATTGATAGTACACGTATCATTTTAATTTATCTTTTTTTTAAATATCAGCAACTTTTTTGTTGATGCCAAAATATCAAATTGATGTTCATAAAAATTAATGTACATTAGATTTTTTTTTTTTTTCCTTTAATACAATGGAGAGACATAGACCAGCCCCAATGAGACTTGAATCTAACTATCTATCTCTGTATTTTGAAAAAAATAGGCTTTGATCCATATATAACTTCAATTATCTAGAGAGTTCACACATTAACTAATATATTTGATTAAAATTAAGTTTATTAATTTCTAACATGGCAGTTTAGAAGCAGACTTTTCAAAAATTTCATACTACATATCAAAAGCAAATCACTGGCAAGGTTACAACAAACACTGTGCTGCTTTGTTGTATGGCGTGAGAGATGTAGAAGAATTTTGAGGAAGGAGTAAAACCGCCTCACATCCTTGCAATTGAGATACAGGGAGAAATAATACAGGGATGGTTTGGACATGTTGCACAACAACATATATATATCAGAGGATACTGTAGGGAGGGAAGCTGAGGACTTCAATTTACTTTATCTTTTTAGATATTTCTTTTAAGTATTTTATTATATTAATTTACCTTATATTGGGAAACTATCCCCTTTAATTATGTAAAAACGGACATTTCTTATGTCTTGATTAATGAAATATAAGAGCTAGATTCTCACTTTTCTTTGTCAAAAATGTACCATAATGTCATTCAAATTAAATGGTGCAAAAAATTTAATTGTTTGATGAAAGGCTAGTGACTTTCAAGATAGTTCAAAAGAACATATATATCTATTATTAAAATTGAACAGTATTTTTTAAATATAAAATGAATGCAAATAAGAATTAAAAGTGTTTTGCTCCAAGTACCGTAATTCATAAAAATAATGCGGATACCTATTAATACTCTTAATTTGGAAAATAATTCTTCTCTTTTTTTTTTGTTCTTGAAAATCTATTGAACTCTTTCAAAAGAAAGATGATTTTACTTGAGATATGTTTCAGTTTAAACCTAATTTCCTTGTTATAAAACATTGTATATAAGTTTGAAGGAATTACAAAATATAAGTTTTGTCTCTTTTTTTTATTAATCAAATATGGGCTTGACCTAGATTTTTACTCAAAAAACTCTTTTTTTTCTTGTAATATTGTTGAAAAATTGAAAAAAAAAATATCTTACATTTGATTTGGACATGAGGATAAAAATTATAAACTTGCAACAGAATCATTTTTGTATTATCCTTTGTTTTCTATTGTTTTTTAAGTGAAGTCTCCAATTAAGAACATTTATGCAGACAAGGGTGCAATACTGCAATTTATTTAGGAGTCAATTTGCATAGAAAGATCCGGTTCACACTAGCTGTAGTTCACTGGTTTGCAAAAGAGACAATTTTCTCAAATGATATATAAACTGTTGCTACTAATAAGAAAACAACATGAGGGATGAAATAATATTATAAACTACCTATCTTTTTTTCATTCAAAATAAAGATAAAATAATATCATAAACTATCTATCTCTTTTCATTTAAAATAATCTAAGAATCATGACATAAACTATTTTTTTTTCTTTTAAAAAAACATAGGTGTCATAGAATAAACTATCTATATTTTTCTATTTAAAATAAAAATCATTATGGACCTTAAAAAAATTAATCTTTAAAATTAATTTTCAGTTTGGACATTTATATATAAAAGCCTATGTAGCATAGCGTGCGCTATAGCACGTAGCGCAAATAGCAGACCACTATTACTGCTATAGCGGTCGTAGCTGAAATAGCGCACTTTTATTCCATAGCGTAGCGTTCAAAGTCCGAAAACACTATAGCGCGCTATTTAGAACACTGGTTTAAACCTGATTTCCTTATTATAAAACTTATACACAAGTTTGAAGGAATTATGAAATATGATTTTTGTGATTTTGTCCTCCTTTTTCTTGTAATATTGTTAAAATTAAAAAGAAATCGTACATTTAATTTAGACATCACATGTGGATAAAATTTACAAAGGTGCAATAGAAACAAAGTACCATTTGTATTATCCTTTGTCTTTGCTTTGTTAATCTGTGTGCGCCCTTTGCTTTGTTAACCTGTGTGCGCCAAAACTACTCCACGTGTTCAGTCTCAATCTCTCTAGAATCCTTGTTTTCTATTGTTTTTTAAGTGAAGTCCCCAATTAAGAACATTTATGCAGATAAGCGTGCACTTTATTTAGGAATCAATCTGCATAGAAAGATCCGGTTCACACTATGTAATTCAATGATTTGCTAAAGAGACAATTTTCTCAAATAATATATAATTAACTGTTGCTACTAATAAGGGAATTAAATGAAATAATTAAACATGATGTAAACTAATTAAACTTGCAAAAATTTGATGTACAAATGATATCTTCAAGAAGGCAAAAATATTTCTCAACTTATTAATTATTTTGTATAGACATGCTTATACTCTGCAAGATGGGGTTGATAATACCCAACATATATATAATTATAAAAAGACATTAGTTGAATGGTTTTATGGTTATTAATTTCCTCTATAAATGAATTATATTATAATCATTTAGATTTTCATAATTAGAGGTTAACAATATATTTTTAGAAAATTTAGGATATGCATAAGTAACGAATTGTTTGGAAAAAACATCATCTATGCGTGTGTATTCAAAATTAACAGTACTTGATCAATCATCAAATAATAATTTGATTGTTAGACAATCTATACCTCCAACAACATAACTATGAATTTACTTTCTAATTTTTATATTTATTTTAACTTTTGAAAATTTATTATCAAAATAATTATTGTCAAAGTGATCCCTATTCTATTTTATATATATTAAGGTGGCAAAAGTGACAAAAACATAAAATTATGATTAGGTAGCTAAATAACTAAAATAAGTAATATTATTTTACGAAGGAATTAAAAAATATTGGCACTTATAAAATTCATTAAATATAAAAAAAAATTCTAATTTATGCTGATGGCTATCTACCAATAATCAATAAAATAAGAAGGATCAATGATAAAAGTCTCATGTTAATCAAAATATTTCACTTGCTTAATCAAAGTTAGACATATTTCAAACTAGCATATCACTGGATTTAACCAAATATTTAGCATAATAATATGTTGCTTGTTTCTTGACCATCCAAAAAAAATTATTCTATACTTATCTAAAATAATAATAAAAAAATTTCAAAAATATAAAATTTGATTTCCATGCATATTTTAATATAAAATCATATTACTTGATTCGAATTAATTATTTAAATTTTAAAACAAAAATAAAAAATGTGAGACACATAAAAGATACTAGACATTTTAACCATCTTTGTTATTTTATTGATAGATTTATACATATAACTATATTTTCGAGCTGAGCAAAGATCATATTATTGACCAGGAAAGAATGTCTGGGCCGATTGATTAATTGACCCCGGTCTCTCCCGAGTTCAGATTTAGTGAACTAATTCAATTTTTGAGTTTTAAATCAGGATCGTTCAATCCGAATCCGTAATAATCTATCCGAAGTGGAGTGCATACATCTCAAAAGATGAATTCAGATTTGAATCGGACAGTTGATCCGGACCCATCTCTCCTCGTCTCACCGAATTCATACCTCCCCGTAAATGACAATCGATTTGAATTAATTGATCCGGACCGTTCTTTTAACCTGGCACGAATCTTATAGAGACCGAATCTCCTGCATCTAGAAAATTTCTATCGCTAGAGTCATTGCCAGATGAATATGAGGTGAATCCGAGATGAAATATGTAAATGATAAAAATCACTCCGGAACCGGAACCAATCGGTAGTGATTCTAGTGGCAGGGGATCCGGTTTCAATCTTATATAAAGGTCCTTGCATCTTCAATAGACACCAACGTTGGATTGAGTTGATCCGGCTGGAACCCACTGTGTAATACTTGTCCCGTCTCACCAGCCACTAACACATGTAAGCTGAAAAAAGCTTTATATTATATCTGGTCGAAGAATCAGAGAGAGAGAACATGCCAGGGTTTATCGCACCGTCGGATTACTCTCGCGAGCCATCGCGTCATCCATCTCTTAACATCAATGCAAAGGTTAGAGCCTAGGTTGATTTGGCGGTTTTACATAAGTTTTTGTTTCTAATTCAATTCTTTCTTCTCTTTTGAATTATACTTGCGATTTGAACCTGTGTCATATTCCGCACAAATTTCACTGCGTAAATTTGGCAAAACGGAGGGAAATTTTAGGTTAATTTCAGTAATTGGGATTAGGAGAGGAGTGGCAGAGGTGACAGTCTGATTTACGCAAATCTCAATTCGTGGTCTATATTCTTCAATTTGCAAGGATAAATTCAATCTAATTGTAAATCATATTTTACAACACACGAACAATACCACTTTCCATATTATGCTTTCTACTTTCTTTTAGCTGGTATTAATACTACTAGGGGTTCCAATATATTCACTAATACGAAGTTTGCATCCTTTAAAAATTTTAATGTAGGAACCATTCAATGCAGAGCCGACTCGTCAGGATCTGATTGCTTCATATATCACCCCTGTCGACTATTTTTTTAAGAGAAACCATGGCCCAATTCCTATGTTTGAAGACAATGGCAGGTTTTGCACTTTAATCTCCAAGTCTCCGTTCACTTTTTTATTTTTATTAGTTTGTGTTTTTGTGAATGGGTGTCATTTGGTTAAGATTCTGACTTTGAAGCCTTAACTAGACTGGACCTAACAAAAATCAGAAGTAAAAAGGTAGTGCTTCACTTATCTAGCCAATGAGATACCGATACTTTCATTGGAGTAGTTTGATACATGCTTATAATACCGTGCTAGCATATGTTTGCAGAGGACTTTTTTAGTGTCTTATTATTATTTTGTTTGTTCTACTTTCTAATTTTTTTGTAAACAGGTACAGTCTGGCTATAGATGGTCTACTTGAGAAGCCTATAGAACTTTCTTTGGCTCAAATCAGGTAATAAATTAATAACATTATAATTCATTTTTCATGTAAAACCTCAAAAGAATTCCTGTTATGTATCTGTAGCCTTGTTGAGGCCATTGATTTGAAAGGGTCTTTGTTCTAGTTACTGCAAGTTTGTTTCTCTGTCTTTAATGGGGGTGCACATCCACCTAATTTACCTGAGCTTGAATAAATAGTTATTGTTGCTTCTTTCGAGAAAGTTAAGTTATGAGTTGCTTACAACCTAACTAAAAGTAACTAAGTATTACTTGTACCTTGTAGGCTTCTTCCCAAGTACAATGTCACTGCTACTCTACAGGTAAGCTTCATTTAATTATTACTTTTTTTTCTTGGAATACCTTTTGTATACTTTTAAAGTATAATTGACAACGGAAGCAAATTAAATTATTATTGCATGCAGTGTGCAGGTAATAGAAGGACGGCTATGAGTCAGCAGTTGAAGGTGCGAGGTGTTGGCTGGGACATCTCTGCCATAGGAAATGGTACATCCTTTGTTTTTTCTTCGATTAGTATCATCATTCTTTTTTGGTGTTATACTGCTGCAAAACCTTGAACAGCTCTATGAAGCCCTTTAAAAATAATGAGGATCATGTCCACCACTAGAAAAAAATAACTACAAAATATCGTACGTCTATCATGTTCCACTGGTAAAGTATTGCTTATAATGTTATGATAGTTTCTTATAATTTGTGTATCTTCGTTTTTCTTGTAGCTATATGGGGAGGGGCAAAACTCTCTGATGTGTTAGAATTGGTAGGTGTCTCAAAGTGCACGTCGGTGACATCATCAGGAGGGAAGCATGTTGAGTTTATCAGCATTGACAAGTGCATAGTTAGTTTATTAATTAACTTTGAGTTTATCAGCATTGACAAGTGCATAGTTAGTTTATTAATTAACTTTGATATACTTCTGTTCTGCCTAACTGCACCTGTTAATTGTTATGAAAATTATAATTTAAAGGGAAGTGAAGGAACAAATATGGGATTTTTCTGTTTAAAAAATCCAGTGAGATGCATTACCAATACTTCTCATTTCCAGTGCTATGCTCATTATATTATTATTACCATCAGTTTGAGACTTTGAAGGGCCTGGAGCCCTGGAGAGAAACATCCCTTTGTAGTTTGCCCCTATGAAGACAATATCAATTCCTAATGTGAGTTTCCATTATTTGTTGTTCCATTTTAGGAGGAGAATGGTGGGCCTTACAAAGCATCAATTCCACTGTCGCAAGCTACTAGTCCAGAGGCTGATGTTTTGCTTGCATATGAAATGAATGGAGAGGTAAATTAATATGGAACTTGTGAATAAAACATGTCACTGGGGAAAAGAAACTTAATGTTATTTTTGGTCCGGTGGGTTTTTATGGGAATAATTGAAATTGTTTTTTTTTAAGAAAAATGTAAATATAAATCTTCCTTAATAGGAAATTACTTAGGGAACTGCTTTTTGTGTCAATCCAACCAACAACAGGGGTATGATTTTGCATTTTCTTGACTTATGGTACTTTCTCATCTAATTATGATTTCTTTTTCCTTTTCTTCCAAATAGTTGCACCTGAGTTACTCATTTTAAGTTTTATTTACCATGTTAGTTTTTGTATATGTTATTTCAGATACTTAACCGTGACCATGGGTATCCATTGCGGGTGGTGGTACCGGGTGTAATTGGTGCAAGATCTGTTAAATGGCTTGATAGAATCACCATAATTGAACAAAAAAGCCAGGTATGAATCAAAATGACTATTATAGCCAGTGTTTGTGGGAGCACCACAATTCTTTTGGACCTGGGACAGTACAAGATAGCGGCCTGTGCAAGATTTCGACCAATACTGTCCTCATACAAACCTTAGGCCTTTTTGTTTGGAAATAGGTTTGTGGACCACTACCTATCCGGTATGAGATGAATCTTTCTTGAGTTTTATTTGGACTTTGTTATGTTATACGACAAACCAAGATCTCAATGCTTGATTTTTGGCAGTTCTTTTAATCTCTCTCTCTCTCTCTCTCTCAATCAGGGATTCTTCATGCAGAAGGATTACAAGATGTTCCCACCATGGGTCAACTGGGACAACATTGACTGGTCAACCCGAGAGCCTCAGATGGACTTCCCTGTTCAGGTTTGTGTGTATGAAACACGAGATGTACCATCACTACTATTGTTTTGAGAATGTAATGAATTGTTTTTTTTGTCCCCCCAACAATTGTTAACAGAGTGCAATCTGCTCCTTACAAGATGTGGATATAGTTAAACAAGGAAAGGTTCGTTCAGATGTTAAATTTCAATTCAGCTTTCCAAGTTATATAAACAAGTATCAACATCATACTTATTGAAAATATATGACACCTGCCTGACCTGAATAAAGCAATAAGTAAGCTTTCCTTGTGGGTTGGAACTCAAAATCTTGGCCTTCGGTAGTGTCATTATTTGTTTTTTGTTCTATTTTCAGGGTCACTCTTTTGAATGAGGGAAAGCAGTTATGCAGATGGTTTTTTAGTAGTAGCTTAATAGGGAAAAGTTTTTAATCTCAAGTGATCAGTAACATTAAGCAATAAAAATATTGTAATGCACTAAATAAACTGATGCTGACAATAAGTTTCAGAGGAAGGTAGTGATATACCTTAACCAAATTAGGAATCTTGCTGGATTTCATATTGGTTAGTCTTATCTCTTTGAACCAACTGGTATGCTAATATAGATGCATGGATGCAGATTAAGATTGCGGGTTATGCTGTAACTGGTGGGGGCAGGGGCATAGAGAGGGTTGATGTATCCATAGATGGAGGAAAGACTTGGTTTGAGGCGAACCGCTACCAGAAGAATGGCGTGCCATACGTGTCTGATGATGATATCAGCTGTGACAAGTGGGGATGGGTACTCTTCGAGGCTGTTGTCAGCCTACAATCAGAAAATGCTGACATTGTTGTCAAGGCGGTATGCACCAATATTCTTTGGAATCCTTTTTTATTTATTTTTTTATTTATACATTTCACTGGTTGAATTGACGAAACTTATTACTTGTGATATGCTTAGAAGAGATTTATTTCTATTCTGTAACTCGATATTTGTTTCAAATGGATAGGTTGATTCGAGTGCAAATCTGCAACCAGAGAATGTGATGTCAATATGGAATCTGAGAGGTATTCTCAACAATTCATGGCATCATGTCTATGTTAGGAGCAATGCTGCTAAGCTCTGAGCTGACAGACTCCTCAGGAACTGTTTTTGACAAATAATAAGCTACATATTTAGTGTGGTAGCATTGTGGCAATCTCAGAAGTGTTTCTCTTTTATTTGTTTTTGTCGCCATTTCAGTGCTTGTAGAAAGTCCAGTATTGTTTGCACTTTGCAGTACAGTACTGGCAGTACATGAGATGAGTTTTAAATAAGCCTGCTTCGTTTGTTCATGTTTACTAACCCTTCGTTTGTTCATCTCTTTATATTCTGACACATGAAAGTATACACACAATTGGATAAAAATCCTTTCGCCTGAAGAAAAAGAGAATTTATGTTTTGAGTCTCACACATAACAACAACAATATTATAGCAGTTAATTAAGTTTTTTTTTTCCAATTTGTTTATGCCATTGAATCTAATTTAACAATTATATTCAAAACTTCATAACAAAGGACTAGTGATATTAACTTCGGGATTAAATTTAAATATTTTTATCCCCACAGTTTATTAAATTTAATATTAGAAGTCATAAATCACCATTGATAGTGTTTATTTTCTTTAGAATAAATATTGTGAGTCTGTGACGTCCAATTCAGGTGCACCCCCAGTAACAGGGAAGGAAGAAAATAAATGTAAGGTTGGGGACTCCGCAGACAACACTAGATAATCATACCAAGGTTTTGACTTGAGATATGTTTCAGTTTAAACCAAGGTTTTAAATAGTGATTATCGTGTCATAACGGAAAGGCTAAAAAAAAACTATTGTGAATAGCGTAGCTATAGCGAAAACTATCTTATATAATGTTTTTTGTTTAAAAAATTATATTTTATATTTCTACTAATTATTAACATTATCTAAATTTCATAGAGTAATAAGTAATACAAAATTGATTAAGGAATTAGAATATTCATATTGAACTAATACAAAGTTCAAATTGCTATTCAAAATATCTCTAATAATATCATAAACTATCTATATTTTTCTATTCAAAAATAACCTAAGCATCATGGCATAAATTATATATTTTTCTTCTATTAAAAAAACAAAAAACAAAGGCATAATGAAATAAACTATCTATTTTTTTCTATTTAAAAGAAAAATTATTCTGGACCTTAAAAAATTGATCTTTAAAATTAATTTTCAATTTGGACATTTATATAAAAGCCTATGTAACATAGCGTGCGCTATAGTGCGTAGCACAGATAGTGGACCGCTATTACTGTTATAGCGGTCGTAACTAAAATAACGCACTTTTATCCCATAACGTAGCGTTCAAAGTTTGAAAACACTATAGCGCGCTATTTAGAACTCTTGTTTAAACCTGATTTCCTTATTATAAAACTAATACATAAGTTTGAAGGATTTATGAAATATGTTTTGTGATCTTGTCCTCCTTTTTCTTGTAATATTGTTAAAATTAAAAAAAATCGTACATTTAATTTAGACATAATTACAATGAAATAGAAACAAATTAAGATAACCATTTGTATTATCCTTTGTCTTTGCTTTGTTAACCTGTGTGCGCTTTAAGAATCATTTGTATTATCATGAGTGTAAATCACCGATCTCAATCTTTCTAGAATCCTTGTTTTTTATTGTTTTTAAGTGAAGTCTCCAATTAAGAACATTTGTGCAGACTAGGGTGCAATTTATTTGGGAGTCAATTTGCATAGAAAGATCCGGTTCACACTAGCAGTAGTTCACTGGTTTGCAAAAGAGACAATTTTCTCAAATAATATATAAACTGTTGCTACTAATAAGGGAACAACATTAAATTAAATAATTAAATATGATGTAAACTAAACTTGCAAAAATTTGATGTACAAATGATTCAAAAAAAAAGTGCCGTGTTGTGTCGTGATGTGCTATGTTTAACACGATGTAACTTTAATCTCGTACTATTCCGTGCTGTGATCATGTTAATTTTTCACGTGCCATACTGTGTCGTGACTAAAATATCAAGGGATAATCACGGCACGCAAATGGTCATACCACGTGAGTCACGCCGTGACCAAACATGCCTCACGTGACTTGCGTGACCATTTAATCATAAGTTAAGTTAGTTTACACATGACTATGTACCGTACCATGACTAGATTTTTCACGTCACGTGCCAAAGTGTCAAAAGATGATCACGGCACGCGAATGGTCACGGCACAGGACACGCGAGTCACGACACGTAACTGATACACATACTGTGACGTTCCATGCTGTGCCGTTCCATGCCGTTCCGTGACAGAACCAGCTCCGCCATGCCATTTTTCTCACTCTACCTTCAAGAAAGGCAAATCAGTTACAAAATATTGCTTAACTTATTATTTTTGTATAGACTTGCTTATAATACTCTGCAAGATGGGGTTGATAATACCCAACAAAAATATAATTATAAAAAGACATTAGTTGAATGGTTTTATGGTTATCTCCTATATAAATGAATTATATTATAATCATTTAGATTTTCATAATTATATATTTTTAGAAAATTTAGGATATGAATAAGTAACGAATTGTTTGGAAAAATGGAGTTCTTATCGCATCCCCATCCCAATATGTGTGGCTTGTCGCCTGCCCAGAAAACATCATCTATGCGTGTGTATTCAAAATTAACAGTACTTGATCAATCATCAAATAATAATTAAATTTCATGAAATTTGATTGTTAGACAATCTATACATCCAACAACATAACTATCTCATCATCATGAGTTACATTGTATTTTCTTTACTTGTTAGTTGTTACAAAACCCTTGTAACATCTTATAATTATCAATGAAATGAGAGCAGGACTCTTATTTTTTCTCAAAAAAAATAACATAACTATGAATTTACTTTCTAATTTTTATATTTATTTTAACTTTTGAAAATTTATTATTAAAATAATCATTGTCAAAGTAATCCCTATTCTATTTTATATATATTAAGGTGGCAAAAGTGACAAAAGCAAAAAATTATAATTAGGGAGCTAAATAAGTTACTATAATGCAATGTTCTAAATAGCTAGCTATAGCTGCGCTATAGCTTTTTTGGACTCTAAAGCTGTGACGCTATGAGTGATATATAACTAGCTACTTAGTGCAATCGCTTATTTTTTTTAACCGTCCCGCTATACCGTCATAATCGCTATTTAAACCATTGCTATAATGTAATATTATTTTACGAAGGAATTAAAATATATTGGCACTTATAAAATTTATAAAATATAAAAAATATATAATTTCTAATTTATGCCGATGGCTATCTACCAATAATCAATAAAATAAGAAGTCTCATGTTAATCAAAATATTTCACTTGCTTAATCAAAGTTAGACATATTTCAAACCAGAGTATCACCGGATTTAACCAAATATTTAGCATAATCATATGTTGCTTGTTTCTTGACCATCCAAAAAAAATATTTTATACCTATCTTAAATAATAATATTTTTTTAAAATATAAAATTTGATTTCCATGCATATATTAAAATATAGAGATCATATTGATCAATTCAAATAAATTATTTAAATTTTAAAAGAAAAATAAAAAATGTAATACAAAAAATACTAGACATTTTAACCATCTTTCTTATTTTATTTATAGATTCTTACATAGAACTATATTTTCGAGCCGAGTAAGGGTCATATTATTGACCAGGAAAGAATGTCTGGGCCGATTAATCCGTACCACCTCAGATACCTGAGCAAGCAGAAAATCCGGACCATTCTTTTAGCATGGCACAAATCTCAAAGCAGAACCTCTACAGTCGTAATAGGGACCGGATTGAGTTGGATATGGATGGAATTAATTTGAACCGTTCATTTATTGAAATTGTAACACGGACTCGTCTCTCCCCGTCTCAATGAGAATCAGTTGGAAATAATTGGTAACCATTTGTACAGACTAAAAATTTTGATGCATACAGCGTTTGAATTTTTGATGGACGAAAAGACTCTTGCTCAGCTCGATCCCTTCCCTTTTTTTTCTGCTCAGTTCGATCCCTGCCTTCGCTGTAGGGGCATTTTGGTCCATAAATAATTCAAAACTATGTACGCACACGCTGTAAAAATGGGTTCACAAATAATTCATCCGGACCGTTCGTTTAACCTGGCACGAATCTTGAAAAGATCCCTACATCTTCCATAGACACCAACATCGGATTGGAGTTGATCCGGCTAGCCTGTGAGTAAAAAGTTGTGAACCCACTGTGCAATACTTAAGAGGATACTTGTCCCGTCTCACCAGCCACTAACACAAGCTTTATATTATATCTCGTCGGGGAAGCAGAGAGATAGACAGAGAGAGGACATGCCAGGGTTGATCGCACCGTCGGATTACTCTCGCGAGCCACCGCGTCATCCATCTCTTAAGATCAATGCAAAGGTTAGAGCCTAGGTCGATTTGGCGATCTTACATAAGTTTTTGTATCGAATTCAATCCTTCTTCTCTTTTGAATTATACTTGTGATTTGAACCTGTGTCATTTTCCGCACAAATTTCACTGCGTAAATTTGGAAAAACGGAGGGATCTTTTAGGTTAATTTCAGTAATTGGGATTAGGAGAGGAGTGGCAGAGGTGACAGTCTGATTTATGTAAATCTCAATTCGTGGTCTAAATCCTTCAATTTGCAAGGATAAATTCAATCTAATTGTAAATCGTATCTTTTACAACACACGAACAATACCACTTTCCATATTATGCTTTCTACTTTCTTTTAGCTGGTAGTAATACTGTTTGTTAAGTAATACTACTAGGGGTTCCAACATATTCACTAATATGAAGTTTGCATCCTTTAAAAATTTTAATGTAGGAACCATTCAATGCAGAGCCGACTCGTCAGGATTTGATCGTTTCATATATCACCCCTGTGGACTATTTTTATAAGAGAAACCATGGTCCAATTCCTATACTTGAAGACAATGGCAGGTTTGCACTTTATTCTCCAAGTCTCCGCCAACTTTTTTATTTTTATTATTTTGTGTTTTTGTGGAGGGGTGTGATTTGGTTAAGATTCTGACTTTGAAGCCTTAACTAGACTGGACCTAACAAAAATCAGAAGAAAAAAGGTAGTGCTTCACTTATCTAGTCAATGAGATACCGATACTGTCATTGGAGTAGTTTGATACATGCTTCTAATACCGTGCTAGCATATGTTTGCAGAGGACCTTTTTAGTGTCTTATTATTATTTTGTTTATTGTAAACAGGTACAGTCTGGCTATAGATGGTCTAGTGGAGAGGCCTATAGAACTTTCTTTGGCTCAAATCAGGTAAATAAATTAATAACATTATAATTCATTTTTCATGTAAAACCTCAAAAGAATTCCTTTTATGTATCTGTAGCCTTGTTGAGTCCATTGATTTGAAAGGGTCTTTGTTCTAGTTACTGCAAGTTTGTTTCTATGTCTTTAATGGGGGTGCACATCCACCTAATTTACCTGAACTTGAATAACTAGGCAGTGTTTCTTCTTTCGAGAAAGTTAAGATATGAGTTGCTTACAACCTAACCAAAAGTTATTAAGTATTAATTATACCTTGTAGGCTTCTTCCCAAGTACAATGTCACTGCTACTCTACAGGTAAGCTTCATTTTATTGTTATGTTTTTTTTCTCTTGGAATTCCTTTTGTATACTTTGAAGTATAATTCACAACGGACGCAAATTAAATTATTATTGCATGCAGTGTGCAGGTAATAGAAGAACGGCTATGAGTCAGCAATTGAAGGTACGAGGTGTTGGCTGGGATATCTCTGCCATAGGAAATGGTAAATCCCTTTTTTTTCTTCCAATATGAGTCATCTTTCTTTTTTGGTGTTGTATTGCTGCAAAACCTTGAACAGCTCTACAAAGCCCTTTAAAAATAATGAGGATCATGTCCACCACTAGAAAAAACAACTGCAAAATATCACAAGTCTATCATGTTCAACTGGTAAAGTATTGTTTATAATATTTTGATAGTTTCTTATAATTTGTATATCTTCGTTTTTCTTGTAGCTATATGGGGAGGGGCAAGACTGTCTGATGTGTTAGAATTGGTTGGTGTCTCAAAGTTGACATCAGTGACATCATCAGGAGGGAAGCATGTTGAGTTTATCAGCATTGACAAGTGCAAAGTTAGTTTATTAATTAACTTTGATATACTTCTGTTCTTCCTAACTACACCTGTTCATTTTTATGAAAATTATAATTTAAAGGGAAGTGAAGGAACAAATATGGGATTTTTCTGTTTAAAAAAGCCAGTGAGATGCATTATCAATACTTCTCATTTCCAGTGCTATTATGCTCATTATATCATTATTACCATCAGTTTGAGACTTTGAAGGGCCTGGAGCCCTGGAGAGAAACATCCCTTTGTAGTTTGCCCCTATGAAGACCATATCAATTCCTACTGTGAGTTGCTATTATTTGTTGTTACATTTTAGGAGGAGAATGGTGGGCCTTACAAAGCATCAATTCCACTGTCACAAGCTACTAGTCCAGAGGCTGATGTTTTGCTTGCATATGAAATGAATGGAGAGGTAAATTAATATGGAACTTGTGAATAAAACATGTCACTGGGGAAAAGAAACTTAATGTTATTTTTGGTCCGGTTGGTTTTTATGGGAACAATTGAAATTGTTTTTTTTAAGAAAAATGTAAATATAAATCTTCCTTAATAGGAAATTACTTAGGGAACTGCTTTTTGTGTCAATCCAACCAACAACAGGGGTATGATTTTGCATTTTCTTGACTTACGGTACTTTCTCATCTAATTATGATTTCTTTTTCCTTTTCTTCCAAATAGTTGCACCTGAGTTGCTCATTTTAAGTTTTATTTACCATGTTAGTTTTTGTATATGTTATTTCAGATACTTAACCGTGACCATGGGTATCCATTGCGGGTGGTGGTACCGGGTGTAATTGGTGCAAGATCTGTTAAATGGCTCGATAGAATCACCATAATTGAACAAGAAAGCCAGGTATGAATTAAAACGACTATTATAGCCAGTGTTTGTGGGAGCACCACAATTCTTTTGGACCTGGGACAGTACAAGATCTGTGCAAGATTTCGACCAATACTGTCCTAATACAAACCTTAGGCCTTTTGTTTGGAAATAGGTTTGTGGGACCACTACCTATCCAGTATGAGATGAATCTTTCTTGAGTTTTATTTGGACTTTGTTATGTTACACACAAACCAAGATCTCAATGCTTGATTTTTGGCAGTTCTTTTACCTCATTCACAGTATGATTTGGTATTTAATCTCTTTCTCTCTCTCTCTCTCTCTCAAACAGGGATTCTTCATGCAGAAGGATTACAAGATGTTCCCACCATGGGTCAACTGGGACAACATTGACTGGTCAACCCGACGGCCTCAGATGGACTTCCCTGTTCAGGTTTGTGTGTATGAAACACGAGATGTACCATCACTACTATTGTTTTGAGAATGTACTGAATTGTTTTTTTTTGTCCCCCCAACAATTGTTAACAGAGTGCAATCTGCTCCTTACAAGATGTGGATATAGTTAAACAAGGAAAGGTTCGTTCAGATGTTAAATTTCAATTCAGCTTTCCAAGTTATATAAACAAGCATCAACATCATACTTATTGAAAATATATGACACCTGCCTGACCTGAATAAAGCAACAAGTAAGCTTTCCTTGTGGGTTGGAACTCGAAGTCTTGGCCTTCGGTAGTGTCATTATTTGTTTTTTGTTCTATTTTCAGGGTCACTCTTTTGAATGAGGGAAATCAGTTATGCAGATGGTTTTTTAGTAGTATCTTAATAGGGAAAAGTTTTTAACCTCAAAGTAATCAGTAACATTAAGCAATAAAAATATTGTAATGCACTAAATAAACTGATGCTGACAATAAGTTTCAGAGGAAAGTAGTGATATAATACCTTGACCAAATTAGGAATCTTGCTGAATTTCATATCGGTTAGGCATGTCTCTTTGAACCAACTAGTATGCTAATATAGATGCATGGATGCAGATTAGGATTGCGGGTTATGCTGTATCTGGTGGGGGCAGGGGCATAGAGAGGGTTGACGTATCCATAGATGGAGGAAAGACTTGGTTTGAGGCGAACCGCTACCAGAAGAATGGCGTGCCATACGTGTCTGATGATGATAGCAGCTGTGACAAGTGGGGATGGGTACTCTTCGAGGCTGTTGTCAGCCTAGAATCAGAAAATGCTGACATTGTTGTCAAGGCGGTATGCACCAATATTCTTTTATTGGATTTTTTTTTTTACATTTCACTGGTTGAATTGACAAAACTTATTACTTGTGATATGCTTAGAAGAGACTTTTGGGCATATTGTAAATCAGATTTATTTGGACTAATTGTTTAACAATGTTTTATAATCTGTAACTCGATATTTGTTTCAAATGGATAGGTTGATTCGAGTGCAAATGTGCAACCAGAGAATGTGATGTCAATATGGAATCTGAGAGGTATTCTCAACAATTCATGGCATCATGTCTATGTTAGGAGCACTGCTGCTAAGCTCTGAGCAGACAGACTCCTCAGGAACTGATTTTGACAAATAATAAGCTACATATTTAGTGTGGTAGCGCTATGGCAATCTCAGTAGTGTTTCTTTGTTATTTGTTTCTCTCGCCATTTCAGTGCTTGGAAAGTCCAGTATTGTTTGGAGTATAGTACTGCCAGTACATGAGGTGTGGAATTTTAATAAAGCCTTCTTCGTTTGTTCATGTTTACTAACCCATAGTAACATCTCTTTATATTCTGACACATGAAAGTATACACAATTGGATGAGCAAAAGATAATTTATGTTTTGAGTAAATCCGCTCACACACAACAACAACAATGACAATACTGTAGCAGTTAAGTTTTTTTTTTTTTCAATTTGTTTTTGCCATAAGAGTCTAATTTAACAATTACATTCATAACTTCATAAAAAAGGACTAGTGATATTAACTTCGGGATTAAATTTAAATATTTGTATTCCCACAGTTTATTAATTTAATTTTAGAAGTCATAAATCACCTTTGACTGTTTATTTTCTTTCAAATAAATATTGTCACGTCGTCAGGTGCAACCCCCCCCCCCCCCCCCCCCCCCCCCCCGAATTCGGATTTTTTTTTTTTTATAAATCATAAATAAATAAATAAATGAATTTTACGGAACCAACATGATTTTTTTTTTTTTGAAAAATCACAAGTACCGAACGGACCATTCGGTCTCAAAATTCCTTTTTCCCCAGACCGAACGGACCGTTCGGTCTCAATCAATTTTTTTTTTTTTATAAAACAAAAATTTTTTAAATTTTTTATTTTTTGTATTAAAATATTAGAAATGTTGAATATATATCTTTGAAAATAGATGAAATACAATATAATTTGATTTATTAGAAAGACTGCAACAAATAACCCGGATCAATATTTTTCAGGTCAGGTTTTTTGCGGCTGTAAGAAAAATTAATATATTTATTTGTGTTATTGGAAAAAAAAAATAAAAATGCTTAGATTCTGAGTTATTGATCCCGATTCAAAAGTCACTTCTAGGTAATCCAGAAAATATTGTGATCCTTCTAGTACATTTAATTTATGAAAAGTTGTATCTATTTTTGAAAAAAAACAAAAACTTTAAGTTATTTAATAATTATTATTCAAAAAAAAAAATCTCAAAATAGATACAACTTTTTATAAATTAAATGTCTTAAAAGGATCACAATATTTTCTCAGAATCTAAGTATTTTTATTTTTTTCCAATAACACATAAAGAAATATATTAAATTTTCTTACAGCCACGAAATATCCGACCTGAAAAATATTGATCCGGGTTATTTGTTGCAGTCTTTCTAATAAATCAAATTATATTATATTTCATCTATTTTCAAAAAAGTATATTCAACATTTCTAATATTTTAATACAAAAAATTAAAAAATTTCTATTTTATATAAAAAAAAATTGATTGAGACCGAACGGTCCGTTCGGTACTTATGGTTTTTCAAAAAAAAAAAACAATCATGTTGGTTCTGTAAAATTCATTTATTTATTTATGGTTTATAAAAAAAATTCCCGAATTCGTATCCTCTGCATTAACTCAAAAGGGAATCTTTCGAGTTAATGAATCTTGACCATCTGATATGTTTTAAGATTCGTGCAAACTAAATCCGTACTAATATTAAAGAGTTCCTATATCATAAGCATGGACTGGATTGGCTCCGTTTAAAATCAAACGGTTGAGATTCATTAACTCAAAATATTCCTTTTGAGTTAATGCAGAGGAAACGCATTCCCCACCCCGCCCCCTCCAAAAAAAAAACAACAACCTTACATGACCCGAAAGTGATCAACCAGCAACCCAAAACCTCATAGAGCTCAGCTGACATGCGTTAGGAACAGATCCAAACCAAAGTAGACCAAAATCCAAACCTGACTCATCTGACATGTCATCTTGACTGTTCAATCCGGATCCCATCCAATCAGAAACCTAAACAACATTAAGACCAGATACTTCTCGACCCCAAAATACCCACAGATCGAGATATTCCAAACCCAAAACACCCAAATCTCAAAAAACCCAAACCTAGACCCGACAACACCTGACCCAACCTGTCCTCCCCCGATTGCACCTCTTACTAATTGCTGAATCCATTCCAACGTAGTGGCCATATATTATAAGCTTTTTATTGTTAACAAATGAGACGAAGCTTCAGAAGATCAAGCTAGGGGCTAAGTTTAGATTTGTATTAGTTGGTAGAAAAGACATACAAATGCATGCACAAGTCCATCCATCTGGTTTGATATATACAAGGTCATATTACATTAGTAATTAAGTCTACCAAGCTAGAGAGAAATTGATCTAAAATGTTACTTCTAGAAAAATGCAACCCCAGCAGCACTGACATCAGATTCCTATCCTACCTGTCCAATGCTCTTTATGAAGACTTGCTGGTTTTATCCTGAAAGATTGAACAAATATTTATAAAATACATGCACACTAACACACAGACACACCCACAGTCCCAAGAACAAGTTTATAGATAATTAAGAAAAGAACAAGTAGTACTGAATATATTCAGTTGCAAATCAGTTACATTATTTGACACTTGATCTCCTTTTGAATTCACAAAACTGCCCCCAGTTTCTCCCAGTACTTAGTACCAGCCTGAAGCTATATAAATCAATTTTTAAAAATAAAACAGTTTAGGGTTCTAGGCTCTTTTCTAAATACATTAAATGAAAAATTGTATGAAATTAAAAAATCTCGTCATTGAAATATTATTTGTTGTAACATCCCAGAAGAAATGGTAAAGCTTGTAACACCTCTAAAACAGTAAACTACAATACAAAAAATTGACTTCTGTACAAGGCCTGTTCAGTTATAATTAGTATACATGCCCAAAATAAAGGTTACTGACACAGAAATGCCTAGGCGAGATGTTTGGTCCATTCAATCAATGAACATTTTCCTATTAGATCCATGTTCAGCATATAGTACCTGATCTTTTAGCACATCATCTTTCCACTCAGACTGGAATTTCTGGAGGAGTAAAGTGAGAAGCTTTTGTAGTTCAGGTGACACATCTGGTGGAAACAGCTTTTGAATTTCTTCCTTTGGTGTGTTTCCATATACACAACTTCTTATCAGCATTCTTAGGCATGCTAGCAGCTGCATTAAAAATTTCCAAAGAATCAATGTCAGAGCAATAATCAGAAAGTTCAGTGCAAACGCACACAAGCGCATTGCACATTACACAGGAGAAGGAGCTATAAGCAAGATACCAATCTGAACTGGTAAAAAAGCACTCAATGTGTGTGTGAGAGAGAGAGAGAGAGTGGTGAAGTACAGGGTCGAGGTCGGAGTCGGAGGGGAGGCGGAGGATGTCGCGAAAAGTGGAGCGGTCGGCGGAGTCGAGACCAGTATTGCGAGTGCGCCACAATGCCTGGAGGATGTACTCTACCGAGTCCTTGGAACTCGCCCCGACCAAGAGCGGAAGGTGTTTGTGCCCCCATAGTTGTTGTTTCCTAATCCTACCTCTTGAACTCGGAGACTCCATGGCCATTGCCTCTCCAACGCGCTCGGCCTCGGAGAACTCCTGAAGGATGTACTCCAATTTCTTGACTAGCCCTGGCCCAAAGCCCAAAGCCCAAAGCCCAAATCCCAAATCCCAAAGCCCAAAGGCCTTTATTTGTTTCTTCGTATGTGGGATATGTACATTTCTAAGATTGGAAAAATCTTTTTGCATGATTATAATAAAAGAATAAGTAACAATCAGAAATTTTGTTCATGTGTAAGATTTATAATTTTTTAATTCGTAAATAGTTTACTTTTCAAATGTATATAATTCGACTTTTTTGTGTATAAAAAAAGGAATTCTATGTTAAGATAATGTCAATAAATTACATTCAAAGCTATTAAAATATTTCTGTTAAGACAATGTCAATAAATTATATTCAAAGCTAAATGTTCAGATTGCATATTTTCAGGTAGAAAGTAGAAACCCTAATTAAACTGTAAAATGTCATAATGTGAATAATGCACAATATCTCAAATAAATTTGAAGAAAACAAGAAATTAATCCTCCACTTGTAATATATGTAGAAAATGCCAAAAGCACCCTTGTAAGTTAAAGAAATTAATGCTGGTCCAGAGGCTATTTCAATGTTAACAGCGAATGCTAGCCTGGGAAAAATGGTTTTTGGTACCGCTGTTTTAATTTATACAATAGTTTTGACTGTTATTTTCTGTATTCTTTTTATTGTTTTTCATGAATCAGCTTTTCTTGGCTTCTTCTAAGTCGTGCATATTTTACTTTCTATTTTAACAAAGTTTCTTTAGACTTTGCATACAACTTCAGAAAATATTTAAATAAATCTAGAGACCGATGCAGCTGCCAATATTTCTTTAGACTTTGCATCTATCATGTCATTGGACCGTTTGACTAGATGAACAGCAGATTTATGAAAAGATCCTAAAAAAAATATGAAAATATATAACAAATGGTGAGGATGATATTGATTAATTTATTTTAAGGAATTCCACCGGGATGTGAAAACCTCAATTCTTAACTAAGAGCATCTTTTTTTGTAATTGTATAAAATAATATATTTTACTATCATATTAACAATTTTAGCAATTTTTTCATATACTTTCAAACGATTGTCTTTTTTGCAATGCATTATAATTTTAATTTATGACTCATTGAATAGTTTAATATAATATTTTATCTTTGCAATTACCTCTTCGGCATTGGAATTGACATTTAAAATAAAATAAAATAAACAATGGTAATTATGATGTGTTACTTTAAAAAAGAATGCTAATTTAATAAACTTGCTAAATTGCAATTGTAATTGCTCTTAATGTAAAAGTTTGGGGCAATTACAAAGTCACAAATGCATGTCTTTCATAGATATACAACTCAAAATTTATGTATCAAATAAAAAAATTCTCAAATTTGTGTAAACTCATTGTAAAGAAAAAAAAAAGAACACATGATTATTCACAAAAACGTGTGTGGTGAACAATCTGTCTTTCGTTGCGGATTATCTCAAAGGATCTGGACCTAACATGGCGATTGCCATGGGTACTCTGAACTGACGATGTTCCGGTAGGTCCAGCAACCATCCTTAGTGTACTCAGCAAATCCCTTGGAACTTGATCACTTTCTCCTCTGAAACTCAATGAATTTAACACCACAATATTGTTGCTAGTATAATTCATGTCTCCATGTCCTTCATCCCCGCCATCGTCTCCGCTCTTAACAACAATTCCATTTTGATTCCATAGTTCAGCCTCGATAGCTCCAATCGGGGCTGTGCTTTTACGACTGAGCTGATGATAACCGGTGTTGTCTGATGGCAATGATGCCGAAGGTTCCTCTTCATCGAGCTTCTCCCAATTTTGAAGTAGCGTGGCAGCGACGTAGTTGTCAAATGGGAAACAAAGAAAGCTACAGAAACTGGCCCGGTTCCGGCTCTCGTGTGTTGCGAAAAAAATCTCGGATCTTTTTTTCAAATTAACCAATTTCTTCGTCCAAATGAATCCTTCCTTTTTGCTCAAATCAGTGCTCCTCATGATGCGTTCCTGCTCCGACTTCAACCGGTCGGCCAAGCGTCGAATGTTATCTTCACACAAGGGAATTATCACAACTTTGCAACAAGACTCTAAAAAGGCAGAGCAAACTATCTCTATGATACTTTCTGATGCTTCTCTACGTGTCATTTTGGTGTCTGAGAGAGAGAGAGTGAGAGAGAGAGAGAGAGAGAGAAAGGGGTGAGGGTTTGCACAACGAAGAAGACCAGAGAAGATTTGTCCAAGTTTAAAGAATATAAAAGACAATAAAATAGATAAATTTGTGAGTTTTTGAAGTTTATAGGGATAATATGTAATTTTAAAATTTAGAGTGGAAAATATGTAATTTTGAAGTTTTTGAGGGGTATACATGAAACTCCCCCTTTTTAATTTGGTTGCTTCATTAGGGGTGTTTTACTATGGTTAATTAACTTTATACTAGACTATTTATTTACTTTTTAACAAAGATTTATATTAAATTGATATATAAAATTTTTTGTAAGTTGTGATTCTGCATGATACATACCGTAATTTTTTAAAATGCTATTTTTCCAAAAATGATAAATCAAAATACCACGATTTTGTGAAATTTCAAAAAATAGTATAGCCGCATCTCCTAGGTGCGGCCACCTTTTTTCGAGCTGCATTCCCTAGATGTGGCCACCCTTTTTTTTTTTCTTCAAGTTGAACTGCTGTACGAGAAGACAAAAAAAAAAAAAAAAAAAAGGTGGCCGCATCTAGGGGATGCGGCCACCACAAAAGTTGCCGCATTTTCTAGATGCGGCCATGCTATTTTTAGAAAATTTAACAGAATCGTGGTCTTTTGTTTTATTAAAATGGTATTTTTAAAAATTTCGGTGATACATACAACTGATTCTGGCTAATACGGTATTTTATAATTCTTCTCCTTTCCTGTGATAGATAGATACAGCATGCATCGAGTAATTGGTTATCAATCATTAATTAATATTAGGATAATTCTTAATTACATCCAACTTTTATGATACATCTAATATATTAATTGATACATATATTTCGAAAAATGTTATTCAAATTAAAAAAAATTGTAGATTTTTTTAATTATTTAGATAGGATGTGTATCTGAATTTGAATTAATTTCAAATACTTTTAGTCTTCATAAAATAATTAAAATAATAACGATAAAGTTTGCATGATTTTTTGACGAATGAGCAATTAAATTTTAAATTTACTCAAATATGATACACGCCTATCTATTTTATTCCAAGCACATCTATAATTTTTTTTAATTTGAATAATATTTGTGTCTTTGTTATTTGTATCTTTGTTAGGTCCTATTGGTAAATACGAATTATAGAGAATTCCAGAGACTTATTAGAAAGAATGTAAGTTCTATATAAACTCAAAAGGTGAATCAATAATATATCTTCTTTTTTTTCTGGCTGAAATTTTATTATATTTTCCGGAAAATTGTACCATAAATTAGATGTATGTCAGAATTAATTTTAATATTATACTAAAAAAAATAAGGAAACGAGTTCGATATATGCATATCTAAGATCTACTATTTTTCTTTTCTATCCATGATTGATTAAAAATGTTGTCCCTGCATGGGTTAGCCCACAATATTGATTTTTTTTTTATTAAAATCCAATACGACGTTTGAAAGAATGAAAGAATGAAATAATGAAAGAATTGAGTATTGGTAGTCCCAGCAGAATTTTTTTTATTTTTTTGTGTTTGCGAGAGAGTATGAAAGAATTGAGTATCGGATATAAGGTAATGATCATATGTATGTCAAATCATTTTTTGATGTCATAAGCGAAAAGGTGCGAACTGAACTGTTTACAGTTCATTAACAACTGTTTACAATTATAATAAAAAATATACATAACGAATCATTAGAAGAAATTTTAAGATAAATAACAAAATGATGAGATGAGTCAAATAAAATTATATAATAAAAAATATAGATAACTCATGTTGTTGCTGTATTAATTATAATCAAAAGTAAGCTTCGTTGCCTCAATGGGAGTTCTTTTTTCTTGTAAATTTAATACCCAAGCATGACAGAGAATGCTTTGTTCATTCATACATCAGTTCAGATTCTATTTAGTTTAAATTATATTTCGAATGTTCTTTTGAATTTTTTGAAACAGAACTTTCTTTATTGAGAGCTGGAACTGGAACCTACTGATAAAATAATTTATGTTCCATAACCCTTTTTTCTTTTTTTGCTTCTTACCTCTTGTTTTGCGCTTCAAAAACGTTTATTTCATGTAAAATAAAATAAAACAACTCGCATATATATGGTGATCTTCCCAATTTTATTGGATTCACATTGAAAATTCAAGCGCATAATCTATTCACATAACAAGTGCAATATTTCAAAAGCTTAATTAACTTGCAACACCAATTTTATTTCTCAAAACTGGGGTAACATAACCAGCAATTAACTTTTGTACTAATGAAATTTCTTCCTCTAATGGGCCAAGGTATTGGGAGGGCAGCTATCAACAACACAAGCCAACACATCTCTGTAATCTCTGTCGATTGTAAAAGAATCATACACATTCCCATCGCTCGATTTCTTGTACTCGAAAAGGAGAGAAGAATGGTTGAATGCTGTTAGTTTTACAAAGCCATAATCCACATCCCGGTATATGCTCCAAACAGGAGTTGAGTTTGAAAAGGCAGATGTATGGGACCCGCCACCTCCTGCCACTACGTGGATGGTACCATTCATTGTACCAGAGTAATGTGACTTCTCAGTGCTCACACATTGATTCTGTTGAGAAAAGAGTACAAAAAAAACACATATGAATAACAGGTTCGACTGTACCTTGCTTCTCAGTAGCAAGTTGTCAGTAAATTAGGCAAACAAAGAAAATAAGAAAGAACCATACCTCATAAACGGGGCAAGTTCTCTCGTAATTATGCACATGCCCATAAAATGCCATGTCAACCCTGTACTTTTGCCAGAGATTTTGGAGGCTGTCCCTGCCCATGGGCTCCGCATAGGATCCCTCTTTCGCGTAGAATTCACCTGAGGAGTAACCCAGCACACGATGGGCGATGAATATCAGCCATGGCTGCTGCTTCCTGTCGACTGTTGAAAGGCACTTCTCTATGAACTTGTATTGCTCTGTGCCTTCCCTCCAGTCGTGCTCTGTGTCAGCAATGCAGAACCTGAACATACCATAGTCGGTTTGGTACCTGTTCACAAATATTTTTACAAAAGCGTAAAGAGTTAATGTTCTTGTTTTTTAACTCCAAAGCTGTATCGAAATCAGTTCAGTGCATGACCACGTTTTGTAATTACATGGATTGATAAATAAAATTCAGATGACATCATCACAAGATGCTATTCTACAGATCTCAGGACTGCCATAGCAGCCATGAGAAAAAGGATAAATGTTAGGTGTCCATGAGCTTACCAGTAGTTGGCTCTATTCTCAGTTGGTACATAGTACATTGTCTCGGCCAATACACCACATTCACCACCTGAATCAAAACCCGCATAGAAGGATCCAGTATTAGGCCAATCTCTCTCATGGTTACCACTGCATACAGTAAAATCACACAAGAAAAGTCATATGTTAAAAAGGAAGACGAATTGTGAAGCTTACCATTGGAGTTTAAACAATGCATGAGACTTGATTTAAGCAACCGAAAGGAAGAAATTATTTATAGGTACTTTTAATATCAGACACCATGCCAATTATAGAAACTGAAAAGATAAATCGTAGGCATAGGCATAGCACAGATGGTGATGGACCATGCCTCTCTACGGAGAGACGTAGGTTCAATCACTGCATGTGGCAACTCAATAAAAATAGTGTCAAGGTTAAAGGGGGCCTTTTATATATATATATATATATAATAACTGAAAAGATGAAAACCTGGCGAGCATGTAGGGAACCTTGGCAGTAAGAGCCTCAACCTGAGCAGTGAATTGATCCCACTGAGAGATGTATCCATTTGCATAGACAATATCTCCGATATGGAAGATTATGTCTATGTTGTTCAGGTCCTTGACAAGGGTATCAGTCGTATTAAGTGATCCGGGCTGGTAATTGCTGTACTCGTTCGATCCATCCCTTTCAGCCTGGGAAATAATAGTAATGTTAAAAACAAACACAACAGCCGATTTCGTAATTACATATCCATATGCACCTGCATTTGAAAGTATTGACATTGCAGAAAATAATCGTATATCTGGCCCTGTTAATTAAATTGACATTTGAATTTTTTTTTTTTAAATTCAAAAACAATTCTCATGTAAAACAGTATAATTTGTTCAAACAAACCTTCCCCATATCTCCAAAAATAATGACTCTTTGCAATGAATTCTGTCCAGGGAATGGAGATGCTTTGAAGGTGTAACCCTTGCCGTACACAATAGTCCCATTTTTTAACTGGTGTCCGACCTTGTAATAGTACCTAAAATAGCAAGTTGTAGTTAATTTGATGAATTTAGCAACCTTCTGAGAATTAAAAGATAAATAACTAAATAAATTTGCTACAGTCAAGAGATTCTATCAATACTCTTTATTGGGCCACAAATCCTTGAGAAAACTTGTGTGGATAAAACCTGGATCTCTCCAGCCAACTGTACGTGCCGGTTCACCTTCAAAACGCATCAAAAAAATAACATGAAGATTTCCAATAAAGTAATGTGTGGATGATTTTCATAATCTAGTGTAGATCATTTCCATGCATATCACATTAAGAAGAAAGAAAATATAAATCAATGTAGCACTAAAATAAGAGACTTACCACACATGCTTCCACGGTTGAAGGTGAGGGTCCCAGCAGGGGTTCGTGTTGGTGGGGTCCACAGCATACCCCATTCCACAAATGGATAAGCCTCGCTTATGTCATACCCACTTGTCCACGTCACAGTCATCTGTATGAGACAAAGTTCAAAAATATACTGTTAACATATCTATTAATTTGTTTATTTATTTTAAGAATTACACCTCATCTGTGAAGAAAAGATGAAGAAAAATAGATGACTAACCTCATTCCATTCTTTGCCCTGTGCAAGGCGGGGGTAGACAGGTGCTTTCGGGTTCTTGAAGGCAATTGTATTAGATACTGCTATAAGGCTTGGCTGGAACAGATAAATTTAGAATGTAAGATCTCGCAAATTATCATTATTATTTTTGTATATATAGAAATTAATAATATTCAGACTTTCAGAGAACTCACCTTTGAGAGACCTCCAGTGAATAAAGCAAATGAAAAGTCTGATCTCTGATTGATCAATTGAAATTTTATTGAGCCCTTGCCAGTGCTAACATATCCCGAAGAGTAGTTCGCAAATTGGTACTAAAATCAGCAATCAATATCAGTATCAGTATCAACATCAGCATTAGTGTCAATTAAAATGCTGATATGAATGATGGGCTTTTTGACTTGAGACCAATATTTTTACAATTAGATCCTTGTCAAATTGACCCCAGGAAGGTTAGAAATAAATGCAAATTAGAAATGTAAATTGAAGTTAATATAAATTTAATCAATTACAACAACTATAAAAAATAATTGTTTCGTTTTTAACAGACCTTGATTGGTGCAGTGCAAATATCTGGGTTCTGCCCTTCAATATTTACAGCGGGACATGTCGATGAACTGTAATAAATTTGAATAGTTTAATAATACCTTACTACAAAG
Source organism: Carex rostrata (assembly GCA_964058875.1). Classification (NCBI taxonomy): domain Eukaryota; kingdom Viridiplantae; phylum Streptophyta; class Magnoliopsida; order Poales; family Cyperaceae; genus Carex; species Carex rostrata. The sequence goes on along the minus strand of CAXKVT010000015.1, from coordinate 218,858 downwards.
GTGATGAAACCAAATTGCAAATTAGCATTTAAATTGAAAAAATAAAAAATAAGCAAGATTTGTGTTTGAAACTATTCAGACATGACCAGTATAGCTACAAGCAGGCTTACATTAATTAGGTAATATGTTATAGTGCAATTCCATAGTAAATTATAGAGAAAGTTGAGTGTAGAGACATACTTAAAATTTGCAGGAGAGAAGACACCAATCCAGTCATTGATTGTTGAATTTGGAGAGAAGTACTCGATCGTTACCCACTCTGTATCCTCTCCCTGACATTTTCAGAAAATAGAAAAAATGAATCAGGGAATTACATTTATCAAAATAAAATGAGGATTTATTTGTAGTATTGGCTCGTTATGTGTATGGAATTGAAATTGCAGTGTCCTTATGCGCATTTCATCGAACATTTTGCATGCGTGTTTCAGAAATATTAGTTGAAAGAAAAAATAGATAAAAAGAAAGATGCATTAAGAAACTGTAGCTATGGCTGGAAACATATTTAGTATTATTTATATCAGAATAAATTTGAAAAAGACCCAAATTTGCATATCGTTATTTTTTTCTCCACAAAATATAGAAAAAATTAATTAACTAAAACAAATGCACTGAACATTATCTTCATATTAAAATGTACTTAGATACTAAGTTTTATATTTTCAGAATTTTTCACTATATTTTTTAGATATATTGAAAATCAAATTTTTGTAATTTAAAATCTTTAGATCAATGAATTTTCTATCTATCTAAAAATGTAATAAATTTTTTTTAAAAATATATAATATAGTCTTCACAATTTCACATATATTTTTATATGAAAATTATGTTAAACAAAATCTTCACTTCATAAAACATATTAATCCTTCTCCTAACCTAAATATCTGTTCCTATCTAAGAACGCAAGTCAAAACCTAGATATGATATAATGATCAACGAAGGGGACACTGAGAAGTGAGAAGCCAGTAAAATAGTCAATTCTGAGATGGGATTGATATCCTGAGGCGCGCTTTCTCTTTTCAATCCTGCGATGTGCGTTGATCGGCTTTTGGCAAGATCAAATATGGGTCATTTATATTAATTTAATGTTTTTCATGCCACAGAAAATCAAAATCATTTGTGACAGCAACAGCTCAGGACATGACAACTGCCCAACAACATGGCCAGTGTGTGAGTCAATGGATGTTGAGTGCGTATCCTCTGAGATATCTTAATTTTTGCGTGACCGATGTGTCCGGTGCCTATTCGGGGATAGCGCAGGGGGCCAGTATTATTTTTGTTTTGAGATTCGTGTAAAACTATTTAAACGGTTGATAAATTCCAAAAAGTCACGCAAAGTTTGAGATATCTCAGAGGATACGAATTCATGGATGTTACAATCCTTGTGTGCGCGAAAGCGTATCTCTGCATTAACTCAAAAAGGAATCTTTTGAGTTAATGAATCTCAACCGTCTGATTTAAAACGGAGCCAATCCGACCCCTGCTTATGATATACGATTCTTTAATATTAGTGTGGATCTAGTTTGCACGAATCTTAAAAGAGATCGGATGGTCAAGATTCATTAACTCAAAAGATTCCCTTTTGATTTAATGCAGAGGATACGAATTCTGTGTGCGCAGTGTGCGTCTAATCCGCATCTTTTGCATTAACTCAAAAGAGATCTTCTGATCTTGATTGGAGTCAATTCGGCTCACATTTATGACGTACGGAGTTCTTTAATATTAGTGCAAATCTCAATCGGACGGTCCAGATCTATTAACCCACGTTCCGTTAATGCAGAGGATACGAATTTGTGTGGGTCAATGGATTTGATGTAATTTTTTCTTACCTTTTATTTTTTTTCCCCTTTTTGTAGGAGGAAAAACTTGTACCAATAACAAATTTTATTGATGGATGTTACAATCGATTATATAATATAATTAATTAAAATTAAAAAGATTTGATGTAATTATAAAATTGATGAATATCCATTAAGTAGTTTAAAAAAATTAATAATTCAAATTAGATTAAATGTAATACACAACCTACCTATATTTTAGAAAATATATCTACAATTTTATTTTTTATTTTTGATAATTATATCTGTTGTCCAGTCTAATTCTTGTATTTAATATTTCGAAAATTAAGATTTAAATATTTAGAAAAATGACGTGGAATATTGTACATTTATAACAATATATAGCAATATATTACTTTTTTCTCTTCTGGATATTGTATATTACAATTATAACAATACATATATATATATTTTTTTAAATCCCTTCTTCTCCCCATCCTTTATTTTCTACTTAATTCAGCCATTTAAAATTGTACAATATATTTTTTAAGATCATAACATCAATTAGAAAAGCTATTTTTATGCATTTTAAAAATATCAATCAATAAGAATTTAAATATTGTATAAAAATATATTAAAATTATTTTAATGTTTTCATTTTGTTTGTTTAAATTTATTTTATTGTTATAATAATATTAGAGGCTCCGTGTTTATTATTAGTTTTTCATAATAGCAAGGTCGGTTGGTTATTAAAGAAATAATAAATAAATAAATAAGCTGGTCTATTAATAAATTCTTATAATAACAAAGAAAACCTCGTTGCATTCGTTCGGGGTTTATGGCAAAACATTGTTTAGACATGGTCTATTATTAATTCTATAAGCCATAGTACGGCTTTCGCACTTCACTGGCCAGTCAACTTTTCCAACTGTCGACATTTGTCGACACCAGGAAAACGAGAACTAGTAATTGTTACTAATCGTCTCCAGTTAGAACAAACTGGAAACTTGCTCCATTTGACGAAAACAGCAAAACATGGCAGACGAATGGGAAACAGATATTACATTTTGTACTCTACTGTGTAACATTTGGTAACTGTCATTTTCTTGCCTAAAATATTCCTCTCGTCAATTTGCTCCTAAATGAAAAATCAACTAGATATGTGCTAAAGGAGATATCTATACTCTTAAGTCTTTTCTGGGTTCTTCAAAAATCTCCCTTCAAAAGCTAACTTCCCAAACTAACGAGTCCGCATCGTCTGCATTAACTCAAAAGAGCATCTTTTGAGTTGATGCATCTCGGCCGTCTGATCTTAATCGGAGCCAATCCGGTGACAGCCTATAATTCAGGGTCCCTTTAATATTAGTGCGGATCTAATCAGCACGAATCTTAAAGCGAATCGGACGGTCCATATGTATAAACTCAAAAGATTCTTTTCTGAGTTAAATGCAGAGGATACGAATTCCAAACTAACTCCATTTCAACTACAAATGGAGAAGAAAAAACGCAAACCCCTTTGAACCCAACAGGAATCACACAAAGGTAACCAATTTAACCATTCTAAAGAGTAAATAGTTTAATGATTGAATGCATACCTTTTGTCCCAAAACACAGGGAGAAGCCTTGATGTAAGCCTTGACATCAAGCGCAATTCTGGCACGGTGAATTGCAATATTTGCCAGAGGCTGATCTCCTCCATGCGCAGCTGCGCCACCTGTCAGTACTACTGCCAGAAACAAACCCAGCAATGGGAGGAGAGAGAAAGTTTGTCTCTTCATTTCCTTATCTCTCCCTTTCTTTTCTTTTATGAAACCCCCCAAGCTTTCTTTGTCAAAATAATTGGGAATAGTGGGGTTTTTATAGGTAGGTGGAGAAGAGAGTGCGGAGAATAGAGATGCTATTTTGTTCGACTTTATTATAACGGTAGCGGGTACCGTTGAAGTCTACCTAAATTTGGATCCGATACTATAATTGGATGGAATGTAATAAATAAATAAAATATTTCGCTCGTTTTGGCAATGGTATGAATTGAGAATTACAACTAAAAATGAAAATATTTACCCGTTAAAAAAAGTAACTCATTTAAAAATATATTTTTGAATACATTAAAAATGTACAAAGGATTACTTTTTTTAATTATTTTTTTATTTGTAGTATTTTTTTTCAGGACAAAATAAGTGTGAAGTATATATAAAATTTTAATTAATTCACCATATACATTATTTATTTTTTTCCGATATATTAAGATTCGTGTGGATCTGATAATTTTTTAATTTTGTGCTAGTGTCCAAATTGCATAATATATATATCATACATAATTGGACAATCGTTGTTTATAATTTTTCCATCAATTAATTAATTTTATCCACATTAGTCTATTAATAAAAAAAAATTGAATAGCCCAATTATATTACTATAGAAGAGATAGTCTATTAATTATTTAATTCTAATTTTTGTTTTGACGGTTATTCTTATCTAAATTTAGTATAACTATAGTCATGCAATTTAATTTAGTATAATCGTTTAGTATCTAAATACTAATATTTTAATTTCGATTGTAAATTTCACCTAAATATGTATATGAGAGGGATCCCTTACACTCTTTTTTGGTGACACAGGATTACAACTTATATTTTCAAAGTCCAAATAGTCGATTGAAACCGTTATACATGATTGATATATTAAAATATACTTTCAGATCAAATTTCACATTTTTTATGAATTTTTTTACTATTTATTAAGATGGGTACAAAAATTCAATGGTCTGATAACAATGATTTTGTAAAATACTTAATAAATACTAAAAAAATTCAAAAAATATAAAATTTGATCTGCAAACACATATTTATATATTCATCATGTTGAACGGTTTGAATAGATTTTTTAGACTTTAAAATTTTTTAAAATATAAAGTATAATTCGGTGTTATCAAAAAAAGTGTGTAAGCGTATCTCTCTTCTATTCAGTGTTTTAAAATGCGGCCGCATGGGCCGCATATGCGTATGCGGTCGGCAGTCGTGCTCAGAATACCCATGCAATTTTTTCATACGGTTTTGATAATTTGATTGTATTTTAATTAAAATTTATATTAAAAAAATTAAAAAATTATTGTTGGTTATGTTATTATGTGAAAATAAATTGAAATATATGAATATGAATATATATATACGTGAATTTTATTTTAAAATCCGCATATATAAATCCGCATACTGCATATGCGATATGCAGTGGCTTTTCGCATGTATGAACAAAACCGCATTTTAAAACACGGCTTCTATTAAAAGATTGTTTACTTTACAAAAATTTGAGAAGATTCCATTTAAAGCCCGAGAGCCCAACGACGTAAGAGAAGCTTTGGAATTACAAGTAAACTGGGCGTGCTGTTGGGGTTTCCCGGATCTGCTGTTTTGACTTCAGCAAAGCTATGCATGTACCGAATTGTATACCGATACGCATATCTGGCTACACGGAACACAACAGCAAAGAAAGCCACATGCAAATGGAATGTCAAATTTGTTCCAGTGGAATAAGACTAGAAGAGGAATAATGCTTGCGCTTATTCCATCGGAGACTTCGTAATCACTCGTCATTGGTAGACTTGGTTGGAGATTTAATTATTTATACACTTCTTCTAAGTCCTCTAATCATTATCTCCATGTATTTTTCTTTGGAACGATGCCGCGAGCTTACTAGTTACGAGCACTTGACCAATAAATCATCGATAAGTCGTCGATCAATCGTATCATAAAAGATATGCGGCTGCAACGACCAATCCTTCAAGTTTGCTTTTAAACCCTGTATTATTGTACTCAATCCTCGAACTCGAATCTTCTTCTTTTTTTTCTCTTTTTTTTCTTGTACAGTCAACATCCTGAACTATTAATTTAGTTTAATTTGACTTCCGTATGATTCTTACCGTTTTCTTTTTTTCATCTTTTACGGAGAAATTTCTTGATTCTGTCTTCTCTCGATCAGGGTACTCATATTTTATTTTTATCCATTAAGAATTGATTTTATCTTATTCTACTGTTATCTGTTAAAATTATCGGGTAATGAAATGATAACGAATGAATAACAAATAATACTAGTATAATAATTAGTTTTATTATATTTTACAAATATAACATCAAAACTTATTTATTTCACCCATATATAATGACATTATTAATAAAAAATAAAAATAAATGTGCAATCAATTTTAACTAAATTATATTTTTTACAAAACAAGAATATATCTTCCAACAATTTTAATTATTTAATTGAAAAACAAGACATGCGAATAAAAGTAATATGTTTAATATTTTTCTTACAACAAAAATAATATACTAAATAATAAAAGTACTCACTAATTATTGCTCAAATTTTATTATATTATGATATTTTATATAATTACCCTATAGGGTAACGGGTACGAGATATAGTCTTTACCCGTACCCTTACCCGTTTAGCTAACGAAAAAGAATCCTCATATGTACCCATATCCAATAAGCTAATGAAAAAAAAAACTTATTCATATCCACCTTATTGAATACAATTAAAAAGTATCATTGACACCCCTAGTCAACATCCTGAACTATTAAATTTAGTTTATTTAATTTGACTTCCATCTAGGGGAGCAATGAGCAAGGGCGATCTCTTTGGCGACCTAGGCAACATTCATGGAAAATCGACAGGGGAAATCAAGGGAGCTCAACAGGGAGGCTCAGCACCAGGCAACCAGACAAGTGATTGGAGAGAACTTCCTGTACGAACACGCAACCAGGAAGAGCAACAGGTAAACAGTAAAGAAGACTTTAATGGGGGCTTTAATGGTGAGGAAGGTTGGCACCAGGTGGTGAAAAGGAGGAAATCTCAATTAATTGGGGAACAAAAACAGCAGCAACACCCAGGATCTTGCAGAGTTCCTACGTTTCTGAGAAAGGAGATAGAAGAGGCCTACAAAATAGCATTTAAGGAAGGCAGGTGCTTCCGCTGTCTCTCAAAAGACCACAAGAGAGCTAGCTACCCCGAGCCAGTCAGATGCTTTAAATGCAAGGGGATTGGCCATAAGTATGGTGGTTGTAGTTATCAACCCAAGCAGGAGCTAAAAATCCAACAAAAAACTCCACAATATAAGCACACTCAACAACATGGGGTCTCCTATGCTGGAGTATTAAAGCCACCATATCTCAACAACAGAGCAGGTCCAGAAGAAGCAGAAAAAATTAAAATACCTGTCAAACCTAAGGAGCCTCAAACAGAACCAACAAACAAAAAGTCGGACACAGTAGGGAGGGTCAACATAGATGATCTTTGGGAGGTAAGACCTGAGGAGACGCAAGTGTATATGCCAATTAGAGAGGAGCTTAGGCCACAGAACATGAATCTGTGGCGCACCGGTATGGTAGTCATGACGCAAGGACCACCAACAGACGATATACCGGGATTACTGGCAAGGAGGCTATCTAGACAGTATGGGGAGGATCCGCACCTCATTGAGGTTTACAGTGGAAATGAGGAGGATGATGCTCCCTATGTCCTCATGGTACATAACAGAGATCTGCTAAAGGAGATAGTTTGGAATAGCCCGTATACTCTGAGAAGAGGGATACAAGTTGGAGTCATTCTTTGGGAGCCAGACTGGAACATGGTGTATGAGCCTGAACCCTATCAGGCTTGGATAAGGCTCTGGGATCTACCATTCTAGGCTTGGAACACGGAGGACCTTCGTACAGTCACAACTGGAGTTGGAAGGATCACAGCGGTGCTACCTCATGGCAGGCGAGCAGGGCACTTCCGCCATGTCACCATAAGAGTTGCATGTGGAGACCCAGAGGAAATATCACGATTCCTCATGTACCATGAAAATGGACATGCTAGAAGAGTGAGGGTTCAAATTTTACATTGGCGAGAGTGGCAACAGGGACCTTACCCACTGCAACAAAATCAATGGCCGCTTGAGCATAACCCAGAGGTTAACCCACAGCCGCCACAAGTGAACCCACTACCACCGGTGATTCCACCGCTCTCTCCACCGGAAACGTCATCAAGTGCAATGGAACATGGGCATACAACCTCAAGTGATGATGTAAGTGGGGGGTTAAACAGTAGGCAGGGATCAGCTAGGGGAAAACGCAACAAGAAGTTCAAAATAAAAAACTGGGAAAAACCTTAGGGTCAGGAAATCAATCGTGAAGAGAATGAGGAAGAAAGCCACACGGAAGGTAACACAAATTTGGAGAGAAAAAATCAAGCAAGTAACTGATGTGGCATTAATTCAAAACAAGTCAACAGGTGTTCAAACACAGGAGGGCTCAGATAGGGTTTTCTATGTCAAAAAGCCAAAAATTATTCAAATCTTTGACAAAAAATCTGGGCAACTTTTTCTCCAAGTAGGCCTGACATTCCTACCACGCGTGCATCATCAAAACAAATTCAGCATTAATTGTGCTGTACTTTTAGGAGAAGAATTTGGGGACAAAAGATTTTCTTTGGACCTGATTGGACAAAAAGCTGAAGTTTACCGTGGGATTCAGCTCATAGGAGGTCAGACTGGGAGTCATAGGGGGAAGGGGCCCTCAGAAGTGATGGTTGGCGCCTCAACAGAATTATTAGAGTTCACCTTGGGCCAGCAAGAAAATAAGGATAATGGGCCAGATTTTTCGGCCTCTCAACGGCTTGTAGAGGAAGGAGAAATTCTTAATCAAGAGATGCAATTATTGGGCCTTGATGGATGGGCTGAAAGAGTTAAAAGATTAGGCAGTAAAGCTGTAAGTGAAACCATAGACTTAGATCAGCTATTCCCTCAGGAAGAAATGATCCATCCTCCAGGCTTCCCAACGCCCAAGTATAAAAAGAAAAATCAAATGCCACTTAGGAGAAGCCCAAGGCTCAAATCCAAGCAAACTTATGGAGGAACTAAGAAGGCAAAGGGAGAGAAATTGATTCTAGAATTCGAAACAAGAACTGAAGCTATCCAAGCAGCACTAGCCCTTGAACTAATTGAAGAGTCGGGCACCAGCATAACTCAGGAGGTTAGAGACTTGTTCTTTGAAGCACAAGATGGATTTAACAAAGGCCAAGAGGAGGATTTCCAAGCGATGCAGACCATTTTTCTCAATGAATGAAACAGCTTGCGCAGTACTACTAGTAGCATATTATATAATTATGTGTTTAGTTCTAGTATTAGTTAAATTCAAGTTGAAAGAGAGGCCAAATTTTGTAAGAGGATTAAGGTGGAGGTCGGCAGCTCTGGATAATTTGACCTGTCAGAATAGCAAGGTTAGGTTAGTGATTACAAAGCTCTGGTTTGTTTTGGTATTAGTGAGAAGTGGGGGAAACAGGGTGTTGTTGTCAAGTAAAAATGGTCTTTTGAGTTTGTCAAGCCCCCTATGTTGTAATTCCAACTGTTTTAATGAATGAAGTTAAAAAAAATAAATTTTACTCTTGGAACGTTAGGGGGCTAAATGACAGAAAAAAAAGAATAATGGTTAGAAAGGAAATTGCAAATGAGAACCCTCACTTGGTTTGTATTCAAGAGACTAAATGGGAGATGGATGATGACAGATTCATAAGGGAGGCAATAGGTCACAGATATAACAAATTCCACACTATAAAGGCGCAAGGCACTGCAGGAGGGCTGCTAGTGGCTTGGGATGATACAATTTTTACAGAAGTAAGTTGTGAGCAGGGGCAATTTTGTCTGTCAGTGGATTTGGAATTGAATATGGACAGCACTATGTTCAGGTTCACAGGGGTATATGGGCCATCTGACCAAAGATCTAAAGAGCCTTTTTTGCAGAAATTAGGGGGTCAAAACCGCAACTTGAGATGCCATGGCTAATGGCCGGGGATTTTAATGTAACCCTCAACCAAGCCGAAAGAAGCAATAGCACATATCCATTGCATAACATGCTTAGATTTAGAGAAGTGATAAACTCTGTAAATTTGATGGATCTAACGCTACAAGGAAGAAGATTTACATGGTCCAATGAGAGGGAGGACCCGACATTTGTGAGACTTGATAGATTCTTGATGTCAAATGAGTGGGCAGCAGCATATCCAAATACAATACAGACGGCAATCACGGCGACAGCTTCGGATCATTGTCTGATAATTTGTACAAGTAAGACAAGATTTCCAACATCAAATTTGTTTAGAATTGAGAATTCTTGGATCAAGCACATGGAATTTAAGGAATTAGTGCATCACGTGTGGGAAACCCAACCAATGTCTCAGAATGTGCAAGAATTGGCAAAGAAATTTGGCATCCTAACTAAGAAAATTACACAATGGAAAAGGGAGTACAAGAGGAACTTCAATTTTCAACAGAAACTGTGTAAGGTAGTGCTCACATGGATAATTGCACAGGCAGAACATAGGTCATTGAATATGGTAGAAAAGATGCTGCAGAAAATAATTAAAGAGAGGCACATGCAACTGGTGTTACAAGAGGAAGAAAAATGGCACCAAAGAGCGAAGTCCAATTGGATAAAAAAGGGAGACAAAAACACGAATTTTTTTCACCAAATGGCATCTGTTAGAAAGAGAAAAAATTGGATTGGTACAATCAAAGACGGAGATCTTAATGTCACAGAACATCACCACAAGGCAAAGTTGCTGTTTAAACACTTCGTAAGCCTCATAGGCACCTCTCATGTACAATCAATACAGTTTGACTACTCGCAACTATTTCAAAGTACCATACAAGATGCGCAGGAGTTGAGGTAGCTGATAACAGCACAAGAAGTTAACTCGGTATTGCAACATATGCCTTTGAACAAAGCACCAGGTCCTGACGGCTTCACGGCAGAATTTTATAGAGCATTTTCGGATTTATTGGTACCTGATCTGGTACGGGTATACAACACACTGCAAACAGAGAGGGATGCCACGCTGCACCCATTGAATGATTCATATGTGACATTGATACCCAAAAAGGAAGGTTCTCTGACAACTGGAGACTTTAGACCGATTAGCTTGGTTAATTCGGTACAAAAAATCTTCTCAAAAATCATGGCAAATAGATTGAAGGACCAAATTTCAGCTATTGTTTCACCAAATCAAACAGGGTTCATAAAAGGAAGAACAATAAACGAGGGGTTCCTATATGTGCAGGAATTAACAACCATGGTTACAAGACAAAAGCAAAAGGTTGGATTATTCAAAGCTGATGTGTTTAAAGCCTTTGACACTCTATCATGGGACTTTTTAAACCAAGTTCTGATGGCCAAAGGATTTCCACAAGATTGGATCAGCTGGATAAATGGGGCAATACTTCAAGGCACTACTAAACTTCTACTAAATTCAATCACGGGAAAAAAAATCATCCTAAGAAGGGGTCTTAGGCAGGGAGACCCCCTATCGCCCTTCCTTTTCATCATAGCTATGGATTTCCTCACTGCCTGGACGACAAAATTAACAGCTTTAAACTTCTTGCAAGCTCCCTTCACGGGTTGTAAAACATGCCTACTCTTTGCGGACAATACCATGTTCATCATAAAACCAACACATCAGCAGGTTCGGTTTCTGAAAGTCATTCTGCACATATTCCAGGCCCTTTCGGGTTTAGGGGTAAACTTGGAAAAATCTGAATTTCTCCTAACATCAGCAACCATTCAAGAAACAAGTACCCTGGCACAAATTTTGCAATGCAAAGCTGCTCAATTTCCTATGTCATATTTGGGGTTGCCACTCTCCAATAAAAAACTAAACAAGTGTCAGTACCTGCCGTTGATACACAAAATAGCAAAGAAATTGTCATCTTGGAAAGCCTCCATGCTCTCCATTGGAGGAAGGCTCACACTAATCAACGCAACGCTCACGGCCATGCCAATATATATGATGCAAACCTTTTTATTGCCTAAATGGGTAATTAAAAAGATAGATCAAATAAGAAGGCGGTTTTTATGGCATGGTCACAAAAGTCAGAAAACCAAAGGGCTTAATCTAATTTCTTGGAAATTAGTCATAAGACCTAAGGCAATGGGAGGGCTTGGAGTTGCAGATTTGAATATACTCAACATAGCTCTTTTGGCAAAAATCATGTATCAATGGTTACAGCCCAATCGACCAGCATGGATGGCCATAGTGCAGTTGACTAATCAAACAGTGAGACCTTGGGAAGTGACCAACAGAACCCCGTTTTGGGCAAACTTAACAAAAATAGGGCCACTGTTGCAAATTTCAGTGTTGTTTGACATGGGCAAAGGAACACACATTAGATTCTGGCAAGATAATTGGGGGCGACAAAAGCTCATGGACAGATATCCAGAGCTGTACTCCTATGCCGTGCAACAGAATGCATCAATTGCGCAGAATATTAACCAAAGGAGCTGGCAAATTGCGGTTCATAGCACAATGTCACAGATGGCAGCTGACCAATTGCAGCAGATGCAGACAGAGTTACCAGCAATAATCGGGTCAGCGGAGGAAGACAGATTAACATGGAGATGGACGGCTAACGGACTTTTTACGGTAAAATCAGCATATAGCTTCATGATTGAGGGATCCTACACTGACACAGGTTTGCAGAATATTTGGACTGTTGGAGCGCCAACTAGAGTAATGGTGTTTGCGTGGTTAATGTTGCAAAATCGAATTCTGACAATTGATAACTTAGTGAAGAGAGGATGGGAGATGGTCAACAGATGCTGCATGTGCAAGGCCAATTCTAAGACGGTAAAGCACCTCTTTAGTCAATGCCAATACACAAGGATGTTAAAAATGAAATTAATATCTCGGATCCCTGAACTAATACGGTGTCGGTATTTCAATGCTGGGGACTATAAGCAAGCAATGTTAAGATCCAAATTCAAGAAAGTAAAACAGGTACAGATGACTATGGCCTTTGTTTTATGGAGGGAGAGATGCAAACTAACATTCACTGAGCAGCATCAAACGATCTCGCAAATAGGGTAGGAAATACTGTCGGAGATAGCGAATTGGTTTCAGGAACAGTAAATTTTGCGTACTGGTACTGGTACAGAGGGCTTCATTACTTTTCTGGGACTAAGGGATCCGTTGTGTTCTGGTACAGAGGACTTCGTTGGCTTTCTGGTCCTTGTTTTATATTTGCTTTCTTCCTTTGATTATTATTTTATGTTTCTCTTATTTTGTTTTGGTATTATGTAATTGGACTTGACACTCCTGGTGTCTTTTTTTAATGAAATCTAGGAGCTTGACTCCTAAATTTTTATCAAAAAAAAATTTGACTTCCATCTGAATCTTACCATTTTCTTTTTTTCATCTCTTACGGAGAAATTTCCTTATTCTGTCTTCTTTCGATCCTGCCATGGGAGACTATACAACTCGTAATTTTGTAATTTTGTTCGACAATGCTTCATCCGCTTCTCTCCCATTTTTTCTATTTATGTATTTTTTTTATATAATTTAGAGCACATAATATTGTAAAATTGATTATTATTCTCTCCATAAATCAAAAAGTATGGATCTGCCTCTATCTTTCACAATAATATTTTCCAAAGATGTATTTTTTCATTACGAATTTAGTATTACTAGGTATTCATGTGTGCTGATTCTATGCTTGGGAACTTTCGAAGGTTAGTTTATTGAGATTTCTTCGGAAATCAAATGCTAGTTATTTTAATAATTATTGGATTCGTTTAGTGGTTGAATGCTTCTTTTGCCGGATTTGTGAAAATGCTAAAATTTGAAGTTGCCAACTTGTCATGGCTTATTTAATTTTCTCTTGATTTTTTATGCATTTTTTTTTTTTTTAAGAAAAAGAAATATGAGAGTCAAGCCTCCAAATTCCATTAATGCTTACACAAAATGTGTAAGGAATAGTATATTTTTGCATGACTTAAAACAGAACCAGAGAAAAAAGGAAAACAAAAGTGATAAAAAGCATAAAAGCCATCCATGCTGGCCTTTGCACTTGAAATCACTGCCACATTACCTTTGTCAATAGCGCCTTGTTAAATGTGATAAGATTCTTAATTCCTAATCCTCTTAGGCTTTATAACAGTTTCTCATGATGCCAAGCTCATGAATCATTTTTTATGCATTTTTTGTTTACTTGATACATGAACTAATTCAAAATCAACCATAAAATTTTATTTTTGGGTTTATTGCCATGTTTATTATTTTAATTATTGTTACCTAGTCCTCTCAGACCACATAACTGATGCTTTTGACATCTCTTTTATATATTGATAAAATCTCAAAGAGTAAGATGAAATGGATTGGAGCATCTGACGGAGGAAATTTTTTAGAGAAAAATAAGTCTAAAATGTGAAGGATGAATTGTCAAAGGGGCCAATGATGGAGCCCATACAGAATTCAGATCTTCGGAGCCCATATATCTTACATTTCAAAGAAAAGGATTCAAATATTTTTATTTTTTTACAACTAATTTCCGGTTAAACAGCAAAGACAATACTCTTAGATCGCAGATTCAAAATTCAGATATAAATATTTTTTTGTAAATATTAAATAATTTTATGATTTGACCTTCAATCGTTACTAAAAAAAAGTATATCTTTATTTTTGGGCATCCATCATGCCTCCAATTTTTATTTTGTTTAATAACAAAAAAATTTTAAGTTATATGTTAAAATAAATTGTTAGATATGATCGATATTATTTTTTTCTACATGGACAAAAAACTTTATTACTTTTCGAGTTGATTTTATATGAATCAATAAATTGAAAAAAAGAGCGCTCAAAATTTATCTAAAATCAATGTATTTTTATAAGCTCTTAATACTAAGTAAAATAAAATCAAAATTCATGTCTTATATATTTATAGAAAAAATAATGTAAATCATATCTAACGATTTTATTTTGAATCTGAAGTAGCAATGACTAAACATCTAAATTACCAACTTTTCAATTCTTGTTTGATACAGAAAAAGAAAATTGACTCAAATCAATTGAAATATAATCAATACAAGATACAACTGATTCTGGCTAATACGGTATTTTATAATTCTTCTCTTTTCTGTGCTTAGGGATGTCAATGGGTAAGATACAGGTAGGGTGGAACCATTTTCATACCCATACCCACTAAGAATTGATTTTACCCATACTTTACACATACCCGTTAAGAATTTGTCTTACCTTATCCTACCCATACCCATTAAGATTAACGGGTAACGAAATGGTAGTGGGGCGAATAACGAGTAATACAAATATAATAGTTTTATTATTTTTACAAATAAACCATCAAAACTTATCATATGTACATATACAATCACAATAAAAATTACTAATATAAAATTAAAATATAAATATGCAATTAATTCTAAATAATAGTTTTTTATTAAGCAAAAAAATCAATATCACAAATATCTCTTCTAACACAAATTCAATTCCTTGACTAAATAATAAAACATTCAAATAAAAAAGTAAAATATTTAGCATAACATTCTTCTTATGATATAATTTATTTTATATAATTACCCGTTACCCAGCGGGTGCGAAATAACCTTTACCTTTACCTATACCCATACCTGTTTGTCTAACGAAAAAAAATTCTTACCCATAAACATATTCAATAAGTTAACGAAAAAAAAATATTACCCATACCCGTCTTATCGAATACGATATGGGTAGGGTAAACGGGTGTCATTGACACCCCTATCTATGATAAATACTGCATGCATGGAGGAGGCTAGAGAAGAAGAAGAGTTAAAAGAATGGAGGGTATTTTAGTCATTAATTATTTGGAGTGACAAAATTACAAATTAATGAAGTTTGGAGTGACATTTTTACAATTTCAGATTTTGGAATGATATTTTTACAATTTGAAGGTTTTGGAGTGGCAAATAACTAATTTTCCCAAAAAAAAAAAATATCTGAATTTTGAAACCGAAAATTACTTGTAAAAATAATAAAGACATTTGAATCATTATATAAGAGAGCCCACTATAGAATTCGTACAAACTTAAATTAAACCGATATATGGGCTCCTATGATCTGAATTCTGTATGGGCTCCATCATTGGCCCCTTTGACAATTCATCCTTCACACTTTATACTTATTTTTCTCTCAAAAATTTCCTCCATCAGATGCTCCAATCCATTTCATCCTACTCTTTGAGATTTTATCAATATATAAAAGAGATGTCAAAAGCATCAGTTATGTGGTCTTAGAGGACTAGACAACAATAATTAATAAAATAAACATGCCAATAAAACAAAATGAAGTTATCGCGAGAATGGATCAACCATATTTCACATAGATTCAAACAAAAATAAAATTTTATGGTTGATTTTGAATTAGTACATGTATCAAGCAAGCAAACAAAAAATGCATCAGAAATCAAGAGAAAATTAAATAAGCAATGACAAGTTGGCAACTTCAAATTTTAGCATTTTCACAAATCCAAAGAAGCATTCAACCACTAAACGAATCCAATAATGATTAAAATAACTAGCTTTTGATTTCCGAAGAAATCTCAATAAACTAACCTTCGAAAGTTCCCAAGCATAGAATCAGCGAATACCTAGCAATACTAAATTGAATTCTTAATGAAAAAATATATCTTTGGAAAATATTATTGTGAAAGATAGAGGCGGAGTAGGAGTGAAAACGGAGCGGTAATGCTAATATCAAATACGTATCTGTCTTTCAATGAGCGGATACGAATACGAATACGGATATTAAAATTCAAAATCAAATTCATGTTAAACGGATATGGACGGAGCGGATAATTTATAGATACGGATTCGAATATGGATACAAAACGAATACTTATCGGATAATTGAGTCATATGAACTTTAAGATACAAATACTAATTAAAAAAATTAAGCAAAACAAATCAAAGAATATAAAAAATGAAAAAAAAATGAAGGTGTCTTTGAATATGAAAATGGAGAAGAGTATAAACAAGAGGAATAGGTACAGGAATAAATTTCAAAGGTACGTCGCTACCAGATAGCCAAGCTTTTTAATGTGCTTCAAAGCTGTTTGTCACGCTGCCTGTCCGAATTGGTTTTGATTTTTAATCCCACTACAGATGGAGAAAAGAAAAAATAATATATAAGTGCTTATGCTCAGCAATTTACAAAGAGGTTTTTGGAGTGACTGATTGAGGATCCATTAAATTTTTATCTAAATATGTTCGGATATTCACTCCGTTTAGCACCCGCAAAATTTATCCGAATCCATTTTTGAATCCACTCCTCTTATGTAGTATATATCTGGATCTGTATCTGCGAATAATTCGCTCCGTTTAATTTGAATTTGGATAATAAACAAATTCGGATCGAATAATGCAGATCCGTTTACACTCCTAAGACAGAGCCATATTTTTTTTTTATTTATGGAGAGTTGAATACATAATAGAGATTAATCATATATATTTTTTTACATAGAATAATAATCAATTTTACAATACTATGTGCTCTAAATTATATAAAAATATATATATAATTTTTTTTTAAAAATGGGAGAGAAGCAAACGAAGGAGAGCATTGTCGAACAAAATTGCAAAATTATGAGTTGTATAATCTTTCATGGCAGGATCGAGCTAGAGAAGACAAAATCAAGAAATTTCTCCGTAAAAGATGAAAAAAAAGAAAACGGTAAGATTCAGACGGAAGTCAAATTAAACTAAATTTAATAGTTCAGGATGTTGACTGTACAAAAAAAAAAAAAAAAAAAAAAAATTCGAGTTCGAGGATTGAGTACAATAATACAGGGTTTAAAAGCAAACTTGAAGGATTGGTCGTTGTAGCCGCATATCTTTTATGATATGATTGATCGACGACTTATCGATGATTTATTGGTCAAGTGCTAGTAACTAGTCGCGGCATCGTCCCAAAGAAAAATGCATGGAGAGAATGATTAGAAGACTTAAAAGAAGTGTATAAATAATTAAATCCCAACCAAGTCTACCAACGACGAGTGATTACGAAGTCTCCGATGGAATAAGCGCAAGCATTATTCCTCTTCTAGTCTTATTCCACTGGGACAAATTTGACTTTCCATTTGCATGTGGCTTTCTTTGCTGTTGTGTTCCGTGTAGGCAGTTATGCGTATCAGTATACAATTCGGTACATGCATAGCTTTGCTGAAGTCAAAACAGCAGATCCGGGAAACTCCAACAGCACGCCCAGTTTACTTGTAATTCTAAATCTTCTCTTACGGCGTTGGGCTCTCAGGCTTTAAATGGAATCTTCTGCAAATTTTTGTGAAGTAAACAATCTTTCAATAACATATTTAGGTGAAATTTACAATCAAAATTAAAATATTAGTATTTAGATATTAAACGATTATATAAATTGCATGACTGTAGTTATAACCGTCAAAAACAAAAATTAGAATTAGATAATTAATAGACTATCTCTTCTATAGCAATATAATTGGGCTATTCAGCCTTTTTTTTTCAATTTTTTTTATTAATAGACTAATGTGGATAAAATTAATTAATTGATGGACAAAAATATAAAAAACGCTTGTCCAAATATGTATCTCGAAGCAACATTGATATATATTTCAAACTAATTAAATATGAAGGATCCTAATTATTGTCTAGGAAGCGATCCAGTGTTTACCTAATGCTAATTTGGACACTAGCACGAAATTCAAAAATTCATGCAAAGGAATCTTCAATATGTCGGAAAAAAAAAATGTATATGGTGAACTAATTAAAATTTTATATATACTTCACACTAATTTGAATAAAGCTAGGATGTGATGTGTTCACTAACATCTTGTTTGGATGGAGAGTAGAGGAATGGAAAGAAGAAAAAAAAATTCGTCAAATCGTGTTTGGTTGACAAAATTATATCGGAGGTAAAGAGTACGGAAGGTGAAAGGTTTAACCTTGTATCATGGTAATTAATAGAATTGATCTCTCTCTCAATTTGAGGTGTAACGGATGGAAAAAAAAAATTTGTTACAAATATTTTTAGAAAAAATAACACAAATGTCCAATTCTATATCTTACAAATATAATTCTCATATAAGTTTTTTTTTATCACAAACCTACAACAACCACCAAATTTCTCATTAACCTTCTAAATTTTAATCAACCAAACAAGAAATGAGACGAAAAGGAAAGTTAAATTTATTTTCTCTCATTAATCATCCAAATGCAAAGAGGTTAATTATGTTAATCTTCCTTTCTATTCCATTCCATTCCATTCTATTTTTCACCTCCCCTTCCTTCCTCTGCGCTCCATCCAAATAGGATGTAAGAGGGTTTGGTGAGCACAACTTCAAAAGTATATCGGATCGACTTCAAATGAGTCACAGCACGACATGAAGTCACTGTTCACTTGGTCACGGCACGACATAGCACGAGATCAAAATCACGAGGTGTTAATCACAGCACGGCACGTTTTTCCACTCTACTCTCTTCTCCACAGCTCCACCTACCTATAAAAACCCTACTATTCCCAATTATTTTGACAAAGAAAGCTTGAGGGGTTTCATAAAAGAAAAGAAAGGGAGAGGTAAGGAAATGAAGAGAGACACTTTCTCTCTCCTACCATTGCTGGGTTTGTTTGTGGCAGTACTGACAGGCGGCGCAGCTGTGCATGGAGGAGATCAGCCTCTGGCAAATATTGCAATTCACCGTGCCAGAATTGCGCTTGATGTCAAGGCTTACATCAAGGCTTCTCCCTATGTTTTGGGACAAAAGGTATGCATTCAATCATTAAACTATTTACTCTTTAGAATGGTTAAATTGGTTGCTTTTGTGTGATTCCTGTTGGGTTCAAAGGGGTGTGGGTTTTTTCTTTTCCATTTGTAATTGAAATGGAGTTAGTTTGGGAAGTTGGCTTTTGAATCGATTTTTGAAGAACGCAGAAAAGACTTAAGAGTATAGATATCTTCTTTAGCACATATCTAGTTGATTTTTCATTTAGGAGCAAATTGACGAGAGAGGAATATTTTAGGCAAGAAAATGACAGTTACCAAATGTTACACAGTAGAGTATAAAATGTAATATCTGTTTCCCATTCGTCTGCCATGTTTTGGTGTTTTCGTCAATTACAAGTTCCTGTCTTACTGGTGTCGACAAATGTCTGACAGTTGGAGAAGTTGACTGGCCAGTGAAGTAGGGGTGCAAACGGATCGGATACGGATCGGATAATGGTAAAACCATATCTGTATTTGTTTTTATTTTTCGGATACGGATACGGGTTGGATATTAGACGGATACAGATACGGATTAGATATTAACCGGATATCGATATGGATATCCGCTTTTTATAATAGTGAATAACATAATTTTTTTCATAATTCATATTAAATTATATAATATAAAGTAGAACTAGGGTGCTCTTAACTCTAAAACCCATCAAATTGATTTCAAATGACGAATCCGAACTGTTGAAACCCGCCTATCTTACGTGTGATGCGTCATCTACATGTGAAATTTTTAATATTCGAATTAATTTAGTATAAAGTCAAGCGGTCAAAAAACGTTCAAGAAATGAATGCACTAAAATTAATTTATTAACCTTCTAATTTTAACCGATTGACTTTATACTAAACTAATTCGAATGTTTAAAAATTTCACATGTTGACACATCACACGTAAGATAGGCGGGTTCTAACTGTTCAGATTAGTCATTTGAAATCGATTTAATGGGTTTTGGAGTTAAGCTCAACAAACACTTTGGTGAGTTTAAGAACACCCTAGTTCTACTCATATGATTTATATCTACTATTCGGATATGGATAATTAAAATTCAAAACCTATATGTATCTGTATCCGCACGAATATTCGGATATCAGATATCCATATTAAATTTTCGGATACGGAGTCGGATACGGTCAGATAATATCCAACCCATTTGCACCTGTTAGTTTGTAATAATCTAGAAGTCAATAATACGATAAGTTAATCATAAAGCTTTGTTCATGAATTGAATGTTTATTTATATATCATTTTGTTGCCTTGAGTATTATTGAAATTATGGATCATTTCGAGTTCATGACTGAAATTGTGAAACTCCATAATATAGATAATATATACTCTTAAAAGTCACTGACCAAGGTAATTAGCAGGAACACTAATTACCGCGATAAGGTTAGCATGTGGATTAAAAGATGGTTAAGTTTTACAAACCACCTGACACGAGATGTCATTTTAATCACATGGATACATGTTCTAGGAACATGGTATTTGACAGACCCCGAATGAAACATTAAATAGAATTGTGTCCGTGTCATTTATGTTTTCATTCAGTGTCAAAGTTCTACAGTATGAGGTATTTATCGTTCCCACTAAGAAATATATATGAGTGAGTGTTATCTAACGCTGTCCGTAAAAAGCAGCCATAACGGTAGCATTTCCATATATATAACTTAGCTGAGGAAGTGATAGTCTACCAAGAATACTACTTGTCCCTCGTATCTCTATACGAGCTATAGCATCACTGGGCCTCTTGATAGAGTTAGATTATCTGCATGCGGTATAATTACAAGAGTAATTATATTTGATAATCTACTCAAGATCAAGAAAATATACAGTTACCAAGGATGACACACATATACCTTGAAACTGATATGATAGCTATGAGACAGAAGAACTGACACAAGTAAATTGTTTACTGGATCGTGATATTGTACAGTACAGCATCATCTGTGTAATTGGATGGTCATGATGTGTTGCCAGATGCCACCCATGACTAACAGAAGTTAAAACAGTTTTAACTCTGTTTACCAACATAACACAGATCCTATTGGGTCACACCATATAGGAGCTACTCGGAGAATCTTACTGATTAATTATAAATTGATTATAATTAATATTAAGATGGTTATAATTAATTATTCGTGATATAATTAAATTATAAATGTCATTTAGAATGACAAGCAGAAACAACGGTTAATTTATAAACGTACACGTTACGTTGTATAAAAGTTACCGAACAATAACCGAAAAGAAATATAATTGTACATGACAATTATATATATATGATTTGGAATTTTAATTGTTAATTATGGATTTGAATTATGGGTTTAAAAGTCCAAAATAATCAAAGCCTTAATTAAAATTAAAGGCCCAAAGTCAAAGCCCAAAATCAAAGCCTTTTACTATTCATGCCTTAATGGGCCAAGGGCAAAATGGTCATTTCACACCTATGCCACCTTGCATGACACCTTAGGGGTGTAGAAACATGGAGAAGAGTGTGGAAGGGTGTGGAAGGGGTATTTTGGTCTTTTCACATATTAAAGGATGAGGTGTCAAGGGCTTTTGGTAAATAGATTTGTTTTGAGGGGTATTTTGGTCTTTTGCGAACCTCCTCAAAACACTATAAATAGAGGGGTGAGGGTAGAGAGAAAATTGGCTAATTCACATGTTAATCTGATTACTTCGTTAATCGGTTTTTCCTCTCTTCCCTGATTTCGGTTATTACGAGATTCGGAAAAATATATTTTTAGATTCTGCGGTATTTCATGTTTTGCTTTATTAGTAAAATGGAATAACTTGCATTCTTAAATATATTTAAATTGTCCCTTTTTCGGTGAATAGTGTTTCTGCAGAATTCTGCGGTTTACGGTATTTCTGGCAGAAGAAATAAATCGCTCTCCGGTTAGTCATGGTGGATAACCAATAGAGGTATCACACGTGTGATACTGCGAGTCGATTCCATCCCTGGTGAGGCTCTACTCGCTCGGTCTGCATTCCAACTGAGATTTGGAATCAAGGTATAAATTGTTATATTAATCTATTTAATTTGTAAATAGATTTAATGCTTTAGGAAATCAATTATGGAGTAGATCTGTAAATAGGATTAAACGAATCTTCTTGATTCATTTAATCCGTAGCTTAAGTTAGATGTAAAAATTTTGTTGTACTCTTTCCGCAGCTTAAGCTAATTAAATGAGTTTGAACCGTTCCTCGAAACCCAACAGCACCCCTATAGTGAAGTGCGAAAGCCGTATTATGGCTTATAGAATTAATAATAGAACACGTCTAAACAAGGTTTTGCCGTAAACCTCGGAGGAATGCAATGAGGTTTGCTTTGTTATTATAAGAATTTATTAAGAGGAGGGTTCAAATGCCTCTATTTTTTGTGCCTCCATTATGCCTTCATTTTTTAAAACTTTAATAACTCAAAATTTAAAACTTAAAAGTCAAAATAAAACCGTTGAATATGATCTATGTCATTTTATTTATGCACGTGTAAAAAATTACGGCATTTCAATTTTATTTTAATTGTCATCAAGAGCTTGTAAAAAATGCATTAATATGGATGATTTCTAGACGTTGATTTTTGAACTTATTGATTCACATTAAAACAAAATTGAAATGTGATAATTTTTTATGAGCACATAGAGAAAATAACATAGATGACATCTAACGGTTTTATTTTGATTTTTAAGTTTTAAATTTTGAGTTATTAAAGTTTTAAAAAATAGAGGCATGGTGGAGGCACAAAAAATGAAGGCATTTGAACCCTCCTCATTTATTAATAGACCAGCTTATTTATTTATTTAATTATTTATTATTTCTTCAATAGCCAGCCGACCTTGGTATTATGAAAAACTAATAATAAAGACGGAGCCTCTACTATTATTATAACAATAAAATAAATTTAAACAAACAAAATTATGAAAACATTAAAAGAATTTTTTTTTTGAGTAAGAATAGGAGTCATGCTCCTATTTTTATTAACCATAATTGGTTACATGGTTTCAGGGTTTAGAGAGAAAACCCTATGACATTAAAAGAATTTTAATATATTTTTATACAATATTGAAATTCTTTTTTATTGATATTTTTAAAAAGCATAAAAATAGCTTTTCTAATTGATGTTATGATCTTAAAAAATATATTATACAATTTTAAATGGCTGAATTAAGTAGAAAATAAAGGATGGGGAGAAGAAGGGATTTAAAAATATATATATATGTATTGTTATAATTGTAATATACAAAAGTAATATATTGTTATATATTGGTATAAATGTACAATATTCCACGTCATTTTTCTAAATATTTAATTCTTAATTTTAGAAATATTAAATACAAGAATTAGACTAGGACAATAGATATAATTATCAAAATTTAAAAATAAAACTGTAGATATATTTTCTATAATATAGATAGGTTGTGTATTACATTTAATCTAATTTGATTTATTAATTTTTTTTAAACTACTTAATGGATATTCAATCAATTTTATAATTGCATCAAATCTTTTTAATGTTAATTAATTATATAATCGATTGTAACATCCATCAATAAAATTTGTTATTGGTACAAGTTTTTCCTCCTACAAAAAGGGGAAAAAAAATAAAAGGTAAGAAAAAACTACATCAAATCCATTGACCCACACAAATTCGTATCCTCTATATTAACGGAACGCCTTAATAGATCTGGACCGTCCGATTGAGATCTGCACTAATATTAAAAAACTCCGTGCGTTATAAATGTGGACCGAATTAACTCCAATCCAGATCACAAGGATCTCTTCCGAGTAAGTCCTAGAGTTGTTGTACCCAAAGATCGAGAGTTCGATTCCTCCTCACGACTTCGCAGCTTCTACGAAGATTTTAAAAAAAGAGTAACTGAGTTAATGCAGAAGATGCGGACTCGACACACACTGCGCACACAAGGATTGTAACATCCATTGACGCACACACTGGCCATGTTGTTGGGCACTTGTCATGTCCTGAGCTGTTGTTGCCACAAATGATTTTGATTTTCTGTGGCATGACAAACTTTAAATTAATATAAATGACCCATATTTGATCTTGCCAAAACCCGATTAACTCACATCGCACGATTGAAATGAGAAAAGCGCGCCTCAGGATATCAATCCCATCTCAGAATTGACTATTTTACTGGCTTCTAACTTTCAGTGTCCCCTTGCCCTTCGTTGATCATTATATCTTGGTTTTGACTTGCGTTCTTAGATAGGTACAGATATTTAAGGTTAGGAGAAGGATTAATATGTTTTATGAAGTGAAGATTTTGTTTAACATAATTTTCATATAAAAATATATGTGAAATTGTGAAGACTATATTATATATTTTTAAAAATTTTATTACATTTTTAGATAGACATAAAATTCATTGATCTAAAGATTCTAAATTACAAAAATTTGATTTCCAATCTATCTAAAAAATATAGTGAAAAATTCTGAAAATATAAAACTTATACTTAGTATCTAAGTACATTTTAATATGAAGATATTCTTCAGTGTATTTGTTTTAGTTAATTAATTTATTCTATATTTTGTGGAGAAAAAAATAACGATATGCAAATCCAACCTAGAGACAATTCACCACTTGTTTAATGCATGTCCTTACTCCCTTGCATTATTCAATAAGCTAGAAATGGAGAAACCAGTTATGATAGCAGGAAAATCAACCTTTTCGGCTTCAAGAACAGCATCCATCCTCTCCACAAGGGCTTCAAAGGAATACAAGACGACTACCTTAATTGCTCAATTCATCATATATATGGAGAGAAAGATGTGCAAGGACGTTTGGAGAAGTGAACAAAGACATAACAGAATTGATGCAAGAGATCGATATGCAATTGCTTTTCATAACAAAAGGATGAAATAATCGGTTACTGTTCAGCAGTACACCAAATTTTGAAGCTACTGTTTTCCCTAGTTATCCTTTACTGTTTTATCTTAGTTTTTTTGCTTAATTTCACTTTCTTATTTAGCTCAAGCATCTTGAGCAAATTGTAATTTTATTTCTAGAAGTTACATCTCCAATGTAACTCAAACTTCAATGAATCAAATACGGGCTAGACCCATATTTTCTTAAAAAAAAAAAATTCCATGATTCATGTTTTCTATTTTCTGAAAATGTCAGGGGGAGGATACAGAGTGGGTAACGATCGAGTACTTCTCTCCAAATTCAACAATCAATGACTGGATTGGTGTCTTCTCTCCTGCAAATTTTAAGTATGTCGCTACACTCAACTTTCTCTATAATTTACAATGGAATTGCACTATAACATTACCTAATTGATGTAAGCCTATTTGTAGCTATACTGGTCATGTTATTAAATTTAAACGCTAATTTCCAATTTGGTGTCATCACCTTTGTAGTAATTTTCCTATTTGGTGTTATTAAACTATTCAAACTTATTACAGTTCATCGACATGTCCCGCTGTAAATATTAAAGGGCAGGACCCAGATATTTGCACTGCACCAATCAAGGTCTGTTAAAAACGAAACAATTTTTTTTTACAGTTGTTGTAATTGATTAAATTTATATGAACTTCAATTTACATTTCTAATTTGCATTTATTTCTAACCTTCCTGGGGTCAATTTGACAAGGATCTAATTGTAAAAATATTGGTGTCAAGTCAAAAAGCCCGTAATTCATATCAGAATTTTAATTGACACTAATGCTGATGCTGATGCTGATACTGCATTGATTGCTGATTTTAGTACCAATTTGCGAACTACTCTTCGGGATATGTTAGCACTGGCAAGGGCTCAATAAAATTTCAATTGATCAATCAGAGATCAGACTTCTCATTTGCTTTATTCACTGGAGGTCTCTCAAAGGTGAGTTCACTGAATATTATTAATTTCTATATATACAAAAATAATAATGATAATTTGTGAGATCTTACATTCTAAATTTATGTCGATTATAATGTTCTTTATCTGTTCCAGCCAAGCCTTATAGCAGTATCTAATACAATTGCCTTCAAGAACCCCAAAGCACCTGTCTACCCCCGCCTTGCACAGGGCAAAGAATGGAATGAGGTTAGTCATCTATTTTTCTTCATCTTTTCTGCACAAATGAGATATAATTCTTAAAATAAATAAACAAATTAATAGATATATTAACAGGATATTTTTGAACTTTGTCTCGTACAGATGACTGTGACGTGGACAAGTGGGTATGACATAAGCGAGGCTTATCCATTTGTGGAATGGGGTATGCTGTGGACCCCACCAACACGAACCCCTGCTGGGACCCTCACCTTCAACCGTGGAAGCATGTGTGGTAAGTCTCTTATTTTAGTGCTACATTGATTTATATTTTCTTTCTTCTTTATGTGATATGCATGGAAATGATCTACACTAGATTATGAAAATCATCCACACATTACTTTATTGGAAATCTTCATGTTATTTTTTTGATGCATTTTGAAGGTGAACCGGCACGTACAGTTGGCTGGAGAGATCCAGGTTTTATCCACACAAGTTTTCTCAAGGATTTGTGGCCCAATAAAGAGTATGGATAGAATCTCTTGACTGGAGCAATTTTATTTAGAAATTTATCTTTTAATTCTCCAAAGCTCGCTAAATTCATCAAATTAACTACAACTTGGTATTTTAGGTACTATTACAAGGTCGGACACCAGTTAAAAAATGGAACTACTGTGTACGGCAAGGGTTACACCTTCAAAGCATCTCCATTCCCTGGACAGAATTCATTGCAAAGAGTCATTATTTTTGGAGATATGGGGAAGGTTTGTTTGAACAAATTATACTGTTTTACATGAGAATTGTTTTTGAATTTTAAAAAAAAAATTAAAATGTCAATTTAATTAACAGGGCCAGATATACGATTATTTTCTGCAATGTCAATACTTTCAAATGCAGGTGCATATGGATATGTAATTACGAAATCGGCTGTTGTGTTTGTTTTTAACATTACTATTATTTCCCAGGCTGAAAGGGATGGATCGAACGAGTACAGCAATTACCAGCCCGGATCACTTAATACGACTGATACCCTTGTCAAGGACCTGAACAACATAGACATAATCTTCCATATCGGAGATATTGTCTATGCAAATGGACAGGGGCGGATCCACTGTAGCACAGGGGGGGTCAGCTGCCCCCCGCTGGATTTTCAAAAATAGTGCTAAAAATCTACTTTTCGGACCTCTGCCCCTCCCTGTAATTCAAATTGCCCTCCCATAGTCCATTCTGGAATTCTAATAGACGGAACAGAGCCCATATAAACTCTGAGCGAAACAAATTAGCATAGCCCAAATAGGCGCTGATCCCAAATAGCGAAAATTAGTTGAACCAAAATTCTCTATAAATGTTGAATTGTTGATTTTTTTTCAAGTAATTTTGGATTTTTATTATATTGATTGGTATTTTTTTTTGTTATGTTGAATTGTACCCGATAAGCTATTGGATTTGAACCCGATAAGTTATTTGCATCCGATTATTGCCCCGCCCTGACAAAAATCCTGCGTCCGCCCCTGCAAATGGATACATCTCTCAGTGGGATCAGTTCACTGCTCAGGTTGAGGCTCTTACTGCCAAGGTTCCCTACATGCTCGCCAGGTTTTCATCTTTTCAGTTATTATATATATATATATATATATATATATATATAAAAGCCCCCCTTTAACCTTGACACTATTTTTATTGAGTTGCCACTTGCGGGGATTGAACCTACGTCTCTCCGTAGAGAGGCATGGTCCATCACCATCTGTGCTATGCCTATGCCTACGATTTATCTTTTCAGTTTCTATAATTGGCATGGTGTCTGATATTAAAAGTACTTAAAAACTAATTTCTTCCTTTCGGTTGCTTAAATCAAGTCTCCATGCATTGTTTAAACTCCAATGGTAAGCTTCACAATTCGTCTTCCTTTTTAACATATGACTTCTCTTGTGTGATTTTACTTTATGCAGTGGTAACCATGAGAGAGATTGGCCTAATACTGGATCCTTCTATGCGGGTTTTGATTCAGGTGGTGAATGTGGTGTATTGGCCGAGACAATGTACTATGTACCAACTGAGAATAGAGCCAACTACTGGTAAGCTCATGGGCACCTAACATTTATCCTTTCTCTCATGGCTGTTATGTCAATTCTGAGATCTGTAGAATAGCATCTTGTGATGATGTCATCTGAATTTTATTTATCAATCCATGTAATTACAAAACGTGGTCGTGCACTGAACTGATTTCAATACAGCTTTGGAGCTCTTAAAATGGAGTACTGAAATTATTGTGCGTACAAAACAACAACATTAACTCTTTACGGTTTTGTAAAAATATTTGCAAACAGGTACCAAACCGACTATGGCATGTTCAGGTTCTGCATCGCTGACACAGAACACGACTGGAGGGAAGGCACAGAGCAATACAAGTTCATAGAGAAGTGCCTTTCAACAGTCGACAGGAAGCAGCAGCCATGGCTGATATTCATAGCCCATCGTGTGCTGGGTTACTCGTCAAGTGAATACTACGCGAATGAGGGATCCTATGCTGAGCCCATGGGCAGAGACAGCCTCCAAAATCTCTGGCAAAAGTACAGGGTTGACATGGCATTTTATGGGCATGTGCATAGTTACGAGAGAACTTGCCCCATTTATGAGGTATGGTTCTTTCTTATTTTCTTTGTTTGCCTAATTTACAGACAACTTGCTACTGAGAAACAAGGTACAGTCGAACCTGTTATTCAGATGTGTTTTTTGTACTGTTTTCTCAACAGAATCAATGTGTGAGCACTGAGAAGTCACATTACTCTGGCACAATGAATGGTACCATCCACGTGGTGGCAGGAGGTGGCGGGTACCATACATCTGCATTTCCAAATTCAACTCCTGTTTGGAGCATATACCGGGATGTGGATTATGGCTTTGTAAAACTAACAGCATTCAACCATTCTTCCCTCCTTTTCGAGTACAAGAAATCGAGCGATGGGAATGTGTATGATTCTTTTACCATCGACAGAGATTACAGAGATGTGTTGGCTTGTGTTGTGGATAGCTGCCCTCCCAATACCTTGGCCCGTTAGAGAAAGAAATTTCATTAGTACAAAAGTTAAATTACTGGTTGTGTTACCCCAGTTTTGAGAAATAAAATTGGTGTTGCAAGTTAATTAAGCTTTTCAGATATTTTGGAATTATCTCCATGTTCACTTGTTAATCGACTGCCTTGTTATGTATATAGATTATGCGCTTGAATTTTCAGTGTGAATCCAATAAAATTGGGAAGATCACATGTATGTACGAGTTATTTTATTTTATTTTACGTGAAATAAACGTTTTCCAAGGGCAAAACAAGAGCTAAGAAGCAAAAATAAAAAAAATTCAAAATAAGTTATTTTATCAGTAGGTTCCAGTTCCAGCTCTCGTGTAGAACTAGGGGTGTTCTTAAACTTACCAAAGTGTTTGGTGAGCTTAACTCCAAAATCTATCAAATCGGTTTCAAATGACGAATCCGAACTGTTGAAACTCACCTATCTTACGAGTGATGCGTCTATATGTGAAAATTTCAGACATTTGTGGATGAATAATTTAATTAAAAACATATTTTACATGAATATTTGTGTCCTTGTTCATTTGCTTATTTAAAACAATTTATTCAACCTCATTTGCCAATTTTTGTGCCTGAACTGGAAGTTAGAGGTAGGTAGAATACTAAAAAAAATATACGTTTGTATGGTGTTCTTCGACACATATAGTGTATTACCAGGAAAAAAAAAACAATTTGGTAAATATATCCATCTCAAGTGAGTTGGGGAAATACGGGCACAAATTGCTAACCATTACTGCCGAAAATGAAGAAGAGGAGACTGGAGAAGAAGGGAGGGTATTTAATCATTAATTATTTGGAGTAGTAATATTACAAATTAATGAAGTTTGGAGTGGTATTTTTATAATTTCATATTTTGGGATGTCATTTTTACAATTTGAAAGTTTTGGAGTGGCAAATAACCAATTTCTCATTTTTTTTATAAATATTAAATAGTTGGATGATTTCACCTTCAATCGTTACTAAAAAAATATATCTTCATTTTTGAGCAACCATCATGCATTCATGCCTCCAATTTTTGTTTTGTTTAATAACAAAAAATTTAAATTTATATGTTAAAATAAATTGTTAGATGTGATCTATATTATTATTTTCTAAATGGACATAAAACTTTATTACTTTTCGAATTTATTTTATATGAATCAATGAGTTGAAAAAATTAGCGTTCAGAATTTATTTACATCAATGTATTTTTGTAAGCTCTTAATAATAAGTAAAATAAAATCAAAATATCATGTCTTATATGTTTATAAAAAAAATAATGTAGATCATATCTTCTGGTTTTATTTTGAAATCTAAAGTAGAAATGACTAAACATCTAAACTACCAACTTTTCAATTCTTGTTTGATACAGAAGAAGAAAATTGACTTGAAATAAATTGAAATATAATCAATAAAACAAAGTTGTAGAGACAAGTGAGCTAGATTGACCGATTTGCTTGAACAAACCCCTTCATCTCTTCCATCAGCTTTGTGTTGTCATTGTGTTTTGGAAAAAGATAAAATGCATGAATGGCATCTGGATACTCCACTAATCTCACTTCTTTTCCTTTCTCTTTTAGCGCTTCATAGTATCTGTATAAACAACAAGCTCAATCTGCTACATAAATTTAATATTACACTGTATATTTGTGAGCAAACACTTAAAAATGTGATGTATATAGAGAGTTCCAATACCTCATTTTTTCATACCACATCATATCTCATATTTTATATCTTTGTTTTCAAAGTCAAAACCGTTGATCCAAATCACTCAATATGATATCTATATTAAATAACACCTGGAGATGAAATTTTATAATTTTTGGAAATATTTTACTAATTTTTAAAATAGATACAAAATCACTATTTTTTTATTGTTCAAAAAATAATGATTTTCTATCCATCTTAAAATTAGTAAAAAATTCAAAAATTATAAAATTTCACCCCAACCCTATTTTAGTATAGATATCATGTTGAACGGTTCAGATCGACAATTTAGACTTTAAAAATGAAGATATAAAACATGAGGTATGAAAGACATGAGGCATTGAAATCCTCCTCATAGCTTAATATCTAGACAAATATAAAATTTAGTTTAAAACATGTATACCGTAGCTGCCAATCATGAAGAGGATCGAATCCTCCGACAACCACCAATGCCGGTGGAAACGCCTCCTCAATCCCGGCTTTTATTGAATCGAAGACGTGTGCTGCCTCGTGATTTCGATTTGCACCTTCCGGCAGGAATGACTTCCATGCCCAATCGGCCCTCTCCATAGAAATTATAGGTGCCCCATCTAGTCTAATGTCAGATTCTGTTCTCTCCTCTCCACCAAAAAATGGCTGCAACAGTATTGCTCCTGCTAATTGAACCTGGCAAAATTTCAACTCACACATGCTTAGTACTTTTGCTTGTGTGATTTACAAATTTTAACAGAAAATTATCTGATTCTTGCTCTAATTATGCTAGAAGAACTAGAATTTATTGCTAATGGAGTCAATTTTACTTCTACCTCCTTTTTTGCTAATTTGTTCTCCAAATCCATAGATAATTAGAAAGTGTATGCTGATACAAGGAACTTTTAAAGAGTACAGATGCTAATTCTTCCCTCTTGTTTTGAACTAAGAGCCATAAAATTAACTGGTAAATAAAAAAAATATAGGGGCGGGCACACATAATACTATGAGAATATAAGGAACAATTTAAACCATATATGTAATGGAACAAAAATAATATAATCTCGCAAAGATCTAAAATGACCTTCTTCCAATCTCGAGCACTAGCAGCCCACCGACGAGCGACATGGTGAACAATATTCCCACCAGCACTATCGCCGGCAAGGAAACAGTTTCCAAAATCCAACTGTAAATCAGTCACAGTTTCGATGGAGCCGAGCCTGTCAGAATCTAAAAATCTTAGAACATTAATACCGTCATCATACGCTGCAGGGTATTTATGTTCTGGCGCTAGCCTGTAATCCACCGAAACTACAACTGCACATATCTCACGAGAAATCCTACGACACAAAGCATCGTACGGTGGGGAAGAAGCAGAGAAAAAACTAAATCCACCACCATGGAAGTACACTATCACCGGGATCGGCCTTCCTGTCATTCATAAAAAATTTAATAACTTAAAAACAAATGCTTCTTAATATTACGCTCGTATGCATGGTAAACATGATACAGCAATTTGAACTATAATATAAATTTATGGTATCAGTAAAATCAAATATATACCTTGAATGGAAGGATCAGACGGCATGAACACACGAACATACAGGTTACAAGAGGAATCAATGGTTATATCAGAAGTACAGACCCCTTCAACTGGGTTGGGATTAGCAGCAGTGCAATGATCAAGAAATGGAAACAAGCGGCGGTTGACAGTGCCATTGTGGTGGCACGTAACGTCGCGCAGACGGGTGACCAGGGAGAGAAGCAGCCGATCTGTCCAGGGCATTTGTGGCCATTTCATGGGTGGTTGTGAGCTTGATTTGTTTCCCATATTCTGGCTCTCAATGTGTTTCAGTGGTTGTGTGGTATTTACTGGTTTTCTGGTGCATTTGCTTTGCTTTGTGATGTTGATTTAATTTCATGGAGGACCACAAGTCCACAATCTACCTCAGGACAAGATGTACTGCCTGCTGGTCAATTCATTATTGCTTTCTTTTCCATTTAAGATGTCTAGTTAGAAAGGAAAAAAGAAAAAAGAAAATGTATTAATGACTGTTATTTGGAATTGGAGAAGATTGACGTGGAGATACGGGATCTCACTATTTCATTAGAAGAAGGTTGTGCGAAAATATTAGTGCCGAAATTATTATAATTATTCTAGCATTTAAATGTATTAGAAACTTTTCTTTTCTTTTTGTTTTCTTATAGGACTCAACAAGGTTGAGCTTGTTTTGAAGAACTTTGTTTTTGTAATTGGTTTTAGTTTGAAACCATCTTGAATTTATCCAAATTAACTAAGCAAAAGACTTTGTCCTTGTCTTTTCTCCAAAAAAAAAAAAAAAATATGAACAGGAGAAGCTTTTTCACCATGTAGAGTTATGTAACTTTGGTTTTTCACAAATTCATTAATGGTGGGACATAATAATGACACTCTAACTAACAATTTACAAGCGGTTGAATGAGGAATAAATGCTAAGGCATCTTCTAGAAAGGTCGGTAGGTCCGCATTAATTTTCTCTCCGCTGGATGGGATGTAACTAAAGATAATAAAAACATCTTTTATTACGCACCTAATTCAAAAAATAATAAAAAATACATTAAAATTAACAATTATTTTTTGTACCAAGTTAAGTCAAAAATTATAAATTTGACACGGTTTTAATAGTTTGAAATTCGTTGTTTGAATTCATTTCAATTGAGTTTGGAGTTAAGTTTATTAGAGAAATTGATGAGCTTAAGATCATTCTAATTCTACACTAATATATATTATTCACATATATTATCTATGAAATATATTATCCACATATATTTTCATGAAGCCAGGCCTTTCATAAGGTATTGTACCCATTATTGAAAATGAAAGGTGATGTGATTGATTGGTAATTGGAAGAGAAATCAGGGAATAGGAACATAGCAAGGGTGAAGGGCAGGGATCTTTGATCTGTAATTCTATATGTTTTGTATTAAAAATATAGAAGGAGAATGAGGAATTGAGGATGGATGGGTCTGTCAGGTGGGACCCAATGGATCATAAGTTAATTCGCTGATTAAGGTTTTTCACTTATTTTTATTTAACTGGGTTATGAATCTCTTCTCTCTCTTTTTTTTTTAATCTATTTTATCTAGTTTAACAACATTATATTAGTTACTTCTTTTCATTTATTTTCTGTTTTGGATTGTTTATAAATTTAAAAAAAACCTAGTAATTGAAGAAAATTATCAAATTTTCCATGATCTGATAAAGAAAACTTATATAAATTTACCATAAAGTGTATTTTACATTAGTAGAGATCAAATGCTCAATTATTTTTGTGTCCCAATTATGTCTTAGATTTTTATTTTCATTTTAAAAATTCAAACATTTGATTTGATTCGAACCACGAGACCAAATTTATATATTTTGAGAAAAGAAATTGCCATTTGTTATATAGGTACAAATCACTGTCTTTCCAAAAAAAAAAAATTTACCATTTTGTACCTATCTAAAAAGGTAGTAAAAAAAATACACAATAAAATATAAATTTTGATTTATAAGTACCATTTTAATATGGAGATCATGTTAAGCATCTCAGATGAACTGTTTGGATTTTGAAAACATAGATAAATATTTGAGGCATGATTGATGCACAAAAATAATGGATCATTTTAACTCAACTCGTATTATACAAACTAATTAATTTATAATAAATAGTAAATATTGAAATATTTTTTCATATTTATCAGTTCTTTGGTATTTTTATTTTTGTTATTTTGTCCATACTGACGTAATCTATTTACTATATTTTTGAAGTTCCAAGTATGTGCGCTCCACACATAACAATTAACATTTTATTCAAACTTAGTTAATACTTGTTGATGCAAGAACGATACTTAATTTTAATCCACTTGTTAATAGAAAATTAAGAAGACTTGACATGAAGTCCGTAGGCACTTTAATGAAGGTAGCATTTGTAAAAATACGGTTGATATATAAAAAAAAAATAGAAAAAACATGTCGCCAATATGTTTGCAAGTGAAATGTGAGCGTAGATAGTTAGGCTGTCAAGAACTTGTGGTTCATTCAAGATCGGTTCGGACTTCGGAGCATAGTGATAAATAAATAGTTCGAGTTCAGTTTAGCAGAGTTAAAAATTTGTGATTCGGGTATAATTCGGGAATAATTTGGTATAATAAATAAAAAAAGCAAAAAAAAAAAAAACTAAAAAAAATTATAATTTTTTTTTTCACATTTTTCTCTCAAATAATTCGTGACTCGTGTATTATTTGCGAATAAAATGTATTATACATTATTCTGCGTTTTATTCGAAGTTCGGTTCGAAAACATAAAAAAAAACAAATAAAATGCGAATTATGTGACTGTAGTTGGGAGAAGTCCGTAATTAACTCGTTTGATTTTAATTCGAGTTGTTATAAGTTTAATTTTGATGTAGTTCAGTCTGTACTCTGTACTGACTCAAATCGTGTTTCAACTCGTTGTAAGAAAAAAAAATTCTGATTCTTTAACTATCTTCTTATTATTCATCATGAAAAATAAAGCTCATTTGAAAAAAATATATATAGAAATTTTTTTTTTGGCATGTGGTCTATACACAGCTCATAACATCAAATCAGTGAATTTTTAAAAAAAAAAAAAATGTGTTACTCACTCTACAAACGAGCTGACTCAACTCGACAGGTCAACTGAAGCTCGGCTCGATTCAACTTAACTGTTTTGATATGAGTCAAGTTACAATTTTACATGTAGTTGACAAAAGAACTAGCATTTAATCTAGTGGCAAAGACACAGTCTTTATGTGAGAGATTATGAATTTGAAATTCTAATAAAAAAATTATTTTTCATCAAAATTTCAAACTCATAACAAGAGTATTTTTTTCACAAAAAAATAAAACGAGTATTAAAATGTTAGGTGACTTGACCTCCAACTTTACTCAAAAAATACATCTACCTGACAAACATGTTTTTTTTTTTTTTGATATTCTATTATGTTGACTTTAAATTTCTCTCGTTTCAACAGAATTTGGTAGTTTGGAGGATCCGAACTGCCGAATTGTTTTTAATAAAAAATAAAAAAAAATTGAAAAAATCACAAAACAAGTCATCGAAAATTTTAAAAATTATAGATCTAAAAATATTACTGAAAAAATTCAACATCGGACGAATGACAAACTATTTGGCATCCATGAAACATGAAATTAAATAGCGTCCATGAGTTATCATCTGTCAAACACGGATTTCGGCAATGCAATTTGAAATGTTAAAAAAAAAAAACAGTACAGTGATGACCAAAAGAAAAAGAAAAAAAAACAGTGATGACAAAGAAAAGCTCGTCCTTGCTTTCTTCACTTGTGTGTTGTGTCTATCTTTATCTTTTTATATTTTTAATGGTAATGAACAGGGGTAGACCCAGTATGTAATGGGGGGAGAGGGCAGCCGTTTTTCTGAATTTTGAGTTTTAGTGGTGATCTATCGGTACTGATTGACTTTTCTTCCCTCAAGAAATTTTTTTGCTCCCATTTGCATGTTTGATTTATAATTCGAGTTAAATTTAGTGTTAAAATAAAAAAAAATTATTAAATTATAATTGGTAATTAAAATTATAAGTCAGAGCATTGTTTTTTATCGAATATTCAATTAGTTAATGGATTTAAACTCGATTTGATATTTTTGACGAAAAATTCTGAATCCGCCAATGAATATGAATAGAATAAAGTGGCTTGGGTACATCTCTTTGACACGTATACACGGAGATTCTTGTTACGGTGCAACGAATCGGACAGCAAATCCACTCCAATTCATGGGTGATATTTCATTTTAGCGTCGTATGAACGTTAAATATTTGACCACGCTGATGTTAATGATATTTTAAATTTTCTGATTTTTAATTTTCAATGGCCATTATGATATTTGAAATTTTTAATGATATTTTCAATGGCCCTCACTACGCCAAGCATGCCTCGTCAAAAAATTGTTGACGACCCGAAAACCATTACTCTTCAAAACTGTTTCGGATCGTGGAAAAGCAAACAAGAAACATAGTCCTTTTAAATGTACAGTAGAAAATAAAATCACTTTAGAAAGGGTATCTATACACAATATCAATCCTCATCTTACACATTACATGCAACTTCAGGAAAAACAACTCCAAAAGAAAAAGAAAATCAGGGAGAACACAACCTAATCATCTTGAACAGCACACAAATATATATTTTTTTTACAAAAAAAAAAAAAAAAACCCACACACCATATGTTATGTTAAAGAAACAAGTGAGAAAGAATGAATAAAAGAGTTAAAAGGAGATGGTGCAGCCAAATTCATGCCTAAATCTCGAATGCATTGTCTTCTTTGCCAATAAAGAGACTTCTCTTAGCTGCAATCAATTTGGAAGGCCTTGGCGCATTATTAGTTACACTAGAAATTCTCTTGTTAGAAAAAGTTGGAGAGTAGCTAGAAGTTCTGTTGAAGCCTCTACTTGAAGGAGGTCGACTTGCGCTAGTTGATGGCCTTGATGAAATAGGAGATGGTTGCCCCCTTATCAATTGGGATTGCACCTTTTTTCTCTCCTGGCAATAAAAAGGAAAAAAAAAAAAAATCATTTGTTGGCTTAAATCAATTATGAATAAAAAGGAAAAACATATATCTGTTCATCCCTTATACTGCATTTATCATGCCACATTGCAAAACCAAATTATATGCACAATTAAACTCTTATTGCAGAACTTAGATTTTTTTTTTCCAAGTTGCACTTTGTAGTTAATGTAATAAAAAGACAGCATACCTTTTGTCTGGATTTCTCATCTTCCTTCTCTTTCCTTAACAAAGCATACTCTTCAAGCATTGCCAAAAGAGGAATCTGATGATTTGATAAATTGAAACAAAAAATAAGAATAAAGAAGAAATGTTGCTAAATTATAATCTCTATTCAACAGTGACTGATAATGTAGTTTAGACTTTAGAATGACCTAAACATTTGGTCCAAATGGAAAAAAACCATAATGCGCAACATAGAGTACTGCTGCATGGTCCTGAATACCACGGTACAAAGACAATTCCGTGACAATGGTACTACAAAACTTACATCCTGCTTGCTTTTATTTTTCATTTTTTTTTTTAAACTTATAACAGACTTGAGCTAAATGGTATTGGCTTTAGGTACTCCTTACCAGTATAACCAAGTAGGTCTAGGTCATCCTGTTCTTTGTACCATCAGTCATAATCTACTAATGGTAGAAGAAATTTTATGTTTTCTGACCTCATCATAATAGAAAGTTTTCTTCCGTTCTTCTTCCCACCTCCTGGTCTTTTCCACCAGCATTTCAACCAAACCTGCATTTTCATTTAAATACTTGACTCCGATTCATCCTCTTTCAGGAAACTATTTATCTTAGTTAAAGGAAATTTCTTATCTTAGTTAGATTTTACAAAATTACCTGGAATTTTATTGACCATTACACGAGCACGCTCTGCTCGTCTTAAATTCTTGTGAGCACCCCTGCTTACTGAATATCTCTTCTCATCCTGAATTTGTTCCATATATCATATATTACTCTTTTAGAGAAGCAAAAGTAAAAGCAAAAAAGCAACCATGTCGTGCGTAGAACTTCAATATATTCGTAAATTAAAATTTGTGAATAAAATGGTGAAAAACCTCTGGGATGACAATTACAATCCAGACCTGTCAGACTGACATCCCTGACCCCAACAAATTTGTGTTACTGATTTTGGTCTGGTAATCTTCCAAACAAATAAAAGACTTAACCAGACCGGTCCCAAACCAGATAAAACAAGACCTACTTTAATCAACCTGTCTATAACTTAGTTGATAAGCATAAGTACCATGCTATATTCTTCAAGCCAGCGCTCCTCATCACATGACGAAATCCACTTCTCAACTTTGTCCATTATTTCCTTTCGGCTAACAGCTTCATCTTGGACCCTCGACATGTATTCCTCCATTATATTTAGTAGCTCTTCATGTTCCATTTTCCCTTCATTTCATTTTAATTTAATTTAAGCTACTGGTCACAAATGGAAACTTGAGAAAGTGAGAACAAAAATAACAGAAGGTCAATTTGAGGGAAAGTGTAAAAATCAGCATTGCTTAACTGAAGGTTAATTGAGACAATTTGTAAATACCGCGGTGCAACTGCATAAATTGTGGAAGTAGTGACCCAAATTTGATTGCATGGAGGCTTAATTACAAACTTCTTTTAGATTAAACATCCTTACATCCAAATAGTTGTGGTCCAATAGAAGTCACAGGACTATGGCCTGAATTCTGATCACATGTGGCTGTAAGCCGTGAGTGCCTATGCGATACATTTCTGTAACCACTGCTACGGTGCTATCAGAAAAGAATTTTTGTGAATTCTTTTGAGCCAGTTATATCTGAGCCTTTTTTCTTAATTAAAGAAAGACTAGCCAGGCAATCAACCTAATTAATAACCTGATTAATTAAGAAAAAAGGCTCAGCAATATAAGCTAGTTACTTCTCTTTCAAGTTTCAACCTAATTAATAACCTACTTTATTATGCTAGCAACTATGTCAAACTCTAGGTGACATGCAATATAAGCTAACCTGATACTATAAGTGTCATGATATTATCCATATCAGATCGAGAGGGCAATAATTCCATGTGTGATTTTTTGCATA
Organism: Carex rostrata; assembly: GCA_964058875.1. Classification (NCBI taxonomy): domain Eukaryota; kingdom Viridiplantae; phylum Streptophyta; class Magnoliopsida; order Poales; family Cyperaceae; genus Carex; species Carex rostrata. The sequence continues at coordinate 179,091 of CAXKVT010000015.1, read as the reverse complement.
TTTCCTCCACCTCTATTCTCTTTGCCCAGAATAGCTCCTTCATTTTGGATGATTTTAGCTGGTCCAGTCTCTTTACTTCTGCTTCAACCTATTAATTTGTTTTCAGCACTTAAACAATTTTGACTAAACCAGAAGAGTTGTTCAAATTTAATCTGAAAATAATCAAATGGTCTGTGTGAACGGATCAATAATGTAGGTATATTAGCTTTTAATTTGGATGTTAACAACACCAACATCCTAACAATTTATCTGCGACACTTTTGTGTATAGCAAATTGGCAATAGTAATTTCTTTACCTGGTCAATTTTGTCAATTGCTAGGATTCCAGGACTTAAAACCAAAAATGAAGAATTTGAAGCAGCAAAAAGCTTAATGTGCGCAAATGGCTGCCGTTCTTCAAACTTCATGTCCAAAATGCTCCAAAGGCTTGTCAGTGCTTTCTCAAGGCCTTGAATCTGAAATTTTGTATAATTTTTATTAATAATTTGTCGATACACTTTTCTGATTTTGTTTATTCAATAAATTCCAAATTTTGTTTGATGACATAATGGCTAGTGCAGGGAAAGAGAAAGAACAAACAAATAAGTAACTCAGCAATATATAAATCAACAAGAAAAATGACATATGTACAAATTTCAGTGTGCAAAAATGGTACAATATCCTTAACTTTTCAAATTTTGATTTTCTAGAGACAAAAAATAGACATAAAACACTTATAACTTGACCTTTTCCATTCTTAACCGCTTCTCTTCTTTGAGCTTTTGGACTGTAACATTTAGCATATTTAAAATGGAATCGCTGATATTCTTCGATTTCTCGCCAACTGACAAGCTGGGATGCACGTCAGAAATGATCTTGGAAGGTTCCATTCCCATTGCAATGGCTAGCTCATGAATTTCCTGTTTTAGATCCTCGACTTTGCGTAACCTATCACTCTACAAAAAAACAAATGAATTTATAGAATAAGACCACAAATATACTTGGTACAGCATACTGGTCACAAAGTTCATATTTGCTGCCATAAGAAATAAGGCACCACATCTGATCAAAAATTCAACAGCCCTGATCAATAATAACCCTAAGAGTAAGATACTAAGATCCCATTGGAATTTTGATCAAAATCCAACAGCTCTGATCGATAAGGCACTACATCTGATAAAAAATCACCACAAATATACTTGGAATTTTGACCATTGAATTTTCGGGCAGTGAGCAACTGGTGCCATTTTTTTTATGGCAGCGTTTTTATGTTATCGGACGTGAACTCACTGGTCAAACCACGTTAACTATCATTTAGTATTATTGAGTACAGTGGTGTTATCTCTAAATTAAGACAAAATATTAACTATCTAGCTCATCAACTGAATAAGATACAGAAAAATTAACAAAGCACAATCAATTACTTTCCCCTCAATTTTCATAATTGAAATTAACACTTTACATTTAATATTTGCAACCAATTTGAAGTATCTATTAGGTGGCATGTTAATTAGAAATTATATGAGCTGGTTCTTGCAAATTGAAATGATAGATGTGAGTAGATAATATTCTGCCATATTTTAGTTAAAAAAAAATTAAATGCACCTTTTCTTTCTTGAGCCTTTGCAGCTCATTTTGGAATTCATCAAGCTTTTTCATAGAGAGATCCCCTTCATTCACTACAATAATTTCATTATGGTTATCTGGTATCCCTGCAATTTCTGAGGCAATTATATGGATCTCTTCTTGGACCTCCTTCAACCTCTTGAGCCTAGCTTCTTTTCTTAATTGCATCTCTTGAAGAGCTGGAGTGATCGAATTAAGCTGCTCCTTAAGTGTCCCCATTAGCTTTTCAGGCTGTTTCAAAAAAAATAATCTACTTGAGGATAAATTTTGTCTAATTTTATGAGATGTATATGTTTAGTTAATGGACATTGTTGGTGTTATAGTTGTTCCTGTAACTTATCTAGAAAGGAACAACAGAAGCAAATTTGTGAACAATATCAATATCTAAACACTTTGGGACAGGCTCTATTGAGACAAATTTATGAACATAATTTTAATTCCTTAAATTAGAAAATTATAAAGGAAAAAAAAAACATAGAACGTACTTACTCTGCCAGGAAAGGACCTTTCACCTAGAGAGAGAAGTAGGTTGGTTAATTCAGCTTCTGACTCAGCCAAGGCTTGGTGGAGCCTAGCTCTTGACATGTTTGCACTATCAACTTTTCTTTTGTACACCTCTGTACACTCTCGTTCTAGTTCTTCTAGTATTCGTTCTCTCTCTTCTTGTTCAAATCCAACTTCATCCCATATCATCTGTTTGCAATTTCAAATCAAAATCATTCCAAACTCCATCTAGTGTACATAAATTCAAATCCTGACTGTTACATCCACATTAAACTTTGAACTGGAGCACATAATTTCAAAGATTTCCAAACCAAATTTAAGCAACAACTAAATTAAAAGTTCATAATTCTAGTTATCCGAAATATTTAATTCAAATAAAATCAAGCCCTCTCATTTTTTCTCATCCGCTTCAGCGCATTCTTCTTCTCCAGTTCTCATCAGCAGCGTCTCGCCTCCAGTACTGTCATTTTCCTCTTGAGCTTCTTCTCTTTTACATTCTTGAACTGGAGATCGTTGTCCTCCATCTTCGATCTGATCAACTTGCTCTTGAGCTTCTTCTCTTTTACATTCTTGAACTGGAGATGGTTGTCCTCCATCTTCGATCTGATCAACTTGTGATCCTTCATCATCTTCTTCATCAACGGCGTCGTGGACGGAGTTGGAGAAGCGAGAAATGGAGGTGATGGAGGCCGCTTTGGAGAAGGCCTCCAGTATGGATTCCAATGGAAGCGCGCAGTCTTCGAGGCCAGCATCCTCTAGCCGCGGCGGGTTGATTGCCTCCAAGTCCAAGCTCCGAGTCCACTCCGAGTCCGTTTCTTTCTCCATTGTTATCAGAATTCAGAACGAATGACTTCACGGATTTTGGCGCTTTTGTTGAAACTGAAAGTGGGCCCCTTTTTGGATTTTCCAGTGTAATAAATGGATCGGACTGGATTTTATTATTGGTGAAAGAAAATATATAAAATTGCATATTTTTGTTTCAAATTTACAATTACATATTTAATATTTAAAAAATTATTATTAAACACTTAATTATATTATTGTATGTCTCTCACTTTCAGATAGAGCACAAAAAATTTATGAGAAATATATGCATTAAAATTAACTTATAAATCTTTATTTTTTAAACTGTTTGACTTTATACTAAATAAATTCGAAAATTAATAAATTTTGCATATGTATTACTCATATATATATAATGAAATTTTCTTATTCAACAGTCTGCTTTAAGTATCAGTTGGAGCCTCTAGTAAATGAATTGTGAGTTTAATTATAACCAAAAGTATGCATGCCCAATTAAGAAGTTGGAACAGAGAATAGACAGCCAATTATGAAATTTACGCATTAAATATATATGTTAACCGACCTATGATTAGATTTTGCTTTGATAAAGGAATTATTGTAGTTGGTACTTCAATTAAATTTTAAACGAGATCAACACATTCAATTCAGAATTTTAATTACACCGACAAATGATGTCCGGTACGCGCGGTAGCACTCCAATTAATGGCTCTCTCTCTTTATATTTATTGAAGCAAAAATTGTCCATGTAAATGTTTATTCACACTTATGCATATATTTACACACTATATATATATATATATATACATATCAAATAAGATCATGCAACGTACAAACCTTTTACTTATTGATTACAAAAACATCACAATATATATATATATAAATGAAGTTTCAAATTGATTGACCTGGAGCTCTTGAAGCAAGTATGCGCATGAAGTCTCCGGCAGTGGCGAGGTGCGTAATCTGGCTTCCATTTGCATTAAACCCATCGTTTGAATATCTAGCTATCTCCCTTTTTTTTCTTCAGAGATAGATGCTCAAGAGGGAATTATGTCTGATAATTCTGGTAGCAACATAATTAAGCATTGCTCAGTGCATGAGAGTGAAAAGGAGGAATTAAAGGTGAGAGCTAGAAATGGTGTGTGTAGTAAAGAGATGATTGCAGGTGGGAGTGGTGGCTTTAGATGTGAGTTTTGCGTGCAAGACAAGTACCATATCCTTGGTAGGTGCTTGCCATGCATTTTTATTTTATAGAAATTATTTTTAAATCATTTAGGGAATTGGATGGAGTGTAATCAAATTTTATTTGGTAATTATTGATTCGGTTCCTTTAGCTACTCGATTTTTCTCTGTGGCAATGGTTCATGTACGTCTTCGTGAAATTAAGGTCATGTTCGGATGGATGGGTTTACGTAGGAATTAGTGGAAATTCGTACTCAATGGAACTGTTTTTTTTTTTTTTTTCAAAACATATTCGTTGTCCCAGATTTTTCTCATTTTTCTCAAAAAAAATTCTCATAACTCACCCGCCAATAGTTGAAATAATGGAAAAAAAAAAAAAGAGGTCCAAGTAAAATTTTTTTCCCAAATTCCTCTCTCTTCCTCCACGTGGGTGGGTCCTCGTCTAATGAATGAAAAATAATTTTTGTACAAATTTTTTACATCATATTAGTCTAATGGATGAAAAGTACTTTTTGTACAAATTTTTGTGTACAACATTTTATTATATTATGTACAATATTCAAATATTATTTTTTACAATTTTTTTGTAAAAAACATTTAATTATTTTTGTATAATTTTTTTACAATATTTAATTATTTATGTACATTTTTTTATTTTAAATATGTTAGATTTTTTTTTAAAACATTTAATTCCACATTACAATCTAATACTCATTTTAACATATTCTCATAATCAATTCCATGTGTATCCTAATTCATGAGTTTTCATTTTTTCAAAAGTGAATTCACATTCCCGTCAAATCTTATCACATGTAATTCCATGACAAACAAACATACCTAAAGGATTAGGAGCCGAAATTTTATTATGGTATTTTGTGTTGTTTTGTGGCATGATGTGACAGCTAAAGAAACCGAATTATTGATTCAGTTCCTTCTACGAAATTGAAATCTATATGCAATCCATCTATTTTTCAATATTATTTTTAAATAATTTCTATAAATAAAAAGTTCTCCTTGCCATGAGCAAAATAAATAAATTATAAAGCTGCAAGAAGCTTTGTTAAGAAGAGACTACTGGATAGAGAGAGAGAGAGAGAGAGAGAGAGAGAGAGAGAGAGAGAGAGAGAGAGAGAGAACGGAGGGTGTGCGAATGGGACCAGTATTTTTTTTTATTTTCATTAATTTAATTTGAGAATTGGCCGGTGAGGTGAGTTAACACCTTTTTCGTACACTAGCAAACAATCGTGAAAAATTAGAAAAATCAGATGGTGTGATCCAATTTCCATTCAGTTGAGAGGTGCTTTTTATCTTTCGATAGAGAGTGCCAAAATGAAATGTGACAAGCTCAGCACGCGTTGCTTGATGTAACGTACTACTTTAAATTATTATAAGAGAAATGCTTTTGTTTCAAAATATATGCCCTGTGTTTTGACAGCAAATCAGGCTGACTGATAAGTGCACACCTGTCATTGCATTACTTGTTTGTTGGTATTTTAATACTTAAATGATTTGGCTGAAATCCAAAAAATTGATAGGCTGCCCTCTGATTCTGATCACACATACTAAGAGTAAAACTAGGGTGTTCTTAAATTCACCAAGTTTTTTTGGTGAACTCAAGTTTAAAACCCATTGAATCTATTTCAAATGACGAATTCGAACCGTTGAAATCCGTCTACCTTACGAGTGATGCGTCTACATATGAAAATTTTAAATATTTGAATTAATTTAGTATAAAGTCAAGCAGTCAAATTAGAAGATTAATAAATTAATTTTAATGCATTCATTTTTTTTATCACTTGACTCTATGCAAAATTAATTTCAAAATTAAAAAAAATTTACATGTAGACGCATTACTCGTAAGGTAGACGGGTTTCGACTGTTAAAATTAGTCATTTGAATCCGATTCAGACTTGACTTCACCAGAGAGTTATTATAGTGAACTTAAGAACACCCTAGTTCTACTCCACATACTACTGTGTAATTTTGTTGTTGAAACTTGTCTGTGGTTTGGCATGAACTTCTTTAGCTTTAACTAAACAATGTAATTTTAAAGGTAATACAGTTTTAATTTCTTTTGATAGAGGTACCAGTGATTTGGTATCCTCTTAGTAAAAACAATAATGCTTTCGTTATGCAATCAGTGGGCTTCTTCAACTTTTATATTAAAAAAAGATACAAATAATTATTTTAAGTTGAAACTTGAAAATTACTGGGGATAGATTTATATTGATTACTGAACATGATTCTTTGGCTAAATATACATGGGCGGAGAGATGGGGGTCAAGCCCTCCTATAGATGGATTCGTATCCTCTGGGAGTACCTGATTCAACACAATTGAAATGGACGGCTCAGATTTAATTTCAGCAGGTGCCTACTCTGGATGGCGTAGGGGGGGTAATATTATTTTTGCTTTGAGATTCATGCAAAGTTAAATGTTCCAATTCAGGCCGTCCGATTTAATTGTACTCAGTACTCAGTCAGGTAACCTGAGGGGATGTGAATTCCCTACAGATTAGAACTTGTATTTTTTTTTTCTTCCGTTAGATTTTGCAATTTTGGGTACGTACTAACGTACATATATATTTTGACCTCTCTGTTCCTGACTATTCCCATCTTCATAAAGAAGACTTTCAGTATAATACACTGTTCTGACTTGTGTGTTTCACCTCGGCCTACATCAAATGGTAAGGATACGAGGTCCACCAATCCATATCACTGTTCCCTCAAATGTACCAATGGATTCAATCATTACGAGAGTAATATCCATTGAGAGAGCATGAGCATTAGCTCTTTCCCCTCTCTGTTGATTGTTCCGATGTCAGTTCGCTGCTGGGTTATTTAAAGGTGCCGGCTAACAATCATTGGAACAAGTTGTCTGACTGGCCAACAATACACTAATATAAAATAAGTATGAACTATGTATAAATCTTATTTGCATTTCAATTCACACGTAGTTCACATTGTCAACATGTTGCATTGTATAATGATGCATTCTAACTAAATGATGACCGGGGGACGCTAGTTTTCCTATCTGTAACACAATGGTTACGACATTTTGACGATTTTATGTACCCTTATAGAGTTTTACCCGTTGCCAGTCCCCTATAACAGTTATAGCTCACATCTTACATAGTAGGCACCCTGTAGGTTTTGGCAGGACCAGTTAAATGTAATATCACATAAATCTTATTGTAAAGTTCAAATTAATTAAGCCCACCGGACTCACCAGAAGAATAATGGGAAAATTAGGCAATCAGATTTTCCACTTTCGTTTCTGATTTTGAGGTTACGCTGCCTTAAATTAATTAGGAACAGAGTATAAAAGTTTGCAGAGTTGCTCAATTTAAACCTATCTTTGTCAATTAGCAGAGTTCAACAGTTGGGCTTTGCCTTTTGTATTGGTTGGTACTAATACAAATTCATAAATACAAAATGCTACTGGTCATTCAGCATCATCGGGTGAGACAACCGCCAATTTAGACGTGCTCTTCCACTTTTATTGTGATACAGCACCTGCCAAAGATGCAAGGACTTGTTATTATACATACAGAACAAGATGAAAGTAACCCCCAACCCCACAAGCATATCCTTCTTTCGAGGTGGATCTACTTCGTAGGATGGCCTTGAGGATATATTTAATTTAAGCTCTAAAAAAAAAGATATTTTTGATGTTCAAGATGCCAAATCTCCAACCATCATAATAAGTTTATTTCTTTCAAGAAATTTGTAAACAAGACCATGCATATAGTGCTAAAATTCCACCTTTCTGCTATCCGCTGAAAGCAACATAATTGATGGAGAAACAAAAATCAAAATAACATACCAATAGCTAAACTTGCATGCAAGTATTTATTCTATACTGTCATATGGTTGTTGGGCTAATAACCAGCAATCAAGATTTGTGCGATCGAGCAATTAAAGAAAGCAATATATAACACCTTGTTCAAGACTAATAGTGATTCATAGTTCGATTAGCTGATTGTTTGATTGCCCGAAATCTTGATTGCATAAAGCAACTCGCTTTTCTCAAAGTTACGGTTTCCCCTCCAATATGCTTCACCAATGTATTGCCTTTATGTAAGGACCTAAAGACAAGGCCACAGGGCCTTGAGCAAATTTCCTTTTCTTTTCTTAATCAAAATACAGTTCCTCCATAGATTTGAATATACCTATTTCGACCTAATTGGATAAATTTCTTGCAAGGCCACTACCTATACCCCGCTATATGAATCCGTAACACAACTTTGATATTTTCTAAGAATCATTGAATGTTTGTTTTCCTAATCAGGTCACCTCCATTCCATAAAAGAAGAATCAAACAAAGGAGTCCTTCAATTCCCTTCGTCTCTTCCCTACCAACTCTCCATACCTCATCTTTATGGTCTCCCAACTCTTTCCATTCCCGCTTCTGAATCAGCTCCCACCTTTTCTCTCCTCTTTCCTACTTCTCAATTCACCTAGCTCATTGTCGATGGGGAAGAAGAGAATAGGTACAAGGTAATGCGAAAGCAGGAAGGAGAGAGACAAGTAGATAACATTTTTCACTATGTTTTTCTTTAATAAACATGGAATGACCTAACTATGACAAACACAAGTTTAACTGCCAGACAACCAAACACAAGTTAATGTGACCAATTCCAGGATATGGGACCAATGACCTTCCAAATTTCGTGCACAGATAACCCCAAAATTTCAGAATTCCAAAGGATGAAATTGAGATTCTTTTTCCTCAATTATGGAAGATAAAAGAGAGAAAGAAAGAACTAATTTCTACTGTACATGCAAATAAGTGTGTTTGTGTCTGTGCATGAGAAAGAGAGAGAGACTCACAATTTTCTGATCATCCCCTCCTGTGCACAAATATTCATCATTTAGGGCCACATCGACCTGCCATAAAAGAACAGAAGATTTAATAAATCCACAACTATCTAAGGCATAAAGCAAAAAGAAAAGGATGGTGTATTAGCCTTACTGTATTGACACTTCTTGTGTGACTGAGAGCACGTCTCACAAATGGTCGACCTAGGGTCACATCCCACATAGCCATGCTAAAGATTAAAAAGGAAAAAGAAGAAAGCCATATTAATTAACATTCAAAAAAGCTAGCACCATAGTTGACACACACTGTACCAGACCGGGGAGGTACAGAATCCCCCAACTGTGCCACTAACCTCCAATTTAACTTGTTTAATTGCTTGTTAATGTGAAAAATGAATTCAAATTATCATCAATTAACACAATCATACAACCCGGCTCAGTTGAGTTCCTATTTACCTCACCTCAGTATTGTATCAAATATCAAACAACAAAAAAAGCAACAATAAGATTATCTGTCAAACCAGCAGAATATGATTTGAATAATAACGGCAAAAAAGGAGGTTTTACCATAATTATTGCAAAAAAAAAAATAATAATAAGTTGCAGCCATACTTACCTGCCATCACTACTGACAGTAACTAAGACCGGTTCATTTTGCAACCACCTCGCATCATTTACACCATGGTCTCCAGAAGAATTTTTATCACTGTATTTAATTTCAATTCAGAAATCAAAATGCAAAAGGTTAAGATTTTTTTTTCAATTTTGCATGGGCTTATCTGCAGAAGTTTTTAGGATGCATGTCCTTCTACATTTATTACAGTGCCATGGGCACATTTGCAAAAGTTGTTTGAACATGTGGGCTTTCACATACATCTAGTGGCAAGGTGTAACTGAGAAGGCGTAAATCACACCAGCCCGTATTTCCTAATGGTAACTCAACACCCACTTCTTACTCTTCTTACGGAACGTATATTAAAATCTAATACTACAGTATTTTGACACTACTTTTGTGCATATAAAACCCTAAAGTTTACAAGGACATAGAGACTAAAAATTACCTGTGACTTAGGCAATGGAGAGGACGAAAGAAGCGCATGTCCTTGGAGGTATTTGTGGGGACAAATCGGGTGTCCCAAACAAGGGTGCTATTTGATGTACTGGAGGCACTAAAGTAAGTGCCACATCCACTGAAGGAAACACAAGTCACCTGTATACAAGTATAAAAGGGCAAATAAAGCATCTTTCGAGAGATCGAGCTCTCAGTTTTTACTTTAGATGCTTGAAACCTTGACAGTAACAATGAGTGTGAATCTGCTGCTATTGCTGAAGCCGATCACAGGACTTTTCTGGTCTAGACTGTCTGATCCAAAACAAAGGTGCCAGATCGACCAGCTGATGTCATTCAGGGGTGGATTTTTTTATGACATAGATCCTGTGCATTCGCTTTAGATCAGACCGCCCGAACCGGAAAAGCACGGTGTTGCGATCCGCTTCAGGAATAATAGCAGTAAAGGGGTAATAGTAATTAATATATACTGGTTTTCCGTGAACAACATTGTACTCCGAGTACAGATTCTCTGATTTGCCTTATGCTTTTGAAGAGAATTAACAAAATAAAAATCTCTACAAAAGACAAGGTTAAATTATTAAAATTTCAAAGGAAGAAGCATAACCTCAGAACCTGGTCCTACTGACAGATGATTAATGGGTGAACGAGTACGGACGTCAAACAAGTCTATAGTCCCATCACCAGAACCTACATTTAAAAAAAAAAATAGTTACTATCAAATACAAAAGAATTAAAAGGCTTCTCTTATCCGAAAAAGAAAAGAAAAAAAAACATTGAGAAAGGCTTGTGTCTTCTGATAGTATATGCGAATTCAAGACTGAAGAGTTGAGCTATTTTTACAGTATCAAAAAGATAAACAGACCTGTGATTACAGTGCGTCCAGATGGACTTACTTTCAGGGAGCTAACATACTGTAATTAAGAAACAAACAAAAAAAATGAAACAGTATAAAAATAATAAAATATTCATGTTTGGGTACCAAACCATACAAGGCAGTCATCTGTTAGAACTATGACCATCTCTATATCATTTCACAAATAAGTTTATCAATTGTTTAAACAGAGATACAAACTTCCAAACATAATGATTTAATAGGCAGTGCTAGTAAGCTGTAGCCAACACAGAGAGAGAATGGCTAAGCTCAAAACGTTTTTTCCTAGCCCCCGGAATAAACGACTCGGTTTTTTGATATTCAAAGTCCAAACAGTCGATCCAAACCGTTAGATGTTTAATCATATTAAAATGTGCTAGGAGACCAAATTTTACATTTTTTGGAAATTTTTTACTATTTATTAAGATGATTTGTAAATCGCTGTTTTTATTAAAATTCTGCACCATTGAAAAACAGCGATTTTCAAACCATCTTAATAAATAGTAAAAAAATTCCAAAAAATGTAAAATTTGGTCTCCAAGCACATTTTAATATAGATTGAACATCTAACGATTTGGATCAACTGTTTAGACTTTGAAAATCAGAAAACCGAATCGTTTGTTCTGGGGGCTAGAAAAAAACGTTTTGAGCTTAGCCATTCTCTCTCTCTCTATATATATAATATATAAACAATAAAATGAAGTACTATATGTGTCACTATAAATTTCACCATATTTGGTCCTCGTAAGATGTTTATTACTTTGTCGGTGAAGTCAATTTCTTTTGCAAACATCCCTTTGTACCAATTACATTGGAAAATAAATTGACAATAAGTACTTGAAATTCTGATATCTGACAGAATTTTCAATTAATAAATTAAAAACTAAAAAAGAATATAAAAGGCTCTTTAACATACAGAATCACTAGCTGAGAAGGAGAGACAGGATTGGGGGCAATCAACATCCCATAATTGCACTACTGACGAGGTACCATGCTCCTTGTCACTCCCGCAAATAAGGAGGTTCTCTTTGCAAAACTCCATCGTCAGTACTGATGGGCACACCATGTTTTGAGACCTTCAATTCAAAATAAAAAAAAATTAAAAAGTATCCCATTTTGTCTGGCCATGCCCGGTCAGCATAAGTCTGGCCTTTCTGCCATTTGTGCTTATCTATTAGGAAAAAAAACATAAAAAAAGAAGAATCATACTTGCAGAAATTTACTGGTACCAGCACATAACAATGGAAACAGTACAAAAGCTCACACTCTTAGCCAGCAACTACAGGTGCCACAATACTTGATCAAACTCAAAGATGCCAAAGGACTACTTGAGCTAATTCCTCTACCTACTTTCTAGTGTATATACAAGCATTTAACCAACTGATATATTGTCTGCTTTAACCATTCATTATTCTCAATGTAAGGTCCAACTGGCATCCAAGTGCAGAAAAATGTTTACATGTAATCTGCATAGAAAAATGTTTGAAATTAAGTTCAAATAATGTACCTCAAGTTTGAATTCAGGTCAGCTACTAGTTCACCTCTCAAAGCATTCCAAAGTAGAAGCTTTCCGTCTCCTTTAGCTCCGCTTGTTACAATGAGACCTGAAACAACTTGTCTGTTCACAAATTGTATATTTGAAAAGAGAAACTCTCCGCTGAGTACAAGGTCATTCCTCTCAGTGCTCTCTATTGATTTGGGCTATTTTCTAACAGTGTTGACTTTTAATATCAGTCATCTTGCTGAGGCCAGAGAACCATCAAGGTTTTTGGTACCAGTATGGATATAGTACGAGACCTGGTAGCATGGTAATGGCAACACACAAGTAAATGGACTAGAATTTTACTTACATGATTGCCACTTGTTAACAGCCATGGCATTAATTCTCTCAGTGTGGCCAGTACTGTTTTGGTCATCTCCCCCCAGTGTATAAAGACATGATCCAGTTATGCAATCCCATACCTACACAATTTAAAATGTACATAGATATTACATATAGACAAACATATGTTCATTATCAATTGAAAATAGGTTATTTTCAAGCCACCCAAATGAAAGTTTCATCTTAACCCCTCAGGGGAGAGAGAGAAAGAGAGGTAAACCTAAGACGATTATCAATTGGATTCCAGCCAGCCTATTGAAAGTTTCATCTTAGCACCTCAAAAGAAAATGAAAATGAAATATTTATCACAGATGACAAGCAAACTTGAAATTCTACCTTTACTAAATTCGAACTACAGGAGACTACGCTTGCACCTCTGACTGCAAAATCAACTGCCTGGATCTGCTATCATTAATTTGGATCACATAAGGAACCAATTTTGAACTTCCAACCAAAAATTTATTTTTAAAAACAATTATAATATTTTTCTAGAAATTCCAGTTAAATTATGAATCTGTGTGATGTTCAGGTTGATAATAGTGCAACAATAGATATACTTCATAAAAATAAAGAATCTCTATTACCATTAAAGGCATTTAAATTAGCAAAAAAATAATAATTACAAAGAAATCTTGACACAGACCAAAGAGGTGTGGCCTTTAAGTTGAAGTGCTCTTCCAGACCGAAGATTGTACAACAGTAACTCGTTCGGTCCCTATTGAGAAATGGATTAAACTAATTAAAAAGATATAAAGGAAATTGAAACATTTGTCTTATTTAGAAGAGAAAAAAAAGAAAAGAAAAAGATAAGATAAGAGTAAATTCCTATAGAAGTTTTGCTTATGCTACATTAGTCCTTGTATCAGAAGAGTACCTGTATGAGGTACCGTAATCAATAGAGCAGAAGTCAAAGATATTACTACTAACCTTATTGGAGCCACAAACAATCTGAGGAAGACCCTCTGGATGAAACTTCACATGCAAAACCTTCTGGGGACTTTGCTGAACCAGATGAAAATTATTTTTTAACAGAACTAATGATATGTAATGAAAATATGTAGGCCGTATCAACTTCCATTACTATCTAACATAGATTATCAGCGCCATACATAAAGCTGATATATATATCAGTGACCAAATCAACAAAAATAAGTTTCACTAAAACAGTTTTATAATTCCAAATGAAACAGTTGGCACCAAATGATCAAGACCAACCACTCTCAACTAAATCAACACCGTAAAAGTATATGTTATTCAGAGTCCATTAAAGCAGGTTCAAATTAAAAGAAAAAAAGAAACCAAAAGAACAAGTAATAATATCAACCCTAGCAGTAGCACTAAAGGGGAAAATAGTATACCCTGTCGGTTGATTGGCCAGAAGATACATTAGAGGTATAAGCACACCATGTGGGAACCCATGACTTGTAGCACCTTCTTTTCAGATCTACTGTGGGTCCCTCGAACTGCCTTGAGAGAGAATTCCAACCTATTTTAATTTATTTACAAATTTAAAAAAAAAAAAGAACATCTAGTTATTAAATCATGCAATTACATAAATATCGTTGGGGGAAATGGTTGGTTGATATAGCAAGGCATCAATAATTCATATCTGAACCAGAAGACATCGGTCTCAAAAAATTTTAATTTTCCTGTGTATGCCACTTGAAACAAAACAAGATCACTCTTATTCGTATTTAGGGATTCATATTTAAATCATCATTTTGTTAGTCTCAAAGTGAGGTTGTGGCACCAGGACTCTGCATAGCTCATCACAATTTGAAATTTTCAACATGTCGTGTTTAAGAAACTTTCCTGAATTGTCAAATGACTCCCAAATGCATGAAATTTCAACAGGAAACTGATCTATATGCTTAACGGGATAAAATAAATAATCTGTGTTTGGAAACTTCTTGACTGGAATTGGAATCTGGATTTGAAAATACTGCCAAAATTGTCAAGTCAGTTGGCTGGGAAGTTGCATATCGTTCTATTTGTATGTAAGCAAAACATGTCCAATACTAAGGCAACTGGGAGCAAACTACGGGTAATATTTCAACTCTCTCTCTCTCTCCTCTACCACTGGTAGAGCAGCATTTAAAAAACAACCAAGATACTATTATACTAGTGATAGATGTGCACCTACCTCTATAGAACGAGACCCATGACTCCTGGCTCCTCCCAGCATACTGGTTGTGTAATGAGGAGGAGATACGCCAGCTGGCACCTCTCTCCTGTCCCTGGACAAAATGTACAATGCTCTTTCTTCTACCTTCCAGAGGCGACCTCTCTGATTCTGTCTCTCCTTTCCAAATACTAACGTACCTCCTCCTCTGAGTTTCGTCAGTATCTGAACTAGATGGCTGATCCAATTTTGGACCACCTGTTACAACATAATTAGCTGATTTAATTAGAGAAGTTTAAGAAGAGAGTGGTAATATTACAAATTCAAACAACAGAAGGCCAACAATTCAAAAGGAAACGAAAGCACGGGATGTACACTAATATAGTTATCCTGCCCACAGAGTTATATGACAATAATTTTGTATCACACATACCATTTTGTATAGTTATCAGATTATCGTTATTGTAATCATATATTATGTTATGGTTAATATAGCACACCATATAGAATAGTTTTATCCAGTTTACAGATGCAGGAGACTGCACAATGCATACTTATACCATATGGTACTGACTAACTGCAAACGCCTAAAACGGTATTGAATGCAAACCTTAATCAAATTCATTGAACTTAATATACCTGATGGAACTTCATTATAAGACCAGGCTGGTGTGACTATAACCGGATTCCTTTTCCTTTTAGGACCAATTTGCCCCTCCAACTGTGCCCTTGGCTCAACTGTTCCAGTTATACTCACTGTTGGTACTTTCTCCTCAGGCTTGGATTCAACTCTCGGCAAATCAGGCAGATGATGTTTCAAACTCGCATCAGAACCTTTTTTGTCAGTATGATGTGATGATGCGACATGCTGTTTTACCTCACTTGTTGATTTGTGCTTGGCCAGTATGCTAATTAGTTGATCATGAAGGTCTGTTAATCTGAAAAAAATAATAAAATAAAATATAGTTCATCAACCATCCAACATCATTTGTAATTTTAGTAAACTGTTACCAATCGCATCAGGGACCAGTACAGTGACAATATGTACTAGCCAAGTCCACTGTCCAATTGAATACTACATAAATCTAGAGTATACACTGACCAGGCCTGGTACAGACTGCATTGCAGTACCATACAATACTAATACAATAAACAGATAGTAGATTGGTGTTTACAAACTAATATAGTCAACAAGAGAGATTAAATTTTCATGGATAACAGAGCTCAGGCCACTTACAGTTCATATTTTATAAAAGCCTCTTTCTTTTTAGATAACAGAATCTTCTTCTCTTTAACACCAGCACCAGAAATGCTACCTTCAGATTTTGAAAAGAAATTACATATCTGAGATAAATAATTGGCACGGAAGAGCAAGCATTTCAATCAAGGCTGAAGTTTTAGAAGTTTAACCGGTACAGTCATAATATTTTAGGTCTTTCTGTTTGTACTCAGCAACAAAAAGATTAGTATATTAGTCAACTTTAACCTGACACAGAAAAGGCCAAAATTTAGCACTTTTTAAAATTTAAAGGAGATTAAACAAGATGATCATCTTACCTGAAATTGGTGCATCTCTTTTCTTAATCCTAGAAACGATCGAGATCCTCTGCTTGGAAACACCACCAATTGAGGGCTTGATAGAAGCCCTAGCCTCAGATAAATGCAGACTCTGTTGTTTTATGAGAAGAAAACAGGTATGTAAATGCTAATTTCAAATAAATCAAAATCTTCTTTACCAAATTTATCCATCGAAATATCATCAAGCACACATCATTATGACGAGTGACGAGCAATCAAAAAACCTTTATTTTTTCAAGCATACTTTTAAAAACCAATTGCAAGTCCTTGTTGGGTATCTAAAGGGAAAACTGCCAATCTACCACTGATATGTTACCTTACATCTCTTCATTATTGCCATTAATAGCCTCAGATAATTGCAGACTCTGTCGTCTTATGAGAAGAAAACAGTTATGTAAAGGCTTTTTACCAAATTGATCCAATATAATCCATCAAAATATCATCATGCATATATTATTCTGGCGCACAATTAAATAAATTTAATTTTTCAAGCGTACTTTTAAAAATCAATTGCATGTCCTTGTTGGGTACCTAAAGGGAAAACTACCACTAATATGTTACCTTACATCTCTCCATTATGCCATTAATAGAATCTCTGCACCCCTTATCATTATTGTAAAAATATGATTCAGATTGTGCATTGTTTCTTCGCAATCAAATAGTGTATCATGTAAATAATAATCATATCAAATCGTTAAGATTGCTGAAACTGATCTCAGAATGGATTAGACCAACTGATTACTACAAATGTTAAACATCATTCATTATAAAACCAACAATATACCACCCCCTTAATAACATTTCTATGTGGTACCAGCAAGATGAGTGCTATTTAAGCAAGAAAAATATATTCAAGTCCCACAATACGGCCAGCAACAATCTAACATGTCAAAAATGACCATGGCCAAAAGCAAATAATAGATCAATTGGGCTAAATGGTTCCTTGCATACAATTAAGCAAGTAATAATAACCAATATGTAATGATATCAACCATTATCCCTTTTAAATTCTTATTCTTTTGGGAGCTTGTCAAATGAATCCCTTAGTTTTAAGTAGTCTCAAGTTTCATAATGATGTTTATAGAGAAGTTAGACCAGTGTAAATAAAACTTAGACAGGAGTCTTTGAAACAGTTCCACAGCATACTGCATTGATTGCACATGCCAGGCATCAGAGCTATCCACCTCCAAGTATGCAGCAATGATCACATATGAAAAGAATACCTTTGGTATTTTCCCTCTCTTCTTCAACATCTTCAGGTGCATTCTCTGAGTGTAATGCACCAAGTGGTAGCGTGAATGCTTCTCTGACAACCGCTCTAGTATGCCGGGGTTGGCATCTAGCCAATCAGAAACTTCCTTCTGAGTCACCAAAGTATCCTTTTCCAGAGATTCAAGGAAATCATATGCCGGCCTCCACAGGTCAGTACGTTGAAAACGGTACGGGAACTCCGCTTGATCCTTTCCATTAGCCTGTGTTTTTGTCAAATTGTGAAAATGTGTTCATTACTGATAAATCAGAATAAACTTGCATATATAATGAGCACAGTTGATCGCCTTTACAAACAAAACCTTTCTCATAAAGGTTGCTAAATTTAATGAAAAGAAATCCATGAAATGCGTTAGAATTAACCTATACCACCAAAATCACACTTGGAACAGTATTGAATGTAAAGACGAACGCCATATTGAACATTTATAGGTATGTGAAACATATCTTTGAAGAATTAAAATAGAGAACTAAGAGATGGTAAAGCTGAGATATGGTACCTTTTCGGGTGTGCGAGAGGAAGAAGGAAGTGAACTGCTAGAGTTAGGGTTAGGGTTTAAGAAGGGTGCGGGAAGGGGGAGGGGAGCGTCAGGAGGCAGGCTCCGTAAGGGAGGAATAGCTTCCGCCATTGTTGTACGGACTCAGCCTTTCCTCGCTCCGTCCCTCGCTCTCTCCCCCCGGAAATCAGAGGGATCAATTGATGTGAATTCGCATCCTCTAAGATATCTCATTTTTTGCGTGACTTTTTGGTAAATCTCAACTGTTGCAATACGTTCTCGCGAATCTCAAAGCTCAAGTAATACTGGCCCCCTACGTCACCCCCGAATAGGCACCGGACACGTCGGTCACGCAAAATATGAGATATCTCAGAGGATAGCGCTCCAATTGATGTTGTCGTGTACGGTGTACCATTTTCTTTTTCTTTTTCTTTTTCTTCTGTAATCTTTTTGAACGGACATTGCATTAATAATTTTATTCTAATTTTAAGTCGTAAGTAAGTGTTAACTTTTATTTACAATTTTAGATATATGTAAATTTTATAATATTTTTTTAATAAAATTGGTTTTAAAATATTAATTTTTATTTGCTTGTCTGTTTCAAAAATTAATTTTTAAAATGTATAAAAGTTTATTTCAATTTATAATTTAAAAACAATCTAAAGTAATTATATGAATCCAGTGTTTTTAAAATTGACTTTGAATTTTTTTATGAAGAAAAGTGGCATAAAAATGAACTTTAAATTAATTTTAATTACTTATATTCAATTTTTCAGTCTAGTTTCGCAAGTTTCTTGTAAATTTCAATTTATCCAGTTACTTACATATTACGATAATTGTCTAAATTAACTCACTCGCAGTTATTTTTTATTATTATTTTCGTTAAAATTTAACATTTTTTATTTCCAGATTTGCAATTGTCTTCACCGATTCCTCTAGTCGTAGCATAGAGAAATAGGTTGAAATAGAGGTTTAATTCAAACTGATAGCTACTATCGTGCTTTAAAAAAAAAAAAGAGGTTTAATTGAGTGGAATTGTAGAAATGAGAGGAGTGAAATTGAATTTTTATGGTCAAATTCCTACTCTTTACGAGTAGATTCCTCTATTTATCCAAGGGCCAATTTTCTATGTACCTGTTCGGTCGAAGAGAGAAAAGTAAAATAAGTTGGAATGAACACTTCATTTTAGCCAAACAAAATAAGTGAAATTGTGGAAAAGTAAAATTGAGTTTGAACTTTTGCAGTCAGAATCCTGCTATTTACAAATAGATCATTCTTTTATTTTTTTATGAGCTAATTATTAATCAATGAGGATGGTGGAATAGAGATAGAAGAATTGATATTTTTCAAAATATGAAATTGACTCATTTATCGATACTCTTCAATTATTCCACTATTTTGTTATTTTTTCAACTGAATATGATTGGAATAGTGTGAAATATAAGTCTATTTCAAATTTCACCTTTTTATCTATTCCACTGCTTTGTCGAATAGGTCATATTCTACGGAGGTGGTGAAATGGGTATGTCTGTGTGATGAAAGAATAGTTAGTAAAACGAGTTGTTTTGCTATTTTATGTTTGAATGAAAAGTAAAAATAGCTTGGGTTAACTCACTATTCTCTATTCCTATAATTTATTAGGTCCTGTTATACTCAAATTATGGATTAGTTTGCTATTCTAGCTAATCTGATTTCCCATCCAACACATATTTAGGCCATATTCAGCTGTAATAAAAAATTTACTGTTCACGTGGGAGAAAAAAAATTTACTCATTGAATTTTTAATTTCTCATGTGAACAGTAAAAATCAGTTCAAAAATTTTGCAATCTTATTCCGATTCTCTTTTCCCTTCGTCCGTTGAACAGAGCCTTAATATTTTTTTTTTTTAAGAGATGAAATGGACTTATTTATTTTTACTCTTCTACTCTATCACGTTCAGGCAAATTCACTCCGAAAATCGTATGAAATAAAAGTTTTATTTCAAATTTAACTCTTTCTCGCTTTTCTTTCCATTACTATGGCGAACAGTACCAAGAAGAATAAAATAATTATTCAACTTTTAATGAAAAAATAATGACACATTACAATTAAAATTTCATATTAAATTAAAAAAATACAATAAATTACATTTATCGTTAAAGGAAAAATAAAATAAAATATCAACATAATTTTTTTAATGAATATACCAAGATCAATAGAATTCGAATCCCAAGTAACTCAATATTTAAGTATAGATCCGGACCGTCCAACCTGTATTTTGGCACGAATATTAAGGCGGTTCCGATGAGACCGCATAGTCTGCATTAACTCAAAAGAGCATTTTTTTTAGTTAATATATCTGGGCCGTCTGATTGTAAACGGAGCCCATCCAACCTATGCCTATAATGCAGTGGCTCATTAATATTAGTGCGAATTTAATCTGCACGAATTTTAAAGCTAATCTAACGGTATAACTCAAAAGATTCCTTTTTGAGTTAATGCAGAGGATACGAATTCCGTTCCGATTGGGTTTTATTTATGGATCGGACGGTGAGGATGGTAATCAAAGATTGGGTTTTATTCAACTTATATTAGTTAGGAATCCGTACCCGGTAAACATAATTCTTTCGCCGAGCTAGTAGGGTTTATCTATCGGCGGAGACAGAGATGGCGGCAGTGGCGACTGACGAATCGCTAACCAGGCATGAAACAGAGGTCGGACAAGGAGGAGAGCACCAAGAACCGACGGAAAGCGTAGACGCCTTATCCGAGGAGGAAGAAGAATACGAAACATGGTCTGATGATTCTGACGTGGGAGAGGCGCTGGACTGGCTAGATGCCACCGAATGCGGCGGCGTCTCCACCTGTGGAGGGGGCACAGGCTTTTCTGGTGGGAGTGCGGCACCACGCAGGCCGAATGCGCATGGAGGGGTGCTTTCAAGGCCGCTTCAACCTCTGTCTAATCGTAATCAGAGATTCACTTCTCATATCAGAGCCGATCCTTTAGAGGTACCACAAGTTTCTCGCTCTCCTCCCTCACGCATAAGATAGGTAATAGAAATAATTAAGTTAGAGATTTTTGAGCTATATCAAAAGTTAATTGGGCTATTTGGTAGGATTAATCTGCGTCCTGGATTCAATTGAGCTCAATTGGCCTAATGTGGTGATGTGATTCTTGCAAAATATATCAGCACTTAGAAAACTGTTCTTTTAATTTTTAATTTTTTGATAATATCGAAGGACTGAAGAGGGAGATTGGATTTTAATGCATGTAATTCAATTAGCCTAGAAATTAGAAAGCTAATTACTATAATTTTATATTTGTGAATCACTAATGTTATGTGGTGCTATTATCAAACTTGTGGTTTCTTTGGGTGTAATAACATAGGATTGTACTAATTTTAGCTTTCAATTTTTGAAGGAATGGGAAGGGAGAATGAATGTAGGAATGTCCAATTCGGTTACAACTGAAATAAGAGCTAGTGTTAAAGGGATGGCAATCGGAAAAACTAAGAATACTGAGAAAGCTGACCGAGCCACTGTTGAGCAGGTATGTTGTGAAAGCTTCACCTTTTTATATGTTTTTTCTTCTTCTTTTTGCCAAGAACAGACAGTTTGATTCCTCACAATTGTTGCAATGTAATTAAGGAGCTATTTATTACTGGTATAATCCCACTATTATTAAGCATTAAATTATTCCAAACTGTCTTCCTCTTTGCCAGCACTTAGATTTGAGGTGACTCTGAATTGAATGAATTAAATAACAAATAAGCTATAGGAAAGAAATGAAGAACTTCTAAGGTAACCCAACTTATTTGTTTCTTTCTGCCTGACGATACCAAGTTAGTTTGTATAATAATCATGCTTTACTTGACAACATTCAACTTGTAGGCTATTGACCCAAGAACACGAATGGTTCTATTTAAGATGCTAAATCGTGGTGTTTTCAATGACATCAATGGTTGTATTTCTACCGGGAAAGAGGTACTTTGTTACCTTTTTTATTCAATACAAATGAGATATGAGGTCCTTACTGGGTATTTTTGTTGTTTATGCCTGCTGGAGCATCAAAAACTAATGTTGTAGTTTGGTCTTATCCCACTTGACCCTTTTCTTATGCATTAATGATCAAATGCATGTTTTCTGACTAGATGTTCCTGATCATCCTGTACAAGAGCATACTCTTATTTCATCTCCTATGCCTGCCGTAGGCTCATAATTAAATAATTGTGTGTGTACAGGCTAATGTTTATCATGCCACAAAAACTGATGGTCAGGAGCTAGCTATAAAAATCTACAAGACTTCTGTTCTCGTCTTCAAGTATTTATTTTATATTTGTTTGTACATTTTTCATGTTACTTGCCAGTTTTTTAGTTGTCTTTTCTGTTAATTTGGAATGGTCTAATGAAGTTTATCGGACAATTTGTCACCTGAAAAGGTAGTATGAAGAATAATTATATGCAGTTGAGTAGTTGTAAAATCTGATTGTTTGCTCTTGCATTAGACCGGGTAGCATGAGCAATGTAGCAGTAGAATATTGTTTTCCCCTTTCTATGTCATTTTAAAATTTTGTTCTACCGGTCCTGGTTAGGCTTTGTTGGGAATTGTTGGCCCTTAAACCCTCTATCAGTTACAGGATTTTGTTCTCATGCCTGCCCTGGTCTGAACTTGTGTTGATAGATTTAGTTATTCAGAACATAGCAATGGGTATAATATTTTTATTGGTTTTCAGGGATAGAGACCGGTATGTCCAGGGAGATTACCGTTTCAGGCATGGATACTGCAAGCACAATCCCCGCAAAATGGTCAAAACTTGGGCTGAGAAAGAAATGCGAAACCTTTTGCGGTAAGGAATCCCATAAATATTATGTTAATGGAATTTCTTGTCATTATCATTTTTTTGTTTCTTTTTTTTCATTAATGCATGTCCTTACTTTAGAGTGAAAGCTGCTGGAATAAGATGCCCGACACCTCTCCTCTTAAGGATGCATGTTTTGGTGATGGAGTTTATTGGTAAGTTAATTTTTTTCTCTTAGCTTTAGCTGATATATCCAAAGTTGTCTTGGTTTTGATGTTAACTTATTAAGAAGCAAATGAGATGTTACATATGGAGTTGCTAATAATTGTAAAAAACTTATCAGGAAAAGGAGGATGGGCTGCGCCACGCCTCAAGGATGCGAATTTATCTGAAGAGAAGTTGCGTGAGAGTTATGTTGAGGTACTTCTGCACAATTGTTTCTTGCATCTGTGTCTGTGGTGGGGGTAGGGTTTGAGGAGGGGGGGCATTCTATACTGATCAGTTTTGGTACCATCCTTGTGGATTGGTGCTTGATTGTATAGTTTTAGGGAATATTTGAGCTTCTTGTTGCTGTAACGGATAGTTGTGCATTTTAAAATCAGGTATTTTTTTTGGGTCTGATCTATGCAGCGTGGGGCATGTAATAAAACTTCTGGGGCATTTGAGCTGTTGTTGCTGAGTAATTAGTTTTGGTGCAGTTTGTACAATTAATATGATATTGCAGTATTTTCTTTTATTTAATTATATTTGTTCTTTTTTTGTAGATTATCACAGCAATGAGGACACTATATCAGAAGTGCAAGCTGGTACATGGAGATTTGAGCGAATACAACATTCTTTATTACGAGGTATGACTACAATCTTCAGACAAATAAAAATAAAAAATTGAATATGTTTGTTCTCAATTATATTATGACTGTATGACATGATTCTTGTACCCCGCAAAGAAGCTTACAATATTTCTTGCATCCCTAAATATACTCTCTTTACTATTTCAAACCTGATAACATCAGCAATCTCATTCTCCCCATTTTCTATAGAAATGTGGAGGTTGAATATCCTTTTTGTTAATATAGCAATTGTTCATTGCATTGTGCCTATGGATTTTTTAGAGAAGTGAAATTAACCCAACTTAATGGATTGAGGAAAAAGACTTCTGATGAGAGTTAGTTTTACCTAATTTTCACATTGCCTTCTTTTGTTTTGCAATTTTGCAGGGTCATTTGTACATTATTGATGTATCTCAATCAGTTGATCTTGACCATCCATCAGCTCTTGAGTTTTTAAAGGAAGATTGCTTGCATGTCACTGTAGGACATTTCTTAAGCCATTCTAATGATTAATTTTTCATGTTTTGTCTTCATCAAGTTTTTTAATGTTGGGTTGTATTGGTGAATAACGTATGATCATGATACCATTATAGTGCTTAGTGATACCAGGGTAAATTCGGCATGCCAGCATAAGTTTTTTTTTTTTTGTAGAAGTGCCCTTTTCATTTCTTTTTAGCTTTTAGTTTTAAACAAAAATAAATTATTTATTAATCGTGCTTGTATAACAGGATTTCTTTACAAAGCATGGAGTTGCGGGTATGTCAGTTATGGAGCTGTTTGATTTTGTGATTGACCCAACAATTTCTGATGAGTCTGTGGATGAGTATCTGGAGAAGGTTCCTCTCTCTCTCTCTCTCTCTCTCTCTCTCAAAAATCTTGACAGAGGCTGTCAAGTATGTTCCTATCTCTCTCTCACTCGTGCATGCACAATCACATTTTTGCATCATGTACCTCATACTGATGTATTTGGTTATTCACACCAAAACAAGTTTTTGGTCTTTTGGGGTGTATAGTCTCTTATGATATTGATAATTCTTTGTAACTTTTCTCCGTATGGCAAGTACACTTTATAACATGATAGATACAAGGTGGAAGTAGTAAATTGTTTTTAGTTAGATTACCTTTGCGTAGGCTATGTTCTTATTTGCTATGCTAGTCTCAAGGGATGAAAAAAAAAGTAAAACAAAAACTGGATTTGCTTGGTTTTGTGTTTATTTTGTCAGATGAATGGGTTTAGTCATTCAAGCAATCTTGAATACCAAAGTAAACTGTTTGTTGCTGTATACTAAAAGATAGCATTTACGTAGTATTTAAGTTTTGTATTTTGTTATTTGAAGTGGTAATTTTATTATTTTTCAAAAAGTGGAGCCATTATGGACAGAATAAGAAAGCAGGGCTTTCAACCCTCTTCAAATTATATTAATTTACCTGGGTTGATTTCAAGTAGTGATTTTGTTGGCAACTGTAATCAACTCTCTTTTATTATACCATAGAGAGTTGGTGCCTTGCTGTATACTAATTTGTTGACTTTAATTTCAGGCCCAGCAAAAGGTTTTGGAGAGAGGAGATGCAGCTGCCAAGGATGACACCATCTCCCCTACTGTTTTTGTTGAGGTCCTTTCCCTCTCTCTTATGATGTTTGCTTGCAACAATTTTATGTTAACCCTCGTAATACATGATGCATCATTGGTAGCCCTAAAAACACAGGAAGCCTCATTTTTACCTCCACATATTACAAAAGTATTGTCCTGGTTGCCGGTTCTCATGTCTGTCTATAATGAGAAGATGGAGTATATGTAAAATTTCCTATATGATTAAGGCCAGAGAGACCTCCCTTGGGACCTTTGAGGAGTCACTTTAATGTTCATCGCTTAAATCTCGTTGCAGAACCTGATCAGGAAGCATGGATTAAATAAGTTTCTTGTTTTGTAAGACCATTAATGATCCACTGAGGTGTTTTCAGCTATTATAGCATTTCCTTTGTGCCCTAGCTTCCTTTTTCATTTCATCTGATGTTGATAGTTCCTGCATTGATTAAGTTGGTTTTCCTACTGTCTCTTCATTTTAAAAAGTGCCTTTCTTCTTTTTGGGTGATTAGGATTTATATGTGATCTAACTGAGTATGGGTGCTATATTTCACCTTGTTATTGTCCGGTAATAAAAGCAAACCTCAAAATAAAATACAAATTATTGAGCCAACTGGTAGGTTTCTCTTTGTAATTCAAACTATAAGGCCTGAGATTTAGCTCCCTAACATATACGTTTCTCCTAATTTTCTTTAGACCTTAAACTATGTGAAACAATGCGAAGCTGACCTAGTCAACATGGCATCGCTTCAACGGCCCTCACTTGCATATGAACCTACCACTGATGTCATGTATGACAAGCCCCTTCAAGGGTTTGTTTGCACAAGAGAGAACACCAGGGAAGAAGATAGAGAAGTAGAGATTGCCGACAAGGTGGATGATGATGATGATGATGAGAGCTTAAGCGGGGACGAGTCATGTTCTAGTTTGGATGAAGAAGAAAGGGATGAAAGGAGAGAAAAAGTGGGGCCCGAGGAGAGGAAAGCGGCACGCAAGGAGAACAAGAAGAAGGTGAAGGAGGAGAAGAGAGAGGCACGAAAGACCAAGGTGCCTAAGGTCGATAAAAAACGAAGGAAAAAACTAGCAAAGGCTAAATGTAGACGGTAGATAACTTCTTAAAAGTAAAGAAATGCTTGCATGATTGAAGCAAGAGATCGTTTAGCAACTTTCTATTGTGTAATGTTTATTTGTTTCAGTACTACTTTTGGCATCCTTAAACAACATAAGACTGATAGAGTTAATTGCAATTAGAGTACACGAGCATGCTAATAATATATAGTATCAAATATGTTTAAGTTATTATTATGTAGGAATTTTCTAATTTGCAAATCATTTAGTTTAGTTTCATATATTTTTAATAATTATTTAATATAAAAGCAATTAAATAAATTTGTAGTCATGACATATTGTTTATATTTTTGAGTAAACATACAATTATATAATCTGTTTTCCAACACATCCTGTTCTTGTGTTCACTATTGGCTTTGTTGTTATTCAAACTAAAGCAAATTACATTCAGTTACTTATTGCTCCATCTCTTATCGGACAATAGATTCAAAATAATACAAGATAGAAGCTATGAGTAAGATGACTATAAAAGTCATTTGTTGAATAAAGTAATAGTAATACTTCTTGTGTTTATTACTGGAAATTTTACTTCTCTAAATTTCTTAATTTTTTCGGATACTTTATTATTATATTCCCGGTTTCCCTTTAGCAAGAAGTATTTTTCAGTTTTGTTTCTCCTGGCATTTCACTGGTTTTGGTCTCGTCCCTTTTGGGGATTTTCTGCTTTAGCTCCTTGATACAAGTTTACAGAAGGAAAAAAGAAGGAACGAGTAGAAACCTAGCTGAACTGAAAGAAAATATTGCTTGGATGGCTTAGAGGTGCAAACTGATCAGATACAAATCAGATAGTGATAAAACTATATTTGTATCTGTTTTTATTTTTGGATACGGATCGGATATCCGTAAATATATACATAATTTGTTTTTGTTTTCGTAATATATATTAAATTATATAATAATATATTTACTATTTATTCTTTAAATATAAATAATTAAAATTTAAAATTATATCCGTATATGTATCTGCACAAATATCGGATATTCATAACTAATTTTCGAATATAGATGAATACGGTCGGATAATATCCCTTGTGTTTCACTGTGAGCGCCAGTGGCATGCCTAATTGCCTACCACGCAAGGGGATCGGGTCACACAACGGACAACGGGCCAGCCACGTGTTTATTATTCTTCTAAGGTTTCAATTTTACAATTTAACCCTTAAGATTTTGATCATCAAAAATAGATTTAAAATTGCAATTCAAGCAAAATTTTGTCATATTATCAATAAGTTCAAAAATGAGTTTTCAAGAAAAATTAGTAAAATTATGGCGTGTTATATTATCAATAATTATAGCGCTATGAGCTGTTTTTGTCACTATAACTAACTATAATTGTTTTTTTATTCTTTCTGCGATGAGGCGATAGTCGCTATTTAAAATCTTAATATAAATAAAAAAAATCAGACTCTAAATCTTGATATAAATAAAAAAATCAGACTCTACTTAAAATATTAAGTATAGGTTAATTAAATAAGTAGTCTTTTTTCGACTTAATTCTCTGAATAATCTTGTTAAACTTGCAAATTAAGAACAGAGTGAAAAGTAGGGGTGACAAAAAAAAATCATAGTTCATGATTCGATTTGAATTTGATTTGAGTTTAATTCGATTTAAAATTAGTTCTTTCTGAAACAAATCAAACCAGTTTGATTCAAATCTTATTCAAATCAAACTCAAATTGGATATAATTCGTTTGAAATTAATTCGCGAACTATTTAGGTTCGAATATCAAATAATACAACTAATGGATTCAACCATTAATCTTTAATAATGCAGGAACCAAACTTACATCACAACTCAAAATTGTTAATATAATATTAACTTATAATAGGAAAATGTTTCAGCAGCGTAACAAATTAACAATGTAATAAGTTTCATTTGACTAAGTCCATGCCGTAATTTTAATCAATCCAGCAGCGTAAAGGTAAGGAAATCTTAAACTGACCCATAATCCATTAGTGTGAATTTGTGAAAGATAAAAGGAAACCGTGTGAATTTTGTTTCGCGAGAAGAAAATTAATACATAAACTACCGGTATAAATAGGAATGCCAAAAAAAATTGTAGTTTGTAATTGAATTGATTTCGATTTGAAAAATGTGTAGTTCGCAATTAATTCGATTTAAAATTAATTTAATTGAAATCTTATTTTAACTCAAATTCAAATTAGATTAAGTTGGATTCGGTAGTGAAAAGATATTTAAAAGTTTATTTAGATGTATATGAAACATTTTTCCTCTATTTTTCTTCCATCTTATACCACAGGAAGTTCGATACAAAACGCGCTCTGAAGTTCCTCAGCTCCACACTCCAGTTCGAGTCTCTTCTTTCCGTTCAATACAAAACGCGCTCTCCTTATTTTTCTCAGTGCCACCCTCAAGTAATCGAGTAAAAATGGGTACCGTTGGCGAGTTTATCTCTTTCTCACAATGTTTTGTGGACCCCACAGTCCGCCTCCGTTCACCCCGCCGCCTCCCGTCGCCTCGTTCCGCCACCACTGTCTCAGTAGTCGCGCTTATAAAACGAAACCCCAAGCGCCTAAAATACCTCGCCGAGCGCCTCTTCAAGGTCAGAATTTTCATGTCTCCTGGCTTCTGGTTTTTGAATTAAATCAGTTATATTGATATATGGTTTGAGTGAACTAGCTTAGTGATAAAGACAATAACCCTCTAGGCTCTACGAAGATTGAAATTAACCAAAATTTAACAAGTTATGTAGGAGAGCACTGCAGTTTAGAAAGGAAAAAAAATGTAGACCTTGCAAGATGTGTTTAAAAAAGTTCCTAACCCTTAGGAGCGGATCCAGGATTTTTGTCAGTAGGGGACAAAAAAATATTGAATCGGGTTTAAATAGCTAATCGGATTTAAACCCATTAACTAATTAGGTACTCGATAAAAAAAAATGTTTTGACTTATATTTTTCAATGCTTTAAATTATAATTCATAATTACCAATGATAATTCAAGAAATTTATTTTGATTTTAATACTAAATTTAACCCGAATTACAAATCGAGAGGGGGGCAAAGTCGATTAGTACCGATAGATCACCACTAAAACTCAAAATCCCGGGGGGGGGGGGGGGGGGGGGGGGGGGGGGGCATGCTGGGTCCGCCCCTGCTATCCCTTCTCCAAAACTCATAATAGAATTTGGTACCTAAACTTCTAAATATGTTCACAATGCCAATGTTTCATTGAGTTTATAGAGAAAGGAGGAAGATATGGTGTTTGTGAAGATGGACCAGTCAGGGGATGACATGTGGAAGCTTGACCATGTCATCGAGCTTATAAAGGAAGGAGCTGTTGGCGTAATCCCCACTGATACTGTGTATGTTTAATTTATAAATTTACCCTTTTTAGGATTAATTTTGGTCCAATCCCTAAACCCTTATAATATATGGTGGGTACCAGATGAGATGTGTCTTTCATTCTTTGTGCAACTTTACAGTATATTTTGTTACTTAAAACTATGAGTTGCATTTTTTTTTGTATGTTGCACACTTATTCTTTTGTATTTTTGCTTATTCATTAATACCAGTTTAAGTACTTGCTTATTCCTAGTTACACTTTTTTCCTCTTGATGGTGTAATAGCAAAATATGAAAAATTGAAGTGACTTTTTTTGAACTGGCTCTGCCATTTTGTATTGGGCTGTGGCATCTTTTTAAGCCATTTTGCACTGCTAAACTTGTTCGAGATGTCCAATTCGCCACCAAAAGTATGTCCAGTCTGCCTCAACTTTATTTTTTGTTCTTCAATTTAGATATTCAATTGTGTGTGACATGAAGAACAGTGATTCCATCGAACGTCTACGGAGGTATGCTGCTTTATTTTCCTTTTTTTTTTAAATTTCACTTTTGAAAAACATAATTTTAGTGCCAGTTGTTAGCATTCCCCTTTTTCTTGCGCAGGATTAAGGGCATAGGACCTACAAAGGTACGGTACTTTATTGTTATTTTTTCCATATAAAAATTAATTTATTCAAAGCAAGATTTAGGATTGCTGGTTTATATTCAGTGCCAGTAAGCGTAGATCTATTTTTTGGTGTGGTTTTTAAATTTATTTTATTATTATTATTATTATTATTATTATTATTATTATTATTACTTTTTTTATAATTTGTGACTAAATGTAGCAACTACATAAGTACACCTCTGATATATCTCTCTCCATTTTGTTTATTTTTCTTTTGTTTGCAAAGTAGCCTTTAAGCATACTATGCCCTTCAATAAGGGACATATACAAGTACACATTGGGGTTTCCTTGTGGTAGCAGTGAAGGCCGTAGAGACATCTTTCGGGTTGTCAAACCCTGCCTACCAGGACCTGTAAGGATTATTATTTAATCAACTTGCTAATTGTAGTTAGTGTTGCAAATGCCCTCGGATATCTTTGGATTTACAAGTTTACCTGTAAAACTTCTGATTACTATACATTAGTTATAACAGCCTTCTTTATGCTAACCTTGTTGGTTGGATTTAAACTACTATTCTTCATGTAGAATGCACTAGTCCAAGTACTTGTACTCTTGTTTAGTTTTCTTCTGCCATAGGCCTCATGAAAAATGGTAGTATCAAAACCCTCCGAAAGACGAAGAAATGATATAATTGCTAGATTTTTTAATTGTCATGTTATGTATTTATTATGACTGTGAGAGTCAATCTTGCATGTGTACCCTAAAATATCTTGGCATTTTATTTGTAAACCTTCAGAAAATTTGTTATTCAATGAAGTTCCCCCATCTCCCAGCGATATATGCCAAAATTCCCTTATAATTATTACCTAATGATTTTCAATTGGTTCTAATGATATATGTACTGTTAAGGTGTTGTAGCTGCCAGTAAGGAATCAATAATAGTTTAAACTATTTTTTCCTTTTCAATTTGTTTGTTCCCTCTCCCTCTCCGTATATATCTCAGTTGTTACCGCTATTGTGTGCAGTACACATTTATAATGATGGCCAATAAAGAATTACCCCGACAATGCATAAGGCATGGCCCAAAAGGGGTTGCAATCCGGCATGTGAAAAGAAGGAAGGTAGGGGTACGTATGCCAGATGATACTGTATGCCAATACATATTAGAAGCCTTAGATTCTCCCCTCATTTGCACTAGGTACTGTATACCATTTTCTTAATACTTTCTATATGTATATCTATTTGTTTACATCAGCATACTATGCAATGCCCTTACGAGTATTGAAACAATAAAAATGTGGTGATGGTGTTTATATACTTTTTTGGATTATTACTTCCTAGTGTGAAATATCCAGCGGAGGATGAGTGGGTTTTGGATCCTGAAATTATAGCAGAAATCTACAAACAAGAGGTATGTTGCTTTCTCTATTTCGGTCTCGGCCCTCACTTATTTTTCTGTTATTATTAAGGTTAAGTAAAGACTAAAGGCATAAGAAATCATAATGCAACCATGGAAACCCATGAATAGAATGGGAAAATGTGACCAACTGATGTTGGTTCCAGGTTAGCAGATACATATTAGTACCAGGATTGATCTGTCCATTCTTTTATCTGATTCCTAAAAATGCAAGTAACAGCCATACTGGTCACTTCAATGTTTTAAATTTTATCTTCTCACGTCTAATTTTTTTTTTTTCCTTAATTGTTGCTCAGGGTGTTGATTTTATAGTTGATGATGGAGTCAGAGCAGCTGAGCCATCAACAGTAGTTGATTTGACTGGGGACTACCCAACTGTAATTCGTCTTGGAAAGGTTTCTACTTGTATGAAGCCAGTTTTTTGTTTTGATAAATTTGTCTCAACTGAACACCAAGAACACTGAAGTCAGAACCCTGAAGCATAAAAAATTAGCCTTATCTGTCATTGGCAGAAATTTGTCTCAACTGGTACAGAATGGGTATTTCCTATCATAGGCAGAAATTTGACCTTGCATCAATACAGATGAGTATATCAGAGATTTGCTATGATAGTAATTATTGTCAAATTAGTTGATGGTAATGATTTTTGTTCAGAATAAAGTACATTATCCGAGAAGTATCAATAATTTCCTAGTTTCACCCAGAAACTCTTGGAGTCCCTATTTTGGTCTTTACATATTCTACCTTGTAGCAGCATTGTTCTTGTTATCATCTTTTAGTCAAAAATCGATGAAGGGGAGTCATGCTTGTGATAAGGACTATTTTTTTAGACTGGAAGATGTCACAAAAGTGACTTGTTTGACTATATAGAATCTTGATTCTTGAAGGAGACGGGACCAATTTTATTGTATTGTTGGCATTTATATAGGGGCCGAAGCTACATTGGATGGTAATGGAAGGAGAAGAGAGTGGGGGAGTGCCAGAGGATTGATGGTCAGTTGAAACTCTTAAAAGCATGCAAGTTGTAACTTGTGAATGGAATTGCCGGGTTGAGTAGGATAGTTGTCTGTTACTAAGACTATGCCGCTGGCATTTTTGTAAAAATAGGTAATCAACAGAACAACTAAGGTGTAAATATTGATGATGTCGCGAGAAATATATCTGTTTGTTTTTGTTACCTCTCTCTCTGTTAAGTTGGAAGATCTCCCGACCCCCTTGTAACTAGTAAGAATTGGATTTGTTAGTGCTATTTAGTTCGTTTATGACCAGGCTGTCTTTTTTATGCTTAACAATGCCAATTAGCATCTCCATCAACTACTAAGGCCCTGTTCGGTTGTCAGGTGGGAACGAGAACGGGTCTAATTTGAATGGTCAAAACACTGTATGCGTGGAAAAAAAAAATTCACTCTGAGGTCCTGTTCGGCCGCGTTACTTCAACTGAATTTTTTTTTCCCACGGGAACGGTAAAAAGCAGTTCAAATTTTCACTTTTTTTATGCTCACATCTATTCTCATCGGTGTGCTGAACAAGGCCTGAGTGAATTTTTTTTTCCCACGGAAATAGTGAATGGCCAGGCCTAATGGTTTAGCACTTCACCTTCCTCTTGTATTGAGACGTGAGCAATCAAGTCTTAAATGTTTTGTTTGTTTTGATATGCTCCTGAAGCCTCTCCTACTCTCAAATCTCAATACTACAAAGTCAAAGTAATACGGATGTAACTCTCCTGGTTTACAAAACAGGAAAAGCAGGATAGATGGAAGAACTAATATTTGAATTAGGCCCAGCCATGAACACCTGCTTGCAAGCCCTGATTAATCTTCTTAAAATCACTGTAGCCAGTTGTAACAAGAACACGGCACGTCGCGACTCCGTTACGGCACAATATTTAACGTAATTTGCGCATCCCGTTTTATGGCATATGGTTATGCCGATTTTTTTATTAATCGGAAATGAAAAAAAAATATCGGAAAAAAAGTGGCGTTTGATTGAAAATCGAAATATAAGATAAAACGGAACCGTTTATTAAAAACATTCCCGTCCGTATTAATTACAGCCAATCCAAACCATTCCGAACACGGAAAAAAAAAAACTCAATAGGAATAATCAATCTCGTCCAAGATGCAAAAAAGATAATCCATGCGGAATAATCCGTCCCATTCTAGACGGGAAAAAAGAAGTCTTTTGAACTTGATTCAAATGTCAATTTTACAAAATAAAAATAAATAAATAAATAATGTCAAGCTTAAAGTTATTTGGAGCCCGACAATGCCTTTTAAACTTGATTTTTCAAATCTTCATATCAATTCTCCTAAATCGCCATACACCAAGACGAAAAAAATTTGATTAATACAAAAATCTGTGTGGTTATGTGATATGTTTTATATATTTTGGGACAAATTTTCTATTTTTTTTTCTCTTTCAAATAAATTTAATATAAAAAACAGCTAAACGCACATTTAATCACGGCAGTTATGATTACTACGGGACGATAACTCACGATAAGATGCGGCTCATCACTCAAAATCTCGACACAACACACTGCGTGACTCACTACACGTCGCGAATTTCCGCGATCCATATCCTCCCAGGTACCTGACTCAACACAATTGAAACGGACGGCCAAGATTTACTCTAAGTCGGTACTTGCAAAGTTGCAAATCGAGATAACTGAGGGGGCAGTATAATTTGTGCTTTGAGATTCGTTCCAAGTTAAATAGAACAATTTTGGACCGTCTGATTCAACTGTACTCAGTCCGGTAACCTGAGGGGATGTTAATTCGAATTTCCGTCCTATTTGACAGTTCTTCTCCCCTCTTTCTTCACTTGGTTCTCCCGAGTCCCGACCCGGGAGCTGGACCAATGGGGAAAAAGGAGAAAGAGAGAGAAAAGCGAAGCAGCTGCCCGCACGCTTACTGCGACGTCTGTCGGAGAAATCACGACCAGGGCCGGCGACACCGCTATTTCCCATCCCATCTGCTAGCCTTCTCCTCGCTTCTCTCGCGCTTCTCCGACAAGCTCTCCCACCTCCGCCTTTCTCTCCACAGTCCCTCGATGCTCCGATCCGACAACGCCAGTCGGACCCGGTTGTGGTGCATCTTTTGCTCTCTTGATCTCGTCGAGACTGATAGCCTCTTCGCTTGGTTAGATTCGCATTTATATCATTCTTAATTGGGGTTTTAGTGAGTCGCTGAACTGAGGGCTCCACGCACTTATCCACTATTTTTTTTTTTTTGTGTGTTTCTAGTGGTAATGCTATAACTCATTTGGCAAGTGAAGAGCATTTGAAAAATGTAAAGGATTTTCTGTGGAATCATGGTGTAGGTGCTGATATGGATCGGGTTGATTCTTTTAGGGTTACTGACATTGAGCTTGCCAAGGTAAATTATTTAGTCATTTCTTGGTCTGATTAGTGTCATAACTGAGCAACGCTGTAATGGTACTATTGCCAGACCTGACTATATGGGACGTCAAAGTGTTACTTAATTATTGAAGCCTAGCTTGTACCGACTGATGTGGTTCTCAGTTCTGACACAACAATCTTCACTATACTTTCCTAACTTGATTATATTGAAATTAATTTTTTTATAATTTAAATTTTCAGTGGGAGAAATGTTGTGAATCACTCAAGAAGGCATTTCATTCACCTCAGTCTGGAGAGCAACCTCCAAAAGATATCCAAAATGATATTACGTATATTTCTAGCAACATAAATGAAAATAATTTTTGTAATTCATACAGTTCAGTAGTAGTTCCATCTAGTTCTATCAATGTTATGCCTTTACAAATAGCTACTAATGACAAGTATCAAGATTCTAAGTCTCTCTTTGGCGGAGCTCAGGGTTACAATGGTAAATTTTTTATCAGTATTTTTTTTAGATCAGCTAGTGGAATTATTCTTTGATATTTGAGAAATGTATAGTTAGTCCATACAAGATGGCAATTTAGTGGTACTTGTTGAAACACCAGTCTTTACCAGAAAATAGTGGTATTGGTAGCCTCCTGTAACTAACCACAAATTACAAATTAAGCTTAAAAAAAACTGTAATATAGAAAACTAAGCCTTATTATATTAAGTTCAACCAAACCTCAATGTTGCCTACTTATTTCACTTCTTAAGTAAATCCAATTTGGCATCGCTCATAAGAACATACCTGAGATATTGCAAAATTCTCTGGTTTTTGTGTTCCAGTAAATGAAACACGGAAAAACAGGTAACTGTTTTTGTTCATTGATTTCATTTAGGTGTTCATAGATTTAAGTGATAAAAAAAATTAAACACGTTCATACCAACACCAAATTGGGTAAAGTGACACATTTTACCTTATTTTAATGAACATGCTGTTTATACTGCACTTATTGCGGCTTCTTTTATTTATATATATATTTTTTAATTTTATAGGTGAACACGGCGCTTATGGAGTAGTTGCTTCAACTTCCCCAAATTCAATGGTCATTTTCTCTTCTTGAAACTGTATGCCCCCATCGTATACCTGTGTTGGTACTAGTTGGTTGTGCACAAAGTGAATTTCGTCTAGCCTGCCTTTAGACATATGGAGCTCAAATTCTATTATAATTCCTAGCTAATAAAAATTACTTGAAAGTTTCAAAGCATCAATTGTACTGGTCGACACATACATACCGTCCAGAGAAAATTTAAAAACTTAACAAAGAAAAACTCTCTTTTTTGCTGGTCTGTGATTAGAAGAGATACCATGCCATTCATTGGAGTGGTGTCACTGTTTTTGCATTGATTTTAGTGATAAAAATTGAAACATTGACGTAATAATTTTTATCTAATTATGTCTGATTTGTTGCAGGATCAAAGAGTTAACCATAAGGGGGATGCTAGTGATGGTATATTTAGATTTTTAAATTTATACATTTAGACAAATATAGACAAGTCTTCTCATTTGTGATGTTTACCATAGGAATTTCGACCAGAAGAATAGAAGTGAAAAAAGACATATTTGAAAATTTTTGTGCATGATTTATTGCAAAAGTTGAAACCTCTTCTTGCAAAAGTCACCTTTTATAATGTTATGTTCTTGCTGTTTCCTATAACCAGGTGAACAAAGTCCTGTTTCCGTTATTTCTGCTCATTGAGGAATCATACAATAGGAACAGGAGTAAAAATTTAAATCATAAATATATAAAAGACTGGCTCCTGCTTTGTTTACCATTTATGGATACAAAACCTCAGTGGTCCACACCAACATTTATCAGCCTTGATTTGTATCAAGTGTAGAAGCACTGATTTTTCAATTTCTGATCTATTAAGGAATTTGATTAATTTTTGAGTTATTCTCATTTAAGGTGTTAAAGGGAATGTGCATACTGGTGCACCGCCTCCTTGGCTCGAACCAATCGAACAAGGCATTACGCCTGTACCAAACCCTAACTCTATCAAAGGAAAGTCACATAAACTAAACCCTAAACGGGTGGGAGCTGTGTGGGCTGAGAAGAGGCGGGCTGAAATGGAAAAGGAGAAGAGAGGTGAGTTGGTAGAAAGTACCAGTACCGATACTTGGCTACCAAATTTTGGCAGGGTATGGCAGTCTGGTACCAGAAAGGATTCCAAAAAGGAGTTTGAGAAAGAGAACAGTAAGAAAAGAGAGGTCCACGATATGGAGAACTCTGAGCAAGTACTTCAAGTGAAGCCTTATATAAGCAAACGGCTGGTATGTGCTGTATCTCTGATTTCATTTATTTTCTATATTGCTCCCTGCAAATATTGAAAAGAAAAAAAATAAGGTAGAAACAAACCTCAAGTCCAATTTAATTGAAACAAAACATTGCTAATGAGTTCTGGATTGTGATATCTGACTTTTGTTTTATTTTTCGTAGCGTGTCGACTTGGGAAATGATAAATGAACTGCTGGTTAGTGCTGTTGAACTGAGGCACACACCCTTCAACTTTTGAGCTGCTCCTTGTCATATAGATTGGTTCCAGACTTACCAATGTTGCAACCCTTTAACAGAGTATTGTAAATTTGTCCGCACATATAATCACTGCTCTTGGTTTCATCTCTCATGTATATGTGATTTGTATTTTAGACTCAAAGAAAGACACTTGTATAAGACTTATCAACAAAACATGTTCTTCACAAAATTGTTTATTAACCACGATACTTCATATTTTATGTTAGGAGAACGTTACGAGATGAACAAGTTTGAGAAAAGAACTTGTGATGTCAGCTACTAGACATGCTAGATTTATATTATTACGTAGAGCTGGCCAGAAACCAATTGCTGTGTCTACATTAGGGGTGGCAACGAATCGAACCGAATTAAACTTACCCTGGGTTTGAATTTGGTTTGAATTAGATTCGAACCGAACCTGATTTGATTTGTTTCGAATCGAATTAATTGTGAACTACATATTTTTCGAATCGAACCCGAATCAAATCACAAACTAAATTATTTTTTAGCAGTTCTAGTTATATCGGTAGTTTATACATTAATTTTTTCTCGCGGGACAAAATTCACATGGTTTTTTTTTACTGGTATGAAATGAGTGTTTTTAAGTTGAAAAATTGTTCATAAAAAAATACATCACAACAAATAATCGTAAAAAGAGGATTAAGTATAAGAACTGAAATATGCAGTAAAACAAGTAATCGTACCTCGAGCGCTCACTTGATCAAACCCTCAATCAGACCATCTAATGAAATGAGAATCCGAAAGGTGGAGAAGGCGGAGGAGAGACGGTTGAAGAGAGAGGAGAGACAGCCGTCTAGGCCGGAGAGAGGAGTGACGGCCGGAGAGACAGCCAGTCGCTGAGAGCGTCGGCTAGGTTTTAGAGCGAGAGTGAGAGTGAGTTAGGAAGAGGCGAAGAGTGAACTAGGTTATTGAGATTTGAGAGTGATGGAGTGTCGGCTAAGTTAAATTATGACTCTCTATCTTGGATTTTAATTCCATCAGGTAAATAAACAGCCGATGTTATTATGAGATTCGAACCATAAAAGTTCGCGAACCCATTTCGATCGAACCAAGTTAGGTTTGAGTTTGGTTTGAATTAATTTCGAACCGAACCTGGTTGGGTTCGTTTCAATTTGAACCCATTTCAAATCGAATTAAACTCGAATCAAGCCCAAATCAAACTGAATCGAATCACGAACTACGAATTTTTTTGCCATCCCTAATCTAATATCAAGGAAGGGATTGCTTGATAATTTTTTTTTCTCTTTGATTTAGATAAAGAATTCGGGTACCTTTTCGTCAGTTGCTTTTTCCAGTATATATAATGTCCAACAGACCCCCAATTTTTTTTTTTATTATTTCCAGTTATTTATCTTACAATATGCACAAAATTACGTTGTAGACAAAAACATGAAAAAAATTCATTACTAGAGGCAAAGCTAGGGTTTGATGTGCTCCTTTTGGTTGGTAAGCAACTCTAAAAGTCTATTGGTTTAATTTCAAACGACGAATTGTAAAATTTTGAAAGTTTTGAATTTATTTAGTACAAAATTAGTAAAAAAATGATAAAACAAATTTATAAAAGACTTTTTTTTTACTGTTTGATTTTGTACTAAATAAATTTAAAACTTTTAAAATAATTTAAGTACATGCATCACACATGAAGTAAATGAATTTCAATTAGATAAATTTTTGAAATTGTGCTCACCAATGCCTCTTAAGTCTTAATGAGCATATCACACCCTAACTTTGCTCTTCAAAATATTGAGAAAAGGTTTCTGTCCACTGAGTTTTGTCTACCATCCGTCCACAACCTTATCCGGTTCTCACTTTTTAACGGTATCCTCTGCTTTATTTAAACATGTCATAACTTTCCGAATTTCATTTCTCAAATTTTCGATCAGATTTCATTTTTTGAATTTCTCTCTCTTTCTTTTCTCCTTGCTCACCGTCTCCCGCTACCCTATCTAAACTCCAAGATCCCAACCTTTTCTCTGTCAGATCTACTCTCGATCTCTCCATTACTCAACTTCTCCGCTTTGCATACTGTCTTGATGACCATCAGCGCCAAACGCAACATATGGCATTCCAATGTGAGTGAAGAACAAAAGAACGAGGAGTTGTGTGCGCGCGGGAGTTAAAAAGTTCCTTACGAGGGATGCTTGCTCGTAGAATAATTTCATTGACTTCAATCCATCCATTATC
The DNA here is from genome assembly GCA_964058875.1 of Carex rostrata. Classification (NCBI taxonomy): domain Eukaryota; kingdom Viridiplantae; phylum Streptophyta; class Magnoliopsida; order Poales; family Cyperaceae; genus Carex; species Carex rostrata. Next base: position 139,118 of record CAXKVT010000015.1, on the reverse strand, counting down.
TATGAGTTTTATATTCATGCTTTCTCTCTGGCATACCTGAACAAACTCAGCTCCTTATATGCCGACTCTGCCCCGCACAACCCATTTGTTTCACACAGACTTCACTTGAATGAAGCTTCTAAGCCGAGACCTAGATCTGCCCATGGCAGCGACGGAGTACAAGCGTACGACTACTCGTCGATGCTTTCTTCTCTAAGAGAGGCGACAGAGTACGAGAGTATGAGCGTATGACGATCTAAGAGAGGCGATCTGGAGAAGAGAGATAAGAGCAAGGCGATCTGGAGCATAATCGGGTTAATTTACAGTATTCACTTTGTAGTTTTACAATATGCATCTTGTGGTTTTACAGTATTCAAAACATATTATTTACTAATCTATTTAAGTTTCGTTCCTTCTAGATTTGAATTGATAATCATGATTTCTTTGCTTCTATTAAAGTTTCATTTGAATTGATATAGTCTCAGGCGTGTATGCATTATATGAACATTGTATTCAAACAAAATAGTAATTTATGCGATTTTTGTTGTATTTTGCTTCTGTCATTTATTTTTTTGTTGTATTTTGTTTCTGGATGTTTGAAAATTTGAATGACGTTTTTTATAAGATTTGTTATTTAACTTACAGCATTGAATGATGAATTTTATAGGATTGGTGCATGTAAAATGACATTTTTTCTTTATGTTTGAAAATTGTTATTAGATTGTTTTACATAAGTTACATCTTTGAATTATGAATTTTACAGGATTGACGCAAGTCAGTTTTACATGATATATTTGTTATTTTTTAAATGCTATGTATATCATTTTATGTTATAAATGGGTTTGGTTTATGGTATAGGTGACAAATTTTACAGTATATAAGTAATGTTTTCATATGCATTTTGTATTAGTTATTATGATATGTGTATGTTACATTTTATATTAAGTAATTTACAGTATATAAGATATACAAATACAGTGTTATGAAGACATTTTGATGTACATCATTATATATTTTTTTGTTTGTGTCTAACATTCTTTAGTATTGATTTTTATAGTTTTGCTCCAATGGCTTTTGATTTGAATGAAGATTTGGCAAGTGAAAATTCTAGCGTGAATAGTGTTGCAGAAATTAGGGTTGTAGAAATCAATTTACATGCCAAACCCGATATTGTGGGAGATCTAGGAATTGAAGAATCAACAGAGTCAAACATTAGGGTGAACAGATTTTTGTTGAACAGATGATGGATGTATGTATAGATTTAGAAATTTTACAGTATACATGGTATTATTTTATGGTTTATATTTTGAAATTTACAGTATACATGATTCTTTGCAGGTTTTAGTTTAAGCTGAAATGTAGCATTTTTTACATTTTATCTTACAGTATACATGGTATTATTTTATGGTTTAGATTTAGAAATTTTACAGTATACAAGAATCAATTGAAAATTTACAGTATTATTTGAAAATTTTACAGTATTCAAGATTCAATTTTACAGTATATATTTTACAATATACAAGATTCAATTGAAAATTCTATTGTATACAAGATTCAATGTTGCAGTATACAAGATTCAATTAAAAATTCTACTGTATACAATATCAATTTTACAGTTCTACTAATTCAATTTTACAGTATACAAGTTTCAATTGTAAATTTTACTATGTAGAAGATTCAATTTTACAGTATACAAGATTCAATTTTACAGACAAGATTCAATTTTACAGTATACAAGATTCAACCCAGTGCGGAAGCTAATAATTAACTCTAACTGCCAATAACCGCTAATAACTAACTCTAACTGCCAATAATTTCCTATAACTGTAATTTTCGAAAGTACAATTTGAAAGTACATTTATTTTGTCATGTTGTGCAAGTTGCAATTTTTTTCTAACTATCATGGGACCACTTCAAATAGTTGCTGGATGTTTTGTGATTAACTGATATATTTTATGTGATATATTGTATAATTATACAATATGTAGAAGTAGTTTTATAGTATTTACGCAAGTCAAAGCTGTAGACAAATAGTGGACAAAATGCTGTGGACAATTAGACGCTTCCATATTCTTCGTCATGTATATATGCAGTTTGCAAAACGCCGATTCACATAAGCATTGAAACGCAAAAAATAAAACGCACTGGATGCACCGTGTGGTAAAGATTCTATTGTAGGCTAAAATGTTTTGGCTTCAGCATGTTATCGTCTAAAACTGTAGATTACTGTCAGTCTGCCCGAATTAAGTTTAATTAAGCATTGAATCCGAGTGGGCCAGATCCATTGGGTAACATGCTCATAACTCGCTTCCTCTCGTCTTGCAATAAATAAGAGTAAGTAATTAGGAACAAAGATGCTACTGATATCAGGTAAAATAGTTTTCATAGTATCATAAATGGTTAGTGATTCGTGTACCCCTCCACAGGAAGAGATGGGAAAATAACTACCATCTAATTTTGCCTTGTCCAGTTCAGTCCATAAAGAAGGGTCCCAATCCAGAGCAAGCTAGTTAGGACCGCTCTACTCTAGGTGAGACAACGCTCTCTTTTTCATGAAATAAATGGATTTCAATTAGATGGACTTTTAGAGTTATGCTTATCATCAATACCTCTTAATGAGCATATGCATATCACACCCTAATTTTGCTCTTCAAAATGTTTATTATACCAAGCATCTTCGTCATGTATGCATTTCACAAAACGCCGATTCAAACAAGCATATTGAAACGCAAAAAATAAAACGCATTGGCTGCGAATTGGACCGTGTGGTAAAGATTCTATTGTGGGCTTCAGCATGTTATCGTCTAAAACTGTAAAGCACTGTCAGTCTGGCCGAATTAAGTTAAATTAAGCATTGAAACCGAGTGGGCCAGATCCATTAGGTGACAGGCTGATAAGTGATAACTCGCTTCCCCTCTTGTTCTTTGTCTTGCAATAAATAAGAGTAAGAGATGAGAAAATAAGTAGCATCTAATTTTGCCATTTCCAGTCCAGTCTACAAAGGAGGGTCCCAATACAGAGCAAGCTAGTTAGGAGTTAGGACCGACCTACATCCTCCCTAGTCCCTAGAGACAACGCGCTCTTTTTCAGGTCCATACCATAATAGCTTTGTCGCCTCTTATAACTTATAACTTATAACTCATGGCTACTGTTACTACTGTAAGCTTGACGCTTCATACCAAGTCTTATTTTAGATCGGTCAAACCGCAAGAGACATTTAATTTAATTTATACAGTCAGATCTAATATGAACCATCAAATTTGCAAAAACTATCTCATGCTTTTGATAACATTGTTAGTGTAATAGTGTTCTCATTAAAATCGGTACAACCACTTTTAAAATTATTATCTACACAAGAAATTAATATTTTCTTTTTCGGAAAAGGATCCAATTAATACCAATGATTATTACTTATTAGTGTGAAACAACGTCAATTTTTTTTTTTAAATTAATAAACTTAAATGATATATTTTACATTATTTCTGTTATGTTACATGCATATAAAAAATCGTGAGATTTTGACATTATTTCGATAGCCATCAAGAAAACATTGCTCTGACATCAAAAATAGTTATTTGAATTTTAATTTTGTTGACATTGGATCCATCCATATTTTTCCCATCTAGAAAAGAATCACAAGCAAATTGATGCAGTAATCTGTTCATTTGTTACAGAATTATGCAGAATGGGATTTTACATATTCAAGAACCCACTATTCAATTTGCAGAAACCATCCTCATAGGGGAGAGGGGGGCGTCCGACGCCCATTGGACCACTTTTGTGTTCGATGGGTTCTCTTCACCGTCGGATCTGCTTTAGGATTCGCGCCCACAATTTCGCGTCTGCTTTAAAATCCGTACACACGAATCCTAAAGCAGATCTGACGGTGAGAGAACCCATCGAACACAAAAGTGGTCCGATGGCCATCGGACAGCCCCCTCTTCCTCCTCATAGATACGTACGGAATTGATTATGGAAACGTGCTTAAACGAATTTAGTTGTAGGAAATCTTGATATATTTTTAAAAATATGTGAAATAAATGTACAAAACATTGAACAAGCCAAATGTCCACATTGGTTCATCATACACCTGACCAAACAAGTTTTGATTAAAATAAAACATGTATAAAACACCAAACAAATATATATATAAATTAAAATTGATAAATTTCTCAGGATGTCAATTTAATTAGCTGCTCAAACTATGCAAATACCAAATATTCGTTATAAACAAAGAATATGAGCCAAATCATAAACACATTATCAACTAATATAGATACCTAATTATCCCCTGTATAACCAGTGTAATGCAAGTGTGTAAAAAGAAATAGTTGTAGCACACAACATTGTACTGGTTTTGAGGCACAAAACTAATACAAAATGCATAGGCAGCTGGAATAACCTGTCTGTAGAATGCCAAATGTTGCCAAAACCAGCATCAGTATAGGCTGCAGCAGAAAACCACTCGCATAATAAACACATTACACATTTTGTTCTCATCTATTATTATTTCATTCTTCCAAAAAAAGGCATTTCACAATTATTACCAGAGACTAATATAACAAGAATTCTAGATATATATCTAATGGTTTCAAGGAACATTCAACAAGGCTGCTTACAAGTTTTCCGGAATAGCATGCAACTGCTATAATAACAAGAGGAAAAAACTGACAAGTAGTCTTGAACAATCTACACCAAAAATATAGTGTTCTATTTTGCTTGCACCAAGTATAATACAAAACTCTGCTACTGCACTTTTAGGGTACAAAAAGTTTACAAAAATAAATCAAACTCCAGAAAGGATGCAAAAAGATGAGCCAACTGAATTTTCATGGTAATATTGGCATAATCTATGAGGGCAAGGAAAGAGATATAAAGAGAGGGTGGGAGAGACTAGACTTGCCACAAAAGGCCACAATTCAGAGGCCATTCATGATCATCAGGTAAAATTGAAATACTTACTTTAAAGAAGCCACAACTAATGATTTATATATGGAGCTGCATATGGGCAATACAAAGTTAAGTTTAACTGCATCTTACATAGAAATACCTGGTTGTTATGCATTAGTTCTCCTTTCCTTTTTCTTTTTGTTTCTCAATATTATTTTAATCAGCTCATACAATGCAAGCATATTATACATAGAAATAAGCTCATCAAATGGTCAGTTGTCAAGGGTGAAGGGACTACTCCATGTAGAATAAAGTCAGAAAGTCACTATTCTCACCCCTTCCGACCTCAATATATATTCACTCAGAAAGATCAGGTTATCTTATCATCACCAGCTACAACTCATCGTGATAATTTCAGATTTACTTAACGTTGATTATCCTATTACTAAAAATAACATTACAAAATATTACTCAAATACTCACACTATACCAACTAGTAAACATACTACAACTATCCTAAAACTTCGCTACTACACCTTGACTTAAAAGAGAACTACTTCATAGAACTTGTCTTCAAATATTTACCATGACCTCCTATTTATACTTGCTCCATGGGAGCTAAGGAAACATCTAGACCTAAGATATTTTTAGCATCCATCTAGATATTTATACATCCTCAACTACAAGATATTTTATTTAGTAGCTTCAAGATAATTCTTGATATCTTCATGAAAATTAATTATGGACTTGGGTCTTAATTTGTTGCTGACTTCAACACTCCCCCTCAGCACCAATTCGGTGTTGTTTTGATCTTCGGTACACATTTATCTGGGTTGTCATGTTTCTTGCTCCTTTCAATTTTCTGAGCATAAAATTGCTCAGACATCTGCACTCGATCTTTCAAAATAATCTTCTTCGGAAGTGAAGGTTCTGGAATTTTCTTATCATGCTGATTTGGCAAAATTCGTCGTCGAGTTTTCTTCTCTCGACGGATCACCTGATGAGCTGCATCTTCTTGCACGAACTCTCGTATGGCAGCCTTCTCCGCAACAACGATACTCCTCTGTGTCGTCCCGTCATCATCACCACCTTCCTTGGTGATGGCCTCCAACAATAAATGATTAAATTACTATAATTAGATTGTTATCTAGGTTGCGGACTGGTGGTTGAAATAGGAACAAAGAAAAAGGAGCTTAAAAGTTTGTCGTAAATATAAAAAATAAACAACTCTCTCATAATGGACAAAAGTCCGGATTAGGAAGAGGGACCTCTACTTGACATGAGAACATGGTGTCATGTTTTTATACAATTTTTATTTTTATTTTTAGAAACTAAAACTTAAATTACCAGTAAAGAGATGGATTGCTTTTTTTATTAAATAGACGGGACTGAACTAATGATTTAATCCCATTAGGTATCTATTGGGACCAGATCAATGGTTCATCCATTCATATAAAAAAAAAAAAAAAAACTATTCATCTTGTCTTCGTCAATTTGAAATTTTTAATTTGGAAAAGTAACTTTTTCCTGTTTTAGTAATCTCTTTTGTGGGCCCTCTGCCTGATTCATACATTATTTTCCTAAAAGGAAATGAAATGAAAAAGTCGCTGACGCAAGAATCGGGTACTAATTTTAACAGCTATCTTTTTAATTCTCACAGATATGAGGTTAGAGAAAAAAATAATTTTGGACCTAATTGCCCATTCTTCAATAAGGAAACAATAAAGCTGGAATCTATACAGTCGGTGATCATTAAAATATTTATGTTGCTCGATTTTAAATCTCTTAAATTAGAAGGCTATCATGATGTGGATCCACCAACATTTATTTCCTAAAAGAAAATTTATAGAGGTTGTTTGCTTTTACAGTTGAGCAAAAACAAAGTTAAATTATCAAGTGCGCTTCAATAATTCCAGAGACGATCAGATTATAAATTTCTCAAGTTTCAACTCAACAACTCAACAACGGTAATTCAATATTTTTAATTTTTTTTTAAACAGTTTTAAATTATTTTACTAAAAATACAAAATTACATAATATAAGTATAACTGTAATTTTTAACAATAAAATTACAGGTTTAAATGAAAAAAACTATTTTTTTTTTACTAGATGGATATTGATGAGTCGGCGATTTCATTCGAACATGAGGCCGAAAAACTTGAATTGCTCAATTTCAAGTATGAAACTCATGAAGATTTACTTAATGGTGTTATAGCATTTTACTCAGCTAAAGGATACGCATTATCGATTTGTAGTTCAAAGTCAGAGAGATATGTGGTTTTACAATATGATAGAGGTGGTCAATATTGTGATACACGCGATATGCCATTAGATGAAAGAGAAAAGAAATCCGGAACACGTCGGATTAATTGTCCTTTTAAAATTAGGGGTAGAAGGACAGATGAAGGAATTTGGATAATTAAAATACATAACTTATCACACAACCATGAAGCATCTGCCGATATCTCTGGCCATCCTTCTCTTCGACAACTATCACAAGAAGATATCGAGAGTGTTGACCACCTGACTCAATCTGGAATACCACCCAGACAAATTCTCTCTTCTTTACGCCAAAAGAACCCGAAGCTTAAAGCTATCTCCACAACAGTATATAATGTGAAGGCAAAGATTCGTAGAGAAAAGTTAGGTGGTCGAACAATGATTCAAGCTTTATTTAAAGAACTAGGAGAAGGTGGGTTTGAGTTTGATGTTTTACATGATGAAGGTGATACTCTTACACATCTTTTTTTTATCCATCCTATGTCAATCACTCTGGTTAAGAATTTCTCGAGTGTTTTCATTATGGATTGTACCTACAAAACAAATAGATATAAAATGTCACTTCTTGATATTGTTGGGGTCTCATGCTTTAACACATCATTTTATGCTGGTTGTGCATTTCTAAAGAATGAAAAAGAAGAAGATTTCATATGGGCACTGAACATGTTTAAAAAAGTTCTTCCAAAAGATACTCAACCTTCGGTTATAATGTCAGATAGGCAACAAGCATTTATAAATGCAGTAAATGTGGTATTTCCAGCTACTACACATCTTCTTTGTGTGTGGCATATTGAAAAGAACTTGATGACAAATTGTCGAAAATATTTCGACAACAAAGAGGAGTATGATATTTTTCTATCTATCTGGAACAAGGTAGTTTATTCTTCAACCGAAGCAAAATTTGATCAAAGTTGGTTGGAACTTCAATCACTTTATAAAGATAAAAAAAGTTGCGCTGGATTACATAATAAAGGTACTGTATAGTATTTTAATCTATTTATATGAACATTATTTTATTTATGTAGTTTTTTTTTAAGATTAGTGAGAAAAAATGTCACTAAGGATTTATATTAAACTAAGAATCATTTACAATTCCTCCATGCTGAAAATTAAATTACATTATAATTAGAAATTGAAACTTATAAAGTGAATAGCATTGCTAAGAGGGAGTAGTATATTTTGGCTTGATCCATCTATCAAAACTATTGAAAAACTAGTATATTTTTGGCTTGATAAGAATCACCGACAATGGAATAATTAGGCACATATAAATAAGGATAAGGTTTCTTCTTGATAACAACAAGCAATGCATGATTTGATCTTCTTGGATTAAAATATAATGTCAACATGTGTTATTTTATTTATGTAGTTTCATGGTTTCAAATATAATATTTTAATTCGATAATATTACAATATAATTGGAATTTATTTTGTAGGGTTTACTACCATTGAAAGAAAAATTTATTGGAGCATGGACAGATAAGTGCTTGCATCTAGGCAATCGTGCATCTTCAAGAGCTGAAGGAGCGCATGCAAAACTAAAAATGTATTTGCAAGTTTCAACAGGTGATTTTCAACAAGTAAAAGATAAATTATGTCTTGCAATCAAGCATGAATTCAATGACATAAATGTGAAACTCTCAAGCGAAAAAATTCGTGTTTTGCATAATTGTGATATTCGGTTGTTCAAGAAACTAATATCGAATGTCTCAATTTTTGCTTTGCAAGAATTGTACAAGCAATATGAAAAGACCAAAAATATAGCAATCAATCCTGTTTGCACGGGAAATTTTGAGGCGACAATGGGTCTTCCATGTGCTCATAACATGATGAACTTCATAAATTCAATGTTACACCTAGATTTGATTCATCCGCAATGGAGAATTGATAGAACACTCTTGAACACTTCACCAATCAATGTGACTAATGATGTTGATAATGAAATCATGAGTTTACTTAATGAGTTTCAATTCAAGTATCAACAATGGCCTATTCACAAAAAGGAAGCTGCTAAAGAACTTATTGCCAACTTTATCTCCAATTCCGAGTTGATACTCGAACCAAAAGTGCCACCCAACAAGTGCATGCTACAACGACAAAGAAAACAAAGAGCATTAAGTTCTATCAAGTGAGATCCTTCTAAATTTGAATTTGTGGAAGCATCGACAAAACACAAGTCACATGCCAACAATCAAGCCCCTCAAGTCAATGAATTAGTGAATGAAAATGAAGACCTTACTATGACCTTTGAGAATAATGTTACTACTATGCTTAATTTAAATGATTTTTCTACTTTTTGAAGTTGTAGTTTTATTGTTAGAATGATAATAAATTGTCCATCAGACACATTTGAATTTATGTTGTAAGAGTAATAATTTTTATTTTAGGTCGTATGCTTCTCAACTTTTTGTTATGTTTTGTTTGTTAATTTGTTAATTTTATAGTTTGAATTTGTATGGATCTTAATGAATATCAATTGGTCGTATTATAGTTTAAGAAATATTCTATGTTATAAAACGGATAATATACTTTTATATATTATAGTTCAATTCTTTTTTTAATTTGGATTACATTTTATCATTATTATTATTTTATATGTTTAAATATTCATTTTGTGTCTGCATAATATGGTTTAGAAAATAATTTATTGAATAAAATAATGTTTTATAGAGATATCACTCCTGCTTGCGTAAGATCACATAATCAACTATTACTATAGTTAATGCGGACAGATTCTCTTCCTAATTTAAAAGATTTATAATTTAGTTACATTATTTCCTTATTGGAGAATGGATAGTTTGGTCCACAAATTATTTTTTCTCTTACCTCAGATCTGTAAGGATTAAAAAGTTAGCTGTTAAAATTGATCCCCGCAAGAATCATTCTTGATGCAACATAAAGTTGCAAGTTGGAAGTAATGGAATAGTAAAATTAATGAAAGGTGCATAATTAGATACTATATTACCTTGATTGAGAAACTTAACTAGCTTTATGACTTTTTTTTTCTAAAAAAGAAAAACTAGGTTTATGACTTGTTTGCATTATATATATATATAGTGGTGAGAGAAATGGTTGGGATAGTCAGCTAATTTAAATTGAAGAATAAATTAATAAATTATATTAACAGGTCTTACTAAGAGAAAAAAAAAATAGCGAGCTAAATTATAAATAGTTGGTAAATTTTGTAAGAGTAAGGCTTGGGTGCTATGGATAGCATAGAGGCCTCTATGCTACGGCTCAATATTCGAGTTTTCAAAATCCAAACGGTCAATTCGAACCGTTCATCTTATTCTCCATATTAATATCTGCTTGGAGACCAAATTTTACATTTTTCTGAATTTTTTTACTATTTATTAAGTATTTTACAAAATTGTTGATCCAATGGTGGCTGCACAAAACAGTAAAACCGTTGGATTAGCGATTTTCAAAGTGGCTTAATAAATAGTAAAAAAATTCAGAAAATTATAAAATTTGGTCTCCAAGCAGATATTAATATGGAGAATAAGATAAACGGTTTGGATCGACCGTTTGGATTTTGAAAACTTGAATATTGAGCCGTAGCACAGGAGGCCACTATGCTATCCATAGCACCCCAGCCTAACTCATTTTTTAAAACCAATATTGATTTTTTTTTTTTTCTAACCTGACTCGATCCGAAGCAACTTGAAAGTTAGTGGAATATTATCCTCTGTCTGTCCATAATCGATTTTCAGTTAAAAGAAGTAAGTTGAAAAGATTAAAAACTATATCCAAATTGACGTGTTGCAGACAGTTGCAGTTGCAGATTGAGGGGTTCTCGGGTAGTGGATTGAAAAAAACCGGCCGGTTCAGGACTGGATCGGAGCATCCGTGGAACCAATTCATATTGATTCGGATTGCAGTCAAAATCCAGACCGAGGATAAAAAGAGTCTTAGTACAGTTTTTGGTGGATTTTTTTTCCACTAGATCCGGGCTAACTCAGGCGGTTCTAAACCCGTGGACCAGACTGGACCATAATCGGACTAAACCCGAACTAGACCATACCTTAACTGTGATACACTGGACTAAACCCGTGATAACTCGTGGACCGGATCGTGATAACCCATGATAACCCTTGATAATCCGGACCGTACCTAAACCGTGATAAACCAGAGCAAAACCGGACCGGACCGTGCCTAAACAGTTTTTTTTTTAAATTATTTTTACCAATTTAACATGTTTGTTTTAAGAAAAAAAAAAAACAGACCCGTCGACCCGTATGGACCGGACCGGACCGTGCCTAAACAGTTTTTTTTTTAAATTATTTTTACCAATTTAACATGTTTGTTTTAAGAAAAAAAAAAAAAAGACCCGTCGACCCGTATGGACCGGACCGAACCGTGTGAATCTGGACCATGGCCCTAGCACGAATTTGGGCCAACCATTTCAAATCGGACCCGCTGGACCCGAACTGTGTAGACTCGTGAACTCGTGAGAACCGTGGACCGTGTAGAACAATGAACCGGTGGAGTCTGAACCGAACCAGCCTGTTTGCAATACACTACTCTCGGGTGGTCAAGCTCCTTTGTAAATAGAAATTAACAATTTAATCCTTTATATTTTATAATTTTTGCAAGTGCTAATATTTTTGAACACTTTTTCATGTGTGTAATTTGCATATGTTACATTAGGGATGTAAAGGGATCAGATATTATCCGATTTTATCTAGATCCGAATCTGAAAAATTATCTAAATTATCCGATCCATAGCCAAAAAATTATAACAGATAAGGATATGGTAAGACTTTTAACTATCCGTATCCGACCGTTTACACTTTAAACCACAACAAATGTGTTATATGTTCTTAAATTGATTTATTAAATTGCATATTGTACCAATAATTTATTAAATTAGATATAGATATATATTTTGATGAATAATATAACACCGTGACAAAATTACTGACTAATATTTTAATAATATAATACATGTTTTGTAACTAATAAACTAATTATAAAAAAATATCCGTATCCGTCCGATATCCAATCCGTATCTGTAAGGTTTAATATATGATTCGTATCCGTATCCAAAAAATTATAACGGATACGGATATGATAAGACCACTATCTGATGATGCGTGTCTGACTGTTTACACCCCTAGGTCACATTCTAAATGTCGGATTTAAAAATTATTAAATGAATATATTATTAGTAAATTTATATCCTAAAAAAAATGCATGTGCTTGCATGTTCTTTGAGCTAAGCATATATCTCCATCTCATGAACAGAATCAGACAACAAAAGGTCGGCGATCGTAACAAATTTAGACTGTCTCTGTGGTCTGTGTGGTGGGACCGTGGGACCGGTCATGCTCCTGCAGGACCTGATCGCCAGAAATAATTTAATTTGCGTCTGATTATTTACAACTTCATACCATGATTTATTTTTCCGGTCTTACCGCCTTACCGGTTAGAATAAATATCATTTAATTCCGATCAGTTTTTCTAATTTAGATTGGCCTTGTTAACAAAAAAGACTAGAGAATTCACCAAGTAAAAATTATTACATGTTTAATACTTACCAGGTAGCTGGTAATTTTGCAATTTGATGAATGAAATAAGAAATTGGGTACGCTACGACTACGAGGAAACAATGGACCCTTTCTGAACTACTTTTAATTGCAATTAGTTACAATTGATTTTTTTTGTTTTTTAATTCTTACAACTTGACTAATTAACAAAGCTGGTACGGAGACGGAGTACATGGCATCAAAGTACAAAACAAATTAAGCCTGAGAAAGTAGCTTTTTTGTAGTAGTAGGCGTAGCTACCTCTGTGACTGTGTGTGTTTGTTGAGGTTAAGAAAAAGAAAAATTGTATTTATTAATTAAAGACAAACTGCACAAAAATAGGACCAGGCGGTCCACGCTGCATGGCACCATGCAACAAATGAACAAATATACAAGAGAGCCCCCACATTTTGAAAACAAAGGGTTCCATCTCATGGGTGGTTAGGTTGGCTCACTCACTTTTCTGTTCAATTATTTCTGCATAACTGTATATGCTCCTAAATTTTATAAAAAACTTTTTTCACATTATTTTTTTAATTTTTTTTAAGAGTGAGACATCATAAATATGATGAGATATTCTTGTTTATGTTAGTAATTGAACACCTTAATTATATTATGAGCATGCTTAAAATGCATCATAGGTTTTGGACTCTAATCATGCTTTATATTTTTATTTCTGTTTTCAAAGTCTGAATAGTCGATCTGAACCATTCAACATGATATCTATGTTAAAATGTACTTGGAAACAAAATTTTATATTTTTTAGAACTTTTTTACTAATTTGTTAGATAGGTACAAAATCTTTGTTTTAGATGGTTTAGAATATTCTAAAAACAGTGACTTAGTACCTATCTAAAAATAGTGAAAAAGATTAAAAAAGAATAAAATTTGATTTCTAATTAAGTATATTTTAATATAAAGATCAAGTTGCAAAATGACCAAATTCATTCAAATGTACTTTAATCTGAATATAGAAAATATAGGGATGTATGTATAAAAACTACCTTAACTTTTCCAATGTTGACAATTCTATTCCCAAGTTGGCGCTGCATAGAGCACTGATATTGACATACTTGACATTTTGACAACTATAGTTGCTGGAATTAAATCTTGACTGGACCGGGTCTGATATGCCCCCATGGACCAAAACAGTACAACGGACGAGAGTTCTGTAAGAATTCGTATCCTCTGTGATGTCTCAAACTTTGCGTGACTTTATGGAAAATCCCAACCGTTTAAATATGTTCTGCACGAATCTCAAAGCACACATAATACTGACCCCCCTACATCACCCTCGAATAGACACCGGGCACGTCGGTCATGCAAAAGTTGAGATATCTCAGAGGATACGCACTCGTTCTATAACTATTGGAAAAATACAAGAGTGCGTATCTGCCCAGGTACCTGAGGTACAATTTAAACGAACGAACAGCCCAAATTAATCCTAGTTGGACCAAACTCAATTCGAAACCAGTTGGGACTGTGGGGTCTGCTTTGAGATTTGTGCAACATGAAAAAAACATTTAGATTTATGACTTGTACCTAGTGGATTGAATTCGGGTAGGGTACGGGTACCTCGGGTACGGGTAGGGCGGGTAGTCGGGTAGGCGGGTACGGGTAGGTCGGGTAGGGTTTTAAAAAAGTGTACCCTACCCGTTTCAAACCCGTGCCCGTCCCGGGTAACGGGTACCTCGGGTACGGGTAGTCGGGTAGGGTACGGGTATTTTTTTTTTTTTTTTAATACTGTTTTTTAGTTTTTTTTTCTGTTTTTAATATTATTTTTTTCGGCGGCAAAATAATTTTGAATTTTGAATTTAAAAAAAACGGGTAAACGGGTAAAGGGTAATGGGTAAACGGGTAAAAGGGTAAAGTAGGTCGGGTAAACGGGTGCGGGTACGGGTAAAACGGGTGCGGGTAGACGGGTTTCGGGTACGGATAAAACGGGTACGGGTTGGGCGGGTTTTTTTCCGAATCATTGAATCCGGTCCGTCTCAAACCCGTACCCGTGTACCCGTTTACCCGCCTATACCCGGGCACGGGTACGGGTACCTCGGGTAACGGGTACGGGTCGGGTAAAACGGGTCATACCCGTTCGGGTAAAAGCAAACCACTACTTGTACCTCAGGTACCTAGGGTGATACGGATTCAAAATACAAAACATCATGCTTTTATGATTGGTACTTGCACATACACCCGGAGGTAACGAGAACAAAGTACTCCGCCTACGGGCTTCCAATAAAAAAAAAAAAGAAAAAAACAAAGTACTCGTTGATTTATAAAATAAAATATTAAAAAAAAGATGGTTATATAGGTAATGTTTGGCCGGAATTTTTTTAGAAACCATAAATGAAAAAAAAATTATTATTACGAAACCAACTTGATTGTTTTGTTTTTTTTACAAAAATCATAAGAACCGAGATATCATTTCGGTTCCAGCCGTATTCACATATTTCGAGAAAAAAATACGTTGAAAAATTGTAAAAATACCTGGATCGAATTACCATTTCAGTCCCAAAAAAAAAAATTTCAAGACTGAAATGATATTTCAGTCCTTATGACTTTTGTAAAAAAAGAAATAGTAATCATGTTGGTTTCATAAAAATCTTTTTTTTTTTAATATGGTTTATAAAAAAAAATTCGTTTGGCCGAGTAAAAGTACGAGAATTAAATTGTTTATTTCATCTTATCTTTTATATTTTACACTTTATTTTCTAGTTGAATTTATGACTTAAATTAATCTGTCTAGAGAACTAAAATATAGAAAAATAAATCTCTATCTTTAACGGTAGACTCTATAAATAGAGTCAGTGATCCATTTAGAAAAGTAAAATAATTTCAAATTTACTCATCTCTTACTTCATTTTATTTTTGTTTTACTCATAATTTGACGAGTTAACTATGGAATAAGAGATTTATCTCTTACTCTCCAACCAAATATGACAAGTATAAAACTAGTGAGAATTCTTCATTGGATTATCCCATTTAGACTAAAATAGCTTGTAAATTAAAACGATAAATATAGAAAATGATAATATAAAAAAATTAATTAGTTACTTTAAAGGTGCATAAAACTTGATATAAGATTAGAATTGTAAAACAAGATACTTCCTAAATCTGATCTTTTGTTTACACTAATTAAAACTGTTCCAAATTTTCTCTCTTTTCATACATATTGCATTCCACAATTTATTTTTTAAGTTATCTGAATCTACAATTAATATGAAATTCACATTTCTTTTTCGCTTGAGAGCAACTATCAAGTTTCTAAAATAAAAAAAAGAAATTCATCATTTTTTTAGCATGCCCTTCAAATCAATGAAATTATATACTACATGCAGGGGCGGACCCAACCTAGTCTTGGGGCGGGGGGGGGGGGGGGGGGGGGGGGGGGGGGGTGGAGGCCCGTTGCTCCTGCCTGGATTTTGAAGTTTTATACAAATTTATATGTTCGGTTCGACTTTGCCTCTCTATGGACTTTTAGTTTGTAATTAATGTTAAATTTAAGATTAAAGTTATGATATATTTCTTGAATTCTAATTGCTAATTAGGATTAGAAGTCAGAGCAATATTTTTTTTATCTAATACTTGATTAGCTAATGGATTTGAACCCGATTAACTATTCAAATTTGATTTGTTATTTTCTTGTCCCTTCCCGACAAAAATTATGAATCCGTCTCTGACTATGTGCTGGAATTGACATTCTAAAAACAAACGGATATACCACAATCCACCACCAAGTAAACAAACATGCAGTAATATATGACAACTTAGCAATCATCTTGTTAATATATATTAATGATTGTAACAGAAACTATTCCGAATATATTGAGACAAACTTAAACTTTTGCTATTTACTACATTTTTAAAATATATCAAGATTTCCTACAACTAAACTCATTTACATTTTCATAATCAATTCCGTACATATTCATGAGTATGAATTTCCGCAAATTAAATAGTGGGTTCTTGAATGTGTAAATTCTCAGCCCGCATAATTCCGTAACAAATGAATAGATTACTACATCAACTTGCTTGTGATTCTTTTGTAGATGGGATAAATATGGATGAATCCAATGTCAACTGTTTTATGTTACATCTGTGTCTACAAAATTAAAATTAAAATAACTATTTTAATTATTTTTTAAATTATGATATTAATTATTTGGATATATAATGCATATCTTATATTACATGCATACAAAATGTATCAAAAACAAACAATATCAGTGGACAGTTTTTTAGTTATTTAATTTGACGAGTTAACTATGGAATAAGGGATTTATCTCTTACTCTACAAGAAAAAATGACAAGTATAAAACTAGTGAGAATTCTTCATTGAATTATCATATTTAGACTAAAATAACTTGTAAATTAAAACGATAAATATAGAAATCATAATTTAAAAAATTTAGTTACTTTAAAGATGCATACAACTTAATATTTCTTAGCAAAGTTAAGATTAGAATTGTAAAACAAGATACTCCCTAAATCTGATCTTTTGTTTACACTTTACACTAATTAAAACTGTTCCAAATCTTCTGTCTTTTCATACATATAGCATTCAACAATTTAATTTTTAAGTTATCTTAATCGAATCTACAATTAATATGAAATTAACTTCTTCTTTTTTCACTTGACAGCCACTATCAAATTTCTCAAAAAAAAAAAAAAAAAACTCATTTTTTTTAGCATGCTCCTCAAATCAATGAAACTATACACTACATGCAGGGCGCGACCCAACCTAGTCTAGGGGGGTCAGTTGCTTCTCCCTGGATTTTGAAGTTTTACACAAATTTATAGGTTCAGTTCGACTTTGACTTTCTCTGAACATTTGGTTTGTAATTAATGTTAAATTTAAGGTTTAAATTATGATAAGTTTTTTGAATTCTAATTGATAATTAGAATTAGAAGTCAGATCAATGTTTTCTTGATGGCTATAATACGTTTTGGAAAGAGAAGTGATGAAATAATATGTATTGGATTTTTTTACTGATTTTACAATCTATTCTCAAGGCCTTTTATAGACTGAGAATTATATGCTAAATGATATAGCCGTTGGCTACTTTCCTAATGTACAATATTCTAGATTTTCCTAATCTCAGAAAATTATGCTAGGTACTAAATTAAGCTTGACAGCTAATTCAAGATGCTAGTCTAATTTCCTTTCTAAATGGTCAATGATGATTTTCTGAGACCTAAACTCTATTTTTCAACACTCCCCCTCAAGTTGGGTTTGAATAAATTTATAGAATCCAACTTGTACAATATATTTTGAAACATCCCTTTATCTAATGCTTTGGTGAAAATGTCAGCTAACTGATCCTGACTTCTCACAAACGGAGTTTCGATTTCTCCAGCTTGAACCTTTTCTCGTATGAAGTGACAATCCACCTCAATATGTTTAGTTCTTTCATGAAATACTGGATTTGAAGCAATGTGCCTGGCGGCTTGATTATCACAATACATTTGCATTGGCCCTTCACATGGAATCTTCATATCACATAACAATTGCTTGAGCCATACTAGCTCACTAGCTGTTGATGCCATTGCTCTGTATTCTGCCTCCGCACTTGACCTTGCAACTACATTCTGCTTCTTACTTTTCCATGTCATGAGATTCTTGCCTACAAATGTGCAGTATCCTGTGGTTGAATTTCGATCAAAGTTCCCAGCCCAATCTGCATCAGAGTAAGCGAGAATATTGTTAGTATTGTTTTTTTTTTCATCCATATCCCTTGTCTAGGAGATCCCTTTAGATACCTAATAATTCGGTTCACTGCATCTAGATGAGTGGTTCTTGGTGCATGCATGAATTGGCTTACAGTACCAACTGCAAAAGCTATGTCCGGTCTAGAAACAGTTAAATAAATTAACTTACCAACCAATCTTTGGTACTGTCCTATATCCTTTAAAGGTTCACCACTTTCTGGTTCGGGTTTATTATTGGTATCCATAGGGGTATTAGCAGGTTTTATACCAAGTTTACCTGTCTCCTTTAAAAGGTCAAAGGTATATTTTCTTTGAGAAAGCAACAAACCTTTGTCAGAATGAGCAATTTCAATACCTAGAAAGTACTTTAGTATTCATAGGTCTTTGATGTCAAACTTTTCTTTTAGGTTTCTTTTAACATTATCAATTTCTATATTGTTATTTCCAATGACAATTATATCATCTACATAAAATAGAACAATTGTAGTTGAAGTGCTTGTGTGTTTAATGAACATAGATGAGTCAGCAGAGCATTTTGTAAAATTGTAAAGTAAAAGAGAGTGGCTAAGTTTGGCATACCATGCGCGAGGAGATTGCTTTAAGCCATAAATTGACTTGTGTAATTTACATACTAAGGTTTTGTCAAATTCATGTTTGTGACCTGGAGGTAAAGTCATGTAAACCTCCTCTTCTAAAGTACCTTGAAGGAATGCATTCTTAACATCCATCTGAAATAAACTCCAACCAAAGTTAACAGCAACTGATAAAAGAACTCTAACAGTGTTCATTTTGGCCACTGGAGCAAAAGTTTCTTGGTAGTCAATACCATATATTTGGGTAAAGCATTTTGCAACAAGTCTAGCTTTGTATCTTTCTACAGTACCATCACTATTATATTTAATTTTGTAAACCCACTTACATCCTACAGGTTTCTTTCCATTTGGTATAGAAACAATAGACCATGTGTTATTTTTCTCAAGAGCCTTTAATTCTTCTTTCATTGCTTGATCCCAAATGGGATTGTTTTTTGCTTCTTGAAACGTGGTTGGTTCAATTTGTTCAGAGATACTAGTTAAAAAGGCTCTGTGTTTTAAGGAGACCTTATTATAAGAAACATAATCTTGAATTGGATACCTTACATTGTATGTGACAAAATCACGTAACCTGGATGGTGGTTGTGTTGACCGAACTGGATACCTCCTAAGACTTGTATTTTGTTGACTTTCTCCCCCTATGTGTTGCTCCTCTGCCTCATTTATTTGTTCATCATATTGATTTTCTCCCCCTGAGTGCAACTCTTCTTCATTTGTACTTGTGCAATTTTCTTGAATTTTTGTACCTTCAAAAATTGTTAGTTCTGGAAGAGCAATATCATTTCTAAGTTGCGGATCCTCTTCTTTTTTATAAAATGGTACTTTTTCAAAAAATGATACATTTCTAGATATATATAATTTTTTGTTGGTAGGGTCATAACATTTATATCCCTTTTTTTGAAAAGAATATCCAACAAATATAGCTTTTACTGCATTTTTATATAATTTATCTTGTCGTTTAATATGTACAAAACATGTGCATCCAAAAACTCGAAGATGATCTAAGTTCATTTTTCTTTTGTTTAAAATTTCTAATGGACTTTTATTGTTCAAAATTGTGCTAGGTAATCTATTAATAAGATATATAGCAGTTAAAATAGCATCTGACCAAAATCTTTTTGGAACATTTGATTGAAAAAGCAAAGACCTAGTAACTTCTAATATGTGACGATTTTTCTTTTCTAACACTCCGTTTTGTTCAGGTGTGTTTATACATGTTGTTTGATGAAAAATTCATTTTTGTTTAAAAAACTCTAAAAAGATTTTATTAACATATTCAGTACCATTGTCGGACCTAAATATTTTAATTTTGGTACCATATTGATTCTCAACAAGGTTTAAAAATTCTTGAAATTTAGAAAAAACTTCATTTTTCGATTTAAGAAGATAAATCCAAGTGGTGCGTGAAAAATCATCAATAAATGTGACAAAATATTTAAAACCATCGTAAGAGTCTACTGGTACCGGCCCCCAAACATCAGAGTGTACAAGTTCAAATACTTTTTGAGGTTTTATTGGTAGATAATGAAAATAGTAGTCTAGTTTGATTTGAAAAACGACAAATCTCACAATGACTTGAATTTAAATTTGAAAATGAAAATAACTTATTTATATTTTATCAGAGGGATGACCAATCCTCCAATGCCATAATTCAGTTTGTTCTACATTATTATTAGCAACAAAAGCTTTATTCGAAAAATCTAAAATATAAAGACCATTTTCTAATCTTCCTTCACCAATCGTCATTCATGTTGTTTTGTCCTGAAATATCACAGCTTGAGATGAGAAAATCACATCACAATTTAAATCTTTTGTAATCCTACTAACAGACATGAGATTAGAATTAAATGTTGGTAAATGAAAAACATTTGGAATTTTTGTTCCACATAAATTAATTGTTCCTATATTTTTAATAGGTACTTGGTCACCATTTGCAACAATTACATTTTGTGGATTTTTTATTTTTTGTACATTTTCTAAAATTTCAATATTACCTGTCATGTGGTCAGTTGCACCAGAATCAATAATCCAATTTTTACATGAATTTTGGTGCAAATCAAATTTAACTTGACATGCAATACCTGTGTAAATACCTGTTATTCCAAGCTTATTTGTGATCTGGGCCACAATATTATCAAGTTGGGCTTGAGAGAGAAGTGGGCCTGCTGCTTGAGAGGAGACAGATGCGGATTCGGACCCAGGCAAAAACACGGACCCGATTGAGGCGGACCCAAATGGCATTGAGGCGGACCCGATTGGCTGTTGAACCAAGTTCACCTCTTTCTTCTCTGTCGCCCCTTTCTTCTCCCCTTCATTTGTTCTGTTATCACCTCCCTTGCGAGCTCCGTCACCTCTTTCTCCTTTCCTCTTAGGGCGGAGATGCGGGTAGAGGAACCAACATTGGTCTCTCCCGTGTCCCTCCTTTTTACAATTTTCACACTTTTCAGTGTTGTTGGCTCCCCGCGCCTCCCCCTTAAAACTAGGGTTTCGGTTATTGACAAGGAAGGCTTGGTTTTCGGTGCTTGGTTCACTGTTCATACCTTTTCTTCTCGACTCCTCTCTTTGCACTGTGGCTACAATACTCGAAAGAGAGGGGAGCTCAGGTGCCATGAGAATCTGAGCCCGAATTGGTTCAAAGCTGGTGTCTAGACCAGCCAAATGGGTGTAGATACGCTCAAATTCTACCCTATCTTGAAGAATTTTGGGATCACAAGTTGGTGGAAGGTGTTCGCTTACAAAGGTATGCTACAAAGTCTCAGGTACAACAAGTTGTACCAGTTTAAACCTTGAATCTACTCTCGTCTAAGGTTGCAAGTGCACAACCCTATCCGTATAGCATAATAAGGTATCGATCCTCAGGGACGGTTTAATTCGATTCTAAATTTCTACAAATCCGAGTTAAGTACTAGAAGTGTGAAAGGTTTGGTTTTGAATTCGTTTCAATTTCTCAATTCAATAACAAAAGATTGCAAAAGAAAGTAAATGTTTGTTTCAGTCAAGTTTAAAAGGATGTTTCCAGGGTTTCAGATTTCATCCTCAGCTTTGCCTCTCTGGACCTTCACTCGACTCCATCATCTCTGATGCGACCCTAGTGATGCGACCCGCATGGTCTCCCATGCGACTCGCATGGCCATCGAGTGAATGCAGCATTTCACCTGTTTCTGAGTTATTTGATTGTGCAAGGTTCTACTGACCCTACCCACGATTCCTGAGCCTCAACTCTCGTTTATTAGCACCAGTAACCTAGTAGGGAATTGCAATTTCACCTTCTTAGATCTACAACTTTCAACTCTCGTTTATTTGTATTCAATCTAAGTCAATTGATCGGTTTGCTAAAGGTATCCACTATCTCTCAATAAATGGAAATCTCACCTTTCGGTTCAATTGATCTATCTTTTCAGATTTCTAATCTACCTCAAGTGCTTGATTAAATTGCAAGAAAGATCTAGATCAAGATATTAGAAGAGATGAAAGATTCATTCAACAATAGTCAACAAAATGCAATCACACAATCTCAATCAAGCTTTAAAAGAAAGATACACAATCAATTGATCACAAGAACAACTCAAATTCAAGTGAAATACACACAATCAAAGCTTTAGACTACATCAACCCTAGAAACAAAGAAGGATCTACTCAAACAACATCATAAAAGAAGAGAGAAGAGATAGGATCATGATAGAACCAATTGAAGCAATCTTGCAAGGATCTTCCCTCCTTTCTCTCTTTCTTGATCAACACTCCAATTCTTGAGGCTTTGAATCTTCAAATTTCGGAACTCCATCTCTGGTAGCAGAGGTGACCTATTTATAGGCTTTTTAAAACGAGTCTTTCAATTCTGAGCCCTTATTGGGCCTTTGTTGTCTGCTCTGGAAACTCGCGATGCGACCAGCGTCAGGTCTGATGCTACCCGCATCAACCCTGATGCTACCCGCATGGACTCTGATGAGGGTCGCGTCAGATGTGATGAGGGTCGCGTCAGATGTGATGAGGGTCACATCAGATGTCTCAGAATTCAGTAACTTCCCTGATTTTGCCCGTTTTCTGCAACATAAGAATGAAATCGCAGCAGTACCACATTCTATGGATATTCAATGTAAAATACGCGATTTGGTGGTTTAAAAAGCAGATTTTGGTACAAGAATTGGTCGGAACAATAGATCAAATATGGAGATATCAGAAGGTAAACATATAACTCATCCCATTTTTTCTTTAAATTCCCATAGTACTCAGTATTTGGTCTATTTTGTTGTTTTATTTGAGCAATTTCTAGCTTGATCTGAAAAATGTGTGCAAAATTTTGTTGGTGCCCAAACATTTCTTTAACTGAATCCCACATCTTTTTGGCAGTTTCACAAAGCAAAAAAATTCCACTTATGCTTGGTTCCATGGAATTCAGGAGCCAAGAGCAGACAATATCATTGTTCATTTGCCATTGTTCTAGTGCTTGAGGATCAACCTCACCTTCTTTTAGGGGTTCTGGTTTTTTTATCTTGCCATTGATATAGCCTATCTTACCTCTGCCGCTGAGAGTCAATGAGACCGATCTTGCCCAGGACAGATAGTTGTTGTCGTTGAGTAGAGTGGCCGTGAGCCTCAGGTTTGGATTAGCATCGCCATTGAGCAACTGTTGACCACCTGTTGTTGCTTCTGCCATTCTTGTTTCGACTTTGTCTGTTGTTGTTGCTTATGTTATTAGGGTTTTGTGATTTTTGTTCTCAGGTCCTTTAGACCTGCTCTGATACCATAATACGTTTTGGAAAGAGAAATGATGAAATAATCTGTATTGAATTTTTTTACTGATTTTACAATCTATTCTCAAGGTCTTTATAGACTGAGAATTAATTATATGCTAAATGATATAGCCGTTGGCTACTTTCCTAATGTACAATATTCTAGATTTTCCTAATCTCAGGAAATTATGCTAGGTACTAAATTAAGCTTGACAGATAATTCAAGATGCTAGTCTAATTTCCTTCCTAAATGGTCAATGATAATTTTATGAGACCTAAACTCTATTTCTCAACCGTAATAATGTCAAAATCTCATGATTTTTTATATGCATGTAACATAACAGAAATAATGTATAATATATCATTTAAGTTTATTAATTTTAAAAAAAAATTGACGTTGTTTCACAGTAATAAGTAATAATCATTGGTATTAATTGGATCCTTTTCCGAAAAAGAAAATATTAATTTCTTGTGTAGATAATAATTTTAAAAGTGGTTGTACCGATTTTAATGAGAACACTATTACACTAACAATGTTATGAAAAGCATCAGATAGTTTTTGCAAATTTGATGGTCCATATATTAGATCTGACTGTATAAATTAAATTAAATTAAATGTCTCTTGCGGTTTGACCGGTCTAAAATAAGACTTGGTATGAAGCGTCAAGCTTACAGTAGCCATGAGTTATAAGTTATAAGTTATAAGTTATAAGAGGCGACAAAGCTATTATGGACCTGAAAAAGAGCGCGCTGTCTCTAGGGACTAGGGAGGATGTAGGTCGGTCCTAACTCCTAACTAGCTTGCTCTGGAGTCTGGACAAGGCAAAATTAGATGGTAGTTATTTTCTCATCTCTCATATATTTATTGCAAGATAAGAGCGGAGAAGCGAGTTATCAGCCTGTTACTGTTACCCAATGGATCTGGCCCACTCGAACATCAACTGTCTTTCTTTCTTTGAGTCTAAAATACAAATCACATATACATGCATGAGAGATGAAACCAAGACCAGTGATTATATGTGCGGACAAATTTACAATACTCTGTTAAAGGGTTGCAACATTTCTAAAGTCTGGAACCAATCTATATGGTTAGGAGCAGCTCAAAAGTTGAAGGGTGTGTACCTCAGTTCAACAGCACTGACCAGCAGTTCATTTATCATTTCCCAAGTCAACACGCTACGAAAAATAAAACAAAAGTCAGATATCACAATCCAGAACTTATTAGCAATGTTCTGTTTCAATTAAATTGGACTTGAGCTTTGTTTTTACCTTATTTTTTTTCTCTCTTTTCAGTATTTGCAGGGAGGAATTTTCTCTGGACGGTTTGTATGTGTCAACCAGTACAATTAATGCTTTGAAACTTTCTATGAATTTTTATTAGCTAGGAATTATAATAGAATTTGAGCTCCATATGTCTAAATTAAAACACGCTAGACGAAATTCGCTCTGTGCACAACCAACATGTACCAACACAGGTACACGATGGAGGCGTACAATTTCAAGAAAAGAAAATGACCATTGAATTTGGCGAAGTCGAAGCAACTCCTCCATAAGTGCAGTATAATTAAACAGCATGTTCATTAAAATAAGGTAAAATGTGTCACTTTAGCCAATTTGGTGTTGGTATGAAAGTGTTTCATTTTTTTATCATCTTTCTAGTACATTTAATTTATAAAAAGTTATATCTATTTCTGAAAAAAAACAAAAAATTTAAGTTATTTAATGATTGTTATTCAAAAAAAATTCTCAAAATATGTACAACTTTTTAGAAATTAAATGTAGTAGAAGGATCACAATATTACCTAGAAGTGACTTTTAAATCGGGATTAATAACTCAAAATCCAAGAATTTTTTTTTTTCAATAACTTATACAAAAATATATTAATTTTTCTTATAGTCGCAAAAAATCCGGATTGAAAAATGTTGATCCGGGTTATTTGTAACAGTCTTTCTATTAAATCAAATTATATAATATTCCATCTATTTAAATAAAAACAAAGTTGAAAAATGCAAAAAAAAGTTGAAACTGCAAAAAAATTTGCGGTTTTTTTTTTGAAACCGCAAAAAAGTTTTGCATTTTGGAATTTCAAAACAACAAATTTTTTTTGCAATAATTCAGTCTAAAACCGCAAAAAAATTTGCAGTTTGGATAAATTTCGAAATAAAGCGAAAAGCTGGATAGTTTCTGAAATTTCATATTTTTTTGGATATTATTAAAAATTTCAGATTTATTAACAGTTTGTATGATTTAATTTTCTTTTTCTTTTTCATGAAGAAAGGCAAGAAACTTGATTATAAATAATTTAGTAGATTTTGATGAGGGCTACTTTCCTTTTTATGCAGCTATATTCTGATACAGAGAATCAACTTGGGATCTATCCTGACTCCTGAGGAAATGACAAAATTAGAACGTGGGAAATGAGAATTGAAGTGAAGTGCAGTGAAGAAATTAAATTTCTGATTGTGCAGTACAACTACCCATTCGCAATTGAGGATGGTTCATTTTCACAAATTCAAGTCTCTCCTGCTTTCTTGTTTACTACAATTTGTGGTCCTTTTTTTTTTGCTCAGTCACTGTATGGGTGAAGTCCAAGAATTGTATGGTCTACACAAAAGGGACTGCTACTTTTTTAGGCCCCTCAATTTCACACGCACACGCATATATATCAAGGATTTCTACAAAACAACAAGCATCATTGATTTCTATTCTACAAAACACAGCTCCTGGAGCCATTCTATAACCCATTTGTACAATTTGACCACAGAAATCAATAATAAATAGCTTCACCAATCCTACAGATAGGTGGAGTAAACATATTTATGTCTCCACTCTCCACTGTTTTGTTATAAAAACCAAATCAATGATACTTGTTATGTTAAAAACTACTTCTATTAAAAAAAATATCCATACATATAAGATGTATATTCTACGAAGTATGAACAGATGTAGCAATTGGAGGTTCTATATTAGCCGGAATTAAGGATTGAGAGGTAGGAATGGATTTAAAATTTTTGTCGGGAGTGGAATCAGATTCAAATAACTTATAATTAAATTCAAACATATTAACTAATTGAGTTCAAATAGCTTATTAAATTCAAATCTATTAACTACTTATATATTATATAAAAAAAACAGCAAAAATAATTTCTTACATAATGAAAATAACAAAATTAGCAGCCATTTTTATTAATATCCTTAAAAAAAGGAAATTTTAAAAATAACCTTTGTTTTTTTTTATTATTTATGCCCTGACCACCTGGGCTTGGAGCGGCCCAGAATTCCCAGTGAGGCGCCCTAGGGACGGGGCCCACTACCCAATTTTTTTTTTAAATTTTTTTTTAATTATTTTCAATTAGCCATGTTATTATGTACTCATAAAATTATTTTTTAAATGTATTAAAAAGAAAATATGTTAGTTTTTTATTATGTAATACTTGTAAAATTACGGTTTGTTAAAAAAAAAAGATGTTAGTTTCAAGTCCTGACCGCCTGGGCCATGGGCGGTCCACTGCGGATGCCTATTTATTCGTTTTCTCTCTCTCTTCTCACTCCAACATCAGTCTACTTCCCATCTCAAAGGTAGAGAGAAGGGAGAAAGAACTGAAGGCGATCTCGGGCGATTTTCTGGGCGACTACAGCTACAGGTAATATTTAAATCTTTTTTTAATTATTTTTTTAAAAGATTAAATATTTTTAAAATTTTCTCATTAATTTCTAATTAGCCGTTGATTCCTGTACAATTAGTCTTTAATTAAGATAATTAGCTTTCCTAATCAATTACTGTCATTTGAAACCCTAGTTACAATGGCACCCAAAGTTGGAAAAAATAGAGGAAGAACTGAAACCGAACGCGAAGAAAAAAGAACACTTATTAATAAATTTTGGACGGTGGAAGCCTACACGATGAGAAATTTGGAAAGATTGTTTTCACCCAAAAATTATGAAGAATTCCTGAGCACTCTTGATCCATCAATTAGAAAAATGCTGATGGAAGGCTGGTAGACCGGGTCCCTCCACCTGGATGGGGACAGTGCTGCTTATGTGAGCTGAATGGAGATATGGTGGATATGTTCTTCTGTTATAAATGTGGCAAAGCTGTTCACCCCAATTGCATGGACCCGTATGCAGATCCGCTGAATGACGCTCGTCTCACTACGTGGGAGTGTCCTGCGTGCGTCCGTCGGGCTGAGGAAAAGAAGGGAGCAAGCTCCTCAACTCGTAAGGCTTAGACCCCAATTGTATGCTGTTGTAGTATTTTATATTTGAACTGTAACGGTTTGTATAATTGTTATGTTTGAACTGGTTCTTGCTGTATGAATTTTATGTTACTTTATTTTATGGACTCGACGGTACTGTATTATTTAGTAATGTATCTGGATTTTATGAATTTTTTTTTGTAGTATTTATGTTGAACATGGGCTGCATTATTTTTGAATATGCTAGAAATAAGTATAGTTCTAAAATAGTCTAACATAGTTCAACAATACAAAGTTCAACAATACAATCAAAAGCGCAATTAAAGTTCATAACATAGTTCAAACCAAATAAATCAATTCGCATGAGCAAAATAGCAAGTTTATCTGCCACCACGTCTGAATAAACTTAACAAACGACTAGTTCTTCTGGTACCAGTGGCAGGTGCGGCATTACATGTAGAGGCTTGGCTACTAGATGATTGGTTTACAGGAGGAGGGGTTGTGTTCTACCAGTTGCTTCAGCAACAACTCTAGCATTTTCTCTCTCGTTGTGTTCATTTATGGCATCTGAATATAACAACGCAATTCAGTTAGAAATATAATAAAAACATAAATAAATTTCGTACAATGCTACATACCTGCCCTGCGTCTGTCTGAAACAGAACGGTGAGCCTGATTTTCCGACGGTCGCCTACCCCCCATCTCGTCCATGGTCATGTTAGTTTGTAATAATCTAGAAGTCAATAATACGATAATTTATCATAAAGCTTTGTTCATGAATTGGATGATTAATATCATTTTGTTGCCTTGAGTATTATTGAATTTATGGATCATTTCGAGTTCATGACTGAAATTGTGAAACTCCATAATATAGATGATATATACTCTTAATCTTAAAAGGTCACTAACCAAGGTAATTAGCAGGAACACTAATTACCGCTATAAGGTTAGTATGTGGATTAAAAGATGGTTAAGTTTTACAAACCACCTGACACGAGATGTCATTTTAATCACATAGATACATGTTCTAGAAACATGGTATTTGACAGACCCCGAATGAAACATTAAATAGAATTGTGTTCGTGTCATTTATGTTTTCATTCAGTGTCACGTTCTAAAGTATGAGGTATTCATCTTTCCCACTAAGAAATGTATATGTGTGATTGTTATCAAACGCTGTCGGTAAAATGCAGTTATAACGGTAGCTCTTCGGTATACATGGCTTAGCTGAGGTAGTGATGGTTTACCAAGAATACTATTTGTCCCTCGTATCTCTATACGAGCTATAGCATCACTGGGCCCCTTGATAGAGTAAGATTATCAGCGCGCGGTATGATTACAAGAGTAATCATATTTGATAATCTGCTCAAGATCAAGAAAAGATTCAGTTAGCAAGGATGACACACATCTACCTTGAAACTAATCTGATAGCTATGAGACAGAAGAACAGACACAAGTAAATTGTTTACTGGATCGTGATATTGTACAGTACAGCATCATCTGTGTAATTGGATGGTCATGATGTGTTGCCAGATGCCGCTCATGATTATAGAAGTTAAAATGGTTTTAACTCTGTTTACCAACATAACACAGATCCTATTGGGTCACACCATATAGGAGTTAATCGGAGAATCTTATTTTGATTGATTATAAATTGGTTATGATCAATGATAAGATGGTTATAATTAATTGTACGTGTTATAATTAAATTATAAATGTTATGTAAAAATAACAAGCAAAAACATTGGTTAATTTATAAACGTGTGTGGCACGTTGTATAAAAGTTAACCGGTTAATTTATAAATGTGCAGGATACATTGTATAAATTATCGAAACAACAACCGCAAAAAAATATATATATAATTATTCAGAATAATTATACGAATATTATTTGTGTTCGGGCCGAGGGCATTCGGATCTTTTCAGATTCGACCTTATCCGCATGACACGTCATCGATCCTATCCAGATGACATGTCATCGATACCGAAACAAATAACCGAAAGAAAAATATATATATATAATTGTTCAGAATAATTATACGAATATTATTTGTGTTCGGGCCGAGGGCATTCGGGTCTTTTCAGATTCGACCTTATCCGCATGACACGTCATTGATCCTATCCAGATGACATGTCATCAATCCTATCCACAAGGGCAAAATGGTCATTTCACACCTATGTCACCTTGCATGTGTAGAAGCATGGAGAAGAATGTGGAAGGGTGTGGAAGGGGTATTTTGGTCATTTCACATATAAAAGGATGAGGTGTCAATGGCATATCTTGTAAATAGGCCGAACTTGGAGGGCATTTTGGTCTTTTGCAACCAACTCTAAACACTATAAATAGGGGTGGAGGGGTAGGGAGAGAAAAATATATATTCACATATATACATATGCACATTCACATGTATCTTTTCGTGCAGAAACGAATCGGTATTTTCTCTCTTTCTCGATTTCTCTCCCAAATAGTGTTTCGGTTGAGAAAAGAAAGTTATACGTAGTTGACGTATAATCTTGCGGGTTGTTGTGGAGAATATTTACGGGATCGATGAATAGTGTTTTACCGAATTTCGCGGTATGTCAGTTTTGCATATTGATGAAACTGAGCAATCGAAAATTTGTGTTTACGGGTTTTCGTCTTATTCCCGTGAATAGTGTTTTTGCATAATTCCGCGGTTTACGGTATTTCTGGCAGAAGAAATAAATCGCTCTCCGGTTAGTCCTGGTGGATAACCGATAGAGGTATCACACGTGTGATACTCCGAGTCGACTCCTTCCCTGGTGAGGCTCTACTCGCTCGGTCTGCATTCCAACTGTGATTTGGAAACATGGTATAAATATGTTATATTAATCTATTTAATTTGTAAGTAGATTAAAGTTTTAGAAATCAATCATGGAGTAGATCTGTAAAATGATTAAATTGGATTTTGATGCCAAAGAAATACTGAAGGTGGACAGCCTTGGAAAGTTTCCTGACATACCCCGTTTAATCCTGAGCTTAAGTTGGCTGTAGAAATTTTTGTTCTACGGTCATTCCGCACCTTAAGCCTAAACGAGTTTTGGTTACAGCACTGCCGAAACCCCAACAGGTCATTACAATACGCTTGTGTCTCCTCCTTCCCTTTCTTATCCATCCTTCTGAAGGGAGTATTCTATCACCGACATATGCAGGCCACTCATGCTGATCAGGATAAGAATGGAAAGATCCACCCCAAGTGGAAGCAAGGTAATCGGTACGGTACATGTCAGCAACATAGTGATCCTCGCAGTAGTTCCTCACTCGGCATACTGCCATCACGTGACTGCAGGGTATGTGACTTAGTTGGGGTCCTTGGCATGTACAGGTTACCGCCCTGGCATCTCTGAATTTAACCACGTACTTGTAAGCCCTCTTGACAAACGCCATAGTGACATCTGGTTTACGGCTGGTAGGAACGTACTCATTCAGATTCTGCACTTCGAATTCTATTCCATCATTACCCATCGGGATCACGGTCATAGTTGCACCTTTGTCCCTGTGTCGTCTTAGTTTCGCCTCCACCCTTGTTGAAAATGACTGGTTCATCCTTATTAATTATGCGGCCTTAGCACGCCGTTCCTAAAACCATGCATTTAACTTGTAAAATGTGTCCTCTACAACTGCAGCCACAGGCAACATCCGGCTCTGCTTGAATACTGCATTCAGCGACTCGGACCCGTTGGTGGTCATAATTCCCCAACGCCAACCTCCATCACGTGATTGATATATTTTCTCGTATGCTGGATCTTTGTTGACATCTCTGGGATTATTTTTGCCCACCTTCATTAAATAGAGATTTGCCTTTGGCATGTACTACACAAAAAATAAGGAAATAGAATAATGTAAGTAAACAATTGTACTAAAAATATTTGTTTTCTTAAAGCACAATAATATATGTAAACAATTGAAATACATGTACCTTTGCAAAACTGCTAGTCATCTCTACCACCCTTCTCGGCTTTTTCTTTCTGCAATTCCATCTAAATGTATCAGTAACCCACTTGTCGCCCCCGGTTGCCTTGGAAAGGTTCTCCGCAACGTGTTGCATACATAACCTGTGCACACACTGGCCAGTATGGGTTGACCAACCGTAATCTTCACGATCGAAAACATATTTTATTCCTTTGTGCTGGTCTGATATCACACAGAAAAACTTCCATTCTCCAATCACCCGTCTTCTTAAAAACTGCATAAAGAATCCTCAATTCTCACCATCCTCTTTATGAACAATTGCAAACGCCAAAGGCAACAGCTAGTTCTCAGCATTATATGCACATGCTATCAGTAGCCTCCCCTCGTAACGGCCAGACATGAAGCATGCATCAATGCTGATAACGGGTTTGATGTATGGCACAGCTTGGATACAAGCACCAAAAGCCCATGCTATGCACTTGAATTGTTGAGCTCCCTCTATTAGTACTCCGTCTTTATCAAAAAAGGGGCCATGCCATTGCTCATATACGGTGCCGACATTTGTACTTACCATGGCCTGGAGCAATGGTGCCAGATAGCCATATGGATCCTTCCAACTACCGAATATTTTGCAAATCGCAAGTTCATGACCTCTCCACAGCCTGTTGTATTTTGGGATTACATATTTGTATTTGTGTCTGACGGTCATAGCCACCGCCTTGATGCTCATCGATGGATCCAACTTAATGTCTGTCCTTGTGGACGCAGACTTGCATGTATGAGGTGGTTCACACTTCTTAATCATCCATGCTTCTCCTGAACCCGCAGGGGTTGCAAAAAGGCGGAACTCACAGCGCGGGTGAGTTTTACATAGCACAACTAACCTTGTTCGGTCCCTTTTGTGTATTATACATTTCCAGTTGCCGTGAACATGAGTCTCATTTATTTTCTTTATAAGTTCGTCTATGTTGGTATAAATTTGCCCTGCGGCAAGTTCTTTATTATATTCAACACGAGGACCAAAGAAACTAATGTCTGCCTCTTCGAAAGCTGTGGTGTCGTTGAATGTGGCAACCGGATGCTTATTCCCTCGACCTCTAATTGGGAATTTTTCTGCCCTGGACAACCCCGGTACATTTGCATCATCATCTGATAAGTCATCAGCTTCCCAAACCCCTTGGTATTCATCCCCCGTTTCCATTTTTCTTTCTGGTACAACATCAATAGCATCTACATCAATATCAATATCAGTTCGATTAACGGGTACTGGTCCTGACTCTGGCATAGTTGAAAATCTAGAGATTATGGGTGTCTGTCTCAGTGGTGGTGGTAACTCTTCAGTATTTTCTGGGGAGTTGTGGTATCCCTGGTTGTCATAACCGGGGTTGTGGTACCCCTGGTTGTCATAAGGGGAGTACTGGTGGTACCCCTGGTTGTCATAAGGGGAGTGCTGGTGGTACCCCTGGTTGTCATAACCCGAAGGTCCAGCCCTATTCCGGGGAACCCTCTTTGAATATATGTCCATTATCGGGACCCTACTAGCCACAAATTGAGTGTACACAACTCTCCACAAATTCGCATCTGTTATTGGAAACCTAACAAAGTAAGGTCTAACCCCCCCCACCTGAGTTGTCAATCCGTGTAACCAATTCTATTTCATACATGTTGGGGTTTACAGTAGTCTTTTCGTATATTAGCTGCTTAAGTTCTTGAAATGTGGTATTTTCATTAACCTCTAAGCCAAATGCGGCTTCTTTCGTGTACTGCACGCTGTCTGCACCCTTTTGTAGCTTACCGCCCGTGTACAGTGTAACTAACATCTTTTCTTTAACAAACTACATTTAAAAAATAATTTTATGAGTATTACATGACATAATTACGGGTACAGTAAGTGTACAGTAATTGCAACCATTAAAAAGAAATTAAAAAAATTACAATTTTGCTACAGTAAATGTACAGTAATTGCAACCATTACAGTAAACTGCTACAGTAATTGTACAATGCGCTACAGTACGTGCAACAGTTACAGTAAATTTGTAACAGTAATGACTAATTATTATATGACATAATTACAGCTACAGTAAAATGTACAGTGCGCTACAGTACGTGCAACAGTTACAGTAAATTCGCAATAATAATGACTAATTATCATAATTAAAAAAAACCCTGAATACTCAGCTTCTCGCCTGGAGAGAATTCTCAAATCGTGAATGGCAGGAAAGAGAAAACAGAGGCTTAAATCAGCTGGCATATGGGGTGCCCGTGGGGCTGGCGCCTCACTTGCCTTGCCATGTGGGCCGCCTGAGGGGCTGGCGCCTCACTGGGAATTCTGGGCCGCCCTAAGTCTAGGCGGTCAGGGCATAAATAATAAAAAAAAACAAAGGTTATTTTTAAAATTTCCTTTTTTTTAGGATAATAATAAAAAACATCCGCAAAATTAGCCTCCTACATAATAAAAAAAACAAAAATAATAATATTCTTTAACATATCATATACAGCAAAAACGACAGGGATGCCTCTCTTTATATATTGAATCTTCTCATCTTAAGAGGTCTAAATCTCAACTAAGTTTGTTGATCATCATTTTCTTCTTACTAACAAAATACGATATTTTAACACAAGAAGCAGGGATTACAATGTTATCGAACTAGATCGAATACTGACCCCGTAAAATTTCTCATCAATAGTGTAACACCTGGTAATTTTTATAATTTTCTATTTAATTATTTTGAACTTATCTAGAATATTATATAATTTGAAGGTATAAATTGTAAAATTTGCAAAACTTTGAAAAAAAAAATGCCAACGTGGCATATATGCATGCCACGCGGCATCCATGCGTGAATTAAACCCCTCAAAACTCCCTCCCAAAATAAAAGGACTTCTCTGTCTCCTGATCCGATTGGGGAGACAAAAATTAAAAGAAACCAAAAATGAAGAAAAAAAGAGGAGAAAAGAGAGAAATTCCGAGAAAATAATAATTATTTTGACAATTTTATTTATATTGATTATTATTTGATTTCAAGTCCAATTAGAATTCCAACTATATCGCGTTGATTCTGAACAAGTGTTACATCTCGAATTAGATTTCTGAATTAATCACTATCAGGTAACAATAGACTTCTCTATAATCTGTGTTTTCGATTTAAATGGTCAAATTTGATTTTAATTGGGTATTGAATTGGGTAATCGGATTATGATAATATATTTAACTGGAATATGGGGTCTAAATACTGATTTTTTTTTATGGACTGGGATATTGGGAATCGCTTGTTTTCAAGGATTTCAACTCGAATGGGACTATTGTTATTGAAAATCTAGACCCAATTGATATTGTCGGTTAAATATGTATACGTAATTTGATATTTAATTGTGTGGATTAATCCAATTCTATTGAAATAGTTGTTTACTGTTATTAAGCCAATTATAGGGAACCTGCATCGTTAAATAACTGGTTACTCGGCTTTGTAGCTGACTCTGTATTGTTTCTGTTCTTATCCTGTTGCGATGTAGGTTGTCAGGACAGTGGATGGATGCGAGGATATTGTTCTGTCGCGTCGCGTGCCTGGCCCGACCTCATAAGCTTGACAAAATGGTATCAGAGCATTCGTTTCCTCGGACTGTGTTTGGGTCCAAGTTTCATTTGTTATTTGGTTAAACTGAATATAATTGAATTGGATTCTAAACTTTCTATGATATACTTGGTTGGAGTAAGAATAGGCTATTCTTAGAACAAGACTATTCGGAATAGTTTGTTCTTTGTTTAGTTGGAGATGATATACTTTGTTGGAGTAAGAATAGGCTATTCTTAGAACAAGACTATCCGGAATAGTTTGTTTTTTTGTTTAGTTGGAGTTGAATAGCTAGAATAGTGAATTTAACTCTTTTGTCTTATTAGAATAACCTATTCTTATAAAAAGTTGAATTTAGTTATTCTAATAAGACAAATGAAAAATGACTATGTTAGCTATTTTTGTTTTGCAACCAAACATATCCAGTTTGTAATTAGTTTTATAAGTATTCTGAGTTATATTTGTCTTACCCAAATTGAAATTTGTTCTTTTAAAGAATTGATACATGAAATTGTTACAAGTATTATATTTGTGTTCTGCTCTGGTTTGAATAAGTGTGACAATTTTTCTGTCTTATCGGAATAGACATTATGGAATATTGATTTTTGAAATTTTGACTCGGTGATCTATTTGAAATTTTGATTGATTATTGATTTTGTAATATCTATCATTTGTGGTAACGTTAAATTATCATCTGATATATTTATTTGTCTGACAAAAATTTATAGCAGTATTGAAATTAATTGTCAATATATGTATGAAAAATTTATAACTTTAGTTCAAATTGATTATCATTTTCGATTGATTTGTATCTGATAAATTCGATTTTATTATCATCTGTTATGTTCCGATTGATTTGAGTATTTTTTTTTTTTGATATCCAGGTAGTGACGATTGATTTGAGTATCATCCGTTTGAATTTTGAGAACAAAATTCTTTTTAAGGGAGAAATTTGTAACACCAGATAATTTTTATAATTTTCTATTTAATTATTTTGAACTTATCTACAATATTGAATAATTTGAAGATATAAATTGTAAAATTTGCAAAACTTGAAAAAAGAATGCCAACGTGGTATATATGCCACGCGGCACCCATGCGTGAATTAAACTCCTCAAAACTCCTCCCAAAATAAAAGGACTTCTCTGTCTCCTGATCCGATTGGGGGGATAGAAATTAAAAGAAACCGAAAATGAAGAAAAAAAGAGGAGAAAAAGAGAGAAATTCCGAGAAAATAATTTTGACAATTTGTTTATATTAATTATTATTTGATTTCAAGTCCGATTGAAATTCTGACTACGTCGCGTTGATTCCGAACAAGTGTGGCATCTCGAATTAGATTTCTAAATTGATCGCTATCAAGTAACCAGACTTTTCTATAATCTATGTTTTTGATTTGAATTGTTAAATTTAATTTTGATTGGGTATTGAATTGGATAATTAGATTATGACAGTGTATTTAATTGGAATATGAGTTCTATATAAGTTTTTTTTTTTATGAACTAGAATACTGGAAATCGCATGTTTTCAGGAATTTCAACTGGAATAAAATTGTTATTATTGAAAACCTAGACCCAATTGATATTATCAGTTAAATATGCATACGTAATTTGATATTTAATTATGTGAATTAATTTAATCCTATTGAAATAGTTGTTTACTGTTATTAAGTCAATTATAGAGAAGCTGTTGTTTCTGGTTTTATCCTGTTGTGACGTAAGTTGACAGGATGGCGGATGGATATGAAGATGTCGTTCTGTTGTGTCGCGTGTTTGACTCGGCCGCCGGAGCATGACAAATAGTTTACTAATCATACCGCTAGATCATCCGGTCCAATTTCTGATTTTTTTTTAATATTTATATTTATTTACGATATATTAGAACTATAAAAAAATATTTCTTACGTCCATTAATTTATTGGATTGTATAAGATACGAGGAACTTGCTTGTCGGAGGTTTTAAAATTGAGAGTGAGAGTTACGATTTACGAGTTATAACTAATTGCTGGGTGGCCTTATGTTTTAACTTTTAAGTCATCAGCGAACACAAGTCATCAGTGGAAATCAACGGTTCACGTTACTTTGAATTTCGAACTATAATAGTTCGCGAACTTATTTCGAACGATCCAGGTCCAGTTTGAATTTGGTTTGAATTAATTTCGAACTATTTCAAATCAAATTTTTTATGAACTTTTTCGAATCAAACTCGAATCGAATCACGAACTACGAATTTTTTGTGCAGCCCTAGTTATATCTATAAATTAATTTTTTTAGTATTATCACATCGAATTTAAAATTTAGAAATATTTTTCATAGATTTTTTGTATACCTCGATGCGGATTAACATTTATTGATGCGTCCGATAGTTGCCATGTAGTTGTACCTTTTTTTTGCTTTGACAACAGCAACTAAAATACTAATAATCAAACATGTCAGTGTCAAATAACAGTCAATTAGACTGTAGAATGATAGAACACAAAAAATGCCTTACTTGTCAAGTTGTCATGCAACTTGTTTTATTAAGTTTTTTTTTTTTGAGAAATAACTTGTTTTATTAAGTTGCTATCGGTGATTTCCTTCATTATGTGTCCCTAGCTGCATGCCATGTCGATCTCTTAAACCAATGCAACTGTTTATTTTGACAGATAGCGATCTGAGTGTGAAAAGAATAAAATTTGCAAATTTATTGAATGATTAATATCACGTGATATACTCGCAAAATGTTTTGTAATGTTCGGAAGTGCATTTTTCTGGGCGGCGTCCATTTTAGAAAGAAGACGACATTTTGTCATCAAGGAAGGATACAATGCGACATAGTCCGCCAATGATATAACTCGAAAAATTACTGTTGTGTCTACATTACGAGAGAAGAAAACGAAGGCTCACCTATTTGCTAATTGGGCGCGAATAGACCAATTCACATTCTCTGACCTCACATATATATTATTTCAAGACATAGCAAATTAGATGATTTTACAAGTAACTCAATGCATGTATAGGTTTTCATGCTTTTTTTAATTTAACAAAAAAACCTATGTAATAGCTGCCTTGTAAATTATCAGATCAATGCAATCACGCACGAACATTCAACAATATATATATATATATATATAGAGAGAGAGAGAGAGAGATAGGCTACGGTGAGTTGCGAAGTAAAGCGACTATTTTACTTCACGCTCATATTTTGTGATTTTAAAGTTCAAAACGTCGATCCGAAACGTTCATCTTGTTCTCCATATTGAAATGTGCTTGGAGACCAAATTTTATATTTTTTGAAATTTTTTTACTATTTATTAAGCAATTTTGAAAGTCACTGATCTGATGGTCTAGAAAATTTTACTGTTTTTTACTGTTCACAGCAAAACAACAATTTTCAAAAATGCTTAATAAATAGTAAAAAAATTCCAAAAAAAATGTAAAATTTGGTCTCCAAGCACATTTCAATATGGATTAAATATCTAACGGTTCGGATCGGTCGTTTGGACTTTCAAAATAAAAATACGGCGTGAAGTAGAAACGCGTTTTACTTCTCTCTCTCTCTATATATATATATCGATTTGGCTAGGGTGCTATGGGTTGCATAGAGGTCTACGGTGCTACGGCTCAATATTCGAATTTTTTAAATCCTAACGGTCGACTTGATACTAAATAAATTTGAAAAAAAATATAAATTTTACATGTAAATGCACAACTAATGAAGTTAATTGGTTTGAATGATTTTAATTTATTGTTTGAAGTCGATCTAATAGATTTTGAAGTTGGTGTTATATAGACTCAAGTGATATTAATGTTATACTGACCATATATACTCTTTTGTAATATGTGGTACTTCTATGCATACAAATAAATAAAAAACAATACCCACTATATGTGACTAATTTGAGAGCTTCACGCTTTTTTCCATTAATTTATATTTTATAGTGTATATACTTAATATCGAAATACTTGTTGTTATTCTTTTAATAATAACATGAAATCACTCTCGAGTTATAATTTTTTTTGGAGGAAATTTCATGTATACCCTCAATGTTGTTCAAGTAATAATTTTTTTCATCTATTTGACTAATTTGCAAAACATACAATTATTGAATTTTACGATTTCTTCTATTTTGGAATTATGTAGGTTCAAGCCGAATTGGAATTGCAATGTAGAATGCTTGAACTGAAGAAATCATGAAGATATTTATCAAGAATTTAATTTGTAATATTTTAAAGTTGGTAAAATATTTTTGATGTTGTTTCAACAGGATAAAAACGTTGGTAACATTTGTAAAACGTTATAACGATTATATCTTAAGAAAATGCTGTGAAACAACTCGATCAAAGTCAAAAAAACATCAAAAACGTTGCTGTAACGTTTTAAAAAGTTATGGTTGTAATGTTTTAAAAAGTTATAACGTTTGTGGAAAAAGCTGTAACGTTTTAAAATGTTGGTAACATTTTAAAAAGTTGGTAACGTTTTAATTAATTTTCAAACTTCAGAAATTTCTGATTTTGATCAAGTTTTTACAGAGCAAAACGTTATGTAACGTTTTATAAACGTTGTAACGTTTTAGATCGTTTAAGCTGAGCTGTCAGACCATTTGAAAACCTAAAATCTCAAAGGAAAAACGTTGTAACGTTTTAGCTCAATTA
Organism: Carex rostrata; assembly: GCA_964058875.1. Lineage (NCBI taxonomy): Eukaryota > Viridiplantae > Streptophyta > Magnoliopsida > Poales > Cyperaceae > Carex > Carex rostrata. Next base: position 99,072 of record CAXKVT010000015.1, on the reverse strand, counting down.
GCTCATTTTTGAGCTGACTCTATAAATAGGGGATTGGGCTTGCTTCCCAAATTAAACCAGCCGTCCCTAATTGCAAAAGAGGTGATTTTCTGTGAGCTTGGTTCCACCATTGTTGATTGAGCTTAAAACTTCAATATCTCTCAAACAATCTCAAACCCACTTCATTAATCTTGAGTTAGATTAGGTTAGAGTGATCTATTTAGTGTTTCTCTTGAGCATCTAAACTTTGAGACTTCGTTCTCACCTCGAGTAGCTCGTGTGACTTCCCTTGGTTGTAAGGGCTCGCCGGCTCTCATCTCTAGTTGGCCGTGTGACTTACCGGTTACTTTGTAAGGGCTCACCGGTTCACAAGTTGTAATCCTTTCGTATTGGGTAATAGAAAGGCGCACCTAGAAGAGGTTGCGACGCTCCGGAGACGTAGGCCTTTATTTTGCCGAATTCCGTTAACATCTCGCGTGTCAAATTTCTCTAAACTCATCTATTTACTTTCAATTGCAATTTAATTTCAGTTTTTGAGCAATTAGTGGTGCACTTAGTGTAACACTCAACAATTTCAAAATTACGTATCCCCCCTCTAAACTTCAAAAATTCACAAATTTACCATTTTATTGTCTTTTACATTAAAACTTATTCTAAAGTTATAAAATACCCATTTTACCCTTAATTTATTAGGAGATGGGCTACGGTGAGCCATGAAGTAAAATGAGTTGGTGCTCCATGGCACTATATTTTTATTTTGAAAATCCAAAGGACCGATCCGAACCGTTCAACATGTTCTCCATATTGAAATGTGCTTGGAGACCAAATTTTACATTTTTTGGAATTTGTTTACTATTTATTAAGCCACTTTGAAAATCGCTGATCCAATGGTCCATAAATTTTTACTGTTTTACTGTTCATAGCAAAACAACAATTTTCAAAATTGCTTAATAAATAGTAAAAAAATTCCAAAAAATATAAAATTTAGTCTCCAAGCACATTTCAATATAGAGATCACATCTAACGGTTTGGATCAGTCGTTTGGATTTTCAAAATGAAAATATGGCGTGGAGTACAAACCCGTTTTACTCTGTGGCTCACCGTAGCTCATCTCAATTTATTAGAAGCATAAATAAATTTATAGCTTGCTTAAGAAAAATGTGGGCTTAATATAATTAATCACTTAATTAGAATTTAGGATCACTTAATTAGCTTGCTTAAAGCTAATACTTTATTAGAATTTAGAATTTTAAATACGGTAATTATAGAATTTGGGATGATAAATATGTAATTTCATAGTTTACGAGTGTATACATGTAATTCTCCCCAAAAAATAATATGGAAGACGGGCGGATCTTAAGTCAAGCTGGGGGGGTGCTAAGCCACCCCAAGATTTTACAATTTGTTTATCAAGTACTTATAAATTTAACTAACTTTTTTTTTTTTATATATGGATTAGCCCCCCCATAAATAATATAATAAATTTGAAGGGCTTACAAGTAACATCTAGAAATTAGAATAGCTGACGGTTGCTCATTCATTTCCAATTAAACGCTTTGATTTCCGAATCCAGCACAGTGAAAATAGGAAAGACATCCATTCCAAATTCCAACGTTTCCCTTTCCATCTTGGAAAGGTCAAATATAGTAGAAAATAAAATAAAAAAAGTGTCCAATGAGATGGAAAAAGAACAGTCTATGTAACTTTATTATCTAGCAAATAGGCAGTGAGAAAAAATGTAACACAAAAGGAAGAAAGAATATCTTCACCGTTCATAGCAAACAGAAAAAAAAATGTCCAAAGAAAAAAAAAATCTACCTTCAAAATTTCTATCTCTATTGCAGCAGTGCGAAATTTACAACCTCACTTTTAAAATCGATTCACGTTTTGAATTGAGGTTTTGGTATCTATCTGCAAATTGTTAATTAATACTATTCATTATAATTTTTTGATAAAAGTTGATTTCACTATCATGCCAGATTCAAAAGGGTTTATTTCACTTTCATGCTAAATTGTTAATATGTTATTTTTCTTTATTCATGATTAAAATTTTAGTTTAATTTTGAATTTTTGATAGACATGTGCGTTATTGGTGTTAGTAATCTATTGCATATTTTTATAATATTTTTATGAAACTAAAACGTGAAATATCTAATTATCTTGGGTTATATTATATCATATATTTGTTTTTTTTTAATAATTGTTTAGCCCCCTATACTCAAATTCTAGTTCCGCCCCTGATGGAAGACTATATTTTTAAAACTTATTTTTCAAAATAAGGATACCAAACGTTGTTAGAAAAATGTAGAATAAAGTGAAAGAAAAATTTTCTAATTATTTTTTTCAATTTATATCAGAACAAAAAAAAATTGTCAGACGGGACCTAATTAAATAAATAACATGTACTTCATAAAATGCCAAATAGATTTATGACAATAAGATACGTGCAAATTAAAAATAGATTCGGTTAATGATGACTCCGAAACATGGTTTCTATCAAACATTAAAAAACTTTGGGATATCACAAATTAGACTACTAATGATACTATAATTGTCTAAATACTATTTCAATGACTATTCCTTGAAAACAAGGCTTTAATTCATGGACCACACACATGTGGAATGTATCGCTAGAAAGATTGGAATTTAGTATACCGGGGTCTTTTCTTTAACAACAAAAAAGAAAAATATTATATATAGATGAGAAGTATTGATAATTAAATTTATTTTATAACTGCAATAACTGACATTGATTTTTTTTTTCTCTATATCAAACAGAATGAATATGTATGAATGTGTTCTTTTTTTATATATATAATGAGGAGGGTTCAAATGTCTCCATTTTTTGTGCCTCTATCATGCCTCTATTTTAAAAAAACTTTAATAATTCAAAATTTGAAACTTAAAAGTCAAAATAAAACCATTTGATATGATCTACATCATTTTATCTATGTACATGTAAAATATTACGACATTTCAACTTTATTTTTGTTGTCATCAAGATATTGTAAAAAAATGTACTAATGTGGATAATTTCTAGACGTTGGTTTTTCAACTTATTAATTCACAAAAAAAAAACAAAAATTGAAATATGATAATATTTTTTGAACATATAGAAAAAATAACATAGATCACGTCTAATAGTTTTATTTTGACATTTATAATTTAAATTTTGAGTTATTAAAGTTTTTTGAAATGGAGACACAAAAAATGGAGGCATTTGAACCCTCCTCTTATATAATTTAGTCAATGGCTCAAATAGTCAAATTTGATGTAATTCAAGAACTTTAGTCATATTGATAAAAATAAAATGTTAATATTTATAATTTAAGAATAATTCTGTGATTTCAAATTTAAATTTTATTGTCATAGTTGTAAAAAATTATTATCAACATATTTGTAAAATTTATCAACATATTTCAAATGTGAACAGAGACTTAACTAATAAGCTGTTTCATTACATTTGATTGCATCGTTGCAATAAATGGTTTATAAAACATCCACCAAACTTAAGTTGCTATCATCACTATTGTGGTAAACAAATGATAATGACTGTATTGTTTTTTAAAGACAAAAAAAATATATATATATATTGTTGATAGCTTCTAGAAGGAAATAAGACATAAATTTGACTGCGCAGAATACAGTTTTCTCTCTATGCATGTTCAAAAGCTAATACTTATCACTAAAATTAATTTAAAATTTTAATCATCTGTCTCATATAATTTTTTTCTTTTTTTAAAAAAAAGGCAAGAGTCTGTTTCATATAACGAAACTAGTACCTTACAAGGACTCCCTAGAAACATATAAGGGTAGTATATAGCTGTGTCTACATTCTCTGAGAAGAAAATTGGAAGCCCCACCTACTTGCTATTTGAATGCGAATAGACTAATTCGTATTATCTGATTTCACATATATTTTATTTTCTGACATAACAAATTAGATAATTGTACAAGTAGCTCAATATATAGGTTAAAATATTTTTTAATTTAAACAAAATAAATATATAAAATTGCTATTTTATAAATTATTTGATCAATACAATCGACTACGGACTTTCAATCAAAAAAAAAAGTTCCACCTTGGTGCTCAAAGTTCTCAAGGCATTGGCCACCTCAGTATTGCTTTGCCTTTGGACGGCAACAAACTCACTTTGCGAAGCTGCAAGTCATTTCATCACTGTTCTCAAATTGGATTTCTGAGGTGGATCTTGATTTGACTGGTTCTGATTTCAGTTGCCATTACTTTAGCATTGGTTTCAAATCCAACATTTTATTTGTTTTGAGATTCGTGCATAAAAATAATTTTTATAGAGATTCGTAATACTTAAAAAATAAAATGTTAGATTTGAAATCGTAGGACGCTACAATCCCTTAGGATCGTAGCAGATTTATTTCCTGTCAAATAAAGATGATGACGGAATTGTATAGTAATTCCGTGAAACAATGTGTGTGGTACATTGACAAATTATAGTGAATGAATATTATTTGACAAAAGTTTGTCAGAAACACAAATTTGGCTGAAACTGGACCGGGTTTATGTGTCCATGAACGACAATTGGTAAATTAGTATAAGCTGGTGGCCAGCTCGTTTGCATGGTCCACAACACCATATGGCGAATTTATGCAAACGCTAAGAGGTACAGTAATCAGTGTCCCTAATGATTGTGTCAGTGACTCAGTGGTCCAGAGTCTGACAGTTTGCATAGTCACCATTATTTATGAAAAGCGCTCAATAATAGTATCTCTGTTTTCTATATATGCTCATTAATAGAATTTCTGTTTTATATGTATAGAGATAACCACTAAGTTCAAAACTTTTTTTTTTTTCTAATTTTCAGAATAGATGACTCGGTTTTATTTTTATTTTTAAAGTCTAAATAGTCGATCCAAACCATTAAATGTTCAATCTATATTAAAATGTACTTGGAGATCAAATTTTACATTTTTTGGAAATTTTTTGCTATTTATTAAGATAATTTGAAAATCGTTGTTTCTCAATAGTGTAGAATTTTAATAAAAACAACTATTTTCAAACTAGTAAAAAAATATAAAATTTGGTCTCCAAGCACATTTTAATATAGATTGAACATCTAACAGTTTTGATCGACTGTTTGGACTTTGAAAATCGAAAAACCGACCCGTCTGTTCCAGAGGCTAGGAAAAAACGTTTTGAGTTTAGTCATTCTCTCTCTCTCTGTATATGTATATGTGTATATGTGTGTGTGTGTGGAGGGGGGGGGGGGGGGTGTAACTTGCTTTGAGAATTAAAGAGGGTGTTTTTTTTTTCCGTTCATATCTTCATTTTCGAAATTTAAATAGTCGATTTGAACCTTCTAACATGTTATTCATATTAAAATGTGTCTAGAAATCAAATTTTACATTTTTTTGAAAATATTTTACTATTTTTTCAGAATTTTTAAAAATCACAACTTTTCATTAAAAAAATAATAAAAAATTAAGCAAAGCAATGCTTTAAAAAAATTCTAAAAAAAATAGTAAAAGAAATTAAAAAAATGTACAATTTGGGTTCCAAGCACATTTTTGAATGAAGACCATGTTGGAAGGTTCAAAACAACTATTTAAATTTAAAAAATAAAGATATGAACGGGAAGTAAAATATTCTCTTTAATTCCTAAAGCAAGTTAGACCCTCTCTCTCTCTATATGTGTGTGTGTGTTATTTTATATATAATTTAGAGTAAAATTGACTCTCATTCTCGTATAAATTTTATATGATATCTTCATTGTTTGAAAGTCTAACTCTGTTTCTGATTGTATCAGTAAATTTTAGACTATTCATTTTAAGTTAACACACATTTTGAAGTCATCTGTTTCGTACTAATATTGTTAGTAAATTTTGAAATTGACGAATTCTTACAATTGACCTAGTTTTAAGCAAATTAAAAATTTAAGATACAAATGATACTTACAATTGAGCTCAATAATGTCCCTACTTATAGTTAATTACATTTTGAGTATTTATATTGATATTGCTAATTATTTATATATGTGTTGTTATTGTTGTTTTAGATGTTCACATGTATTATTTTACACACGCACTTGACAATTCAAGTCTAAATATACTAATTAACAACAGCATAATCAGATGCATGTATATACTTCAACCATTTCGTGTTTAAATTGCAATTGTTGATGTTTATGGTCATATAGTCAGGTATTTAAAATTTTTGGTGTTTATATTTACAATGTCAATTCTTGATGTTGTCTATACTGCTTGGTATTTTTATTTCATTATTTAATATATACATACACACACACACACCCCTATTATGCCAAGTAATCATACTAGTTCACGGACATTTACATAAATCCAGAAAATAATTACATCTCTTTAACAATTACTAACAAACATAAATCTCATAAAAAGTAAAAAAAAAAAAAAATAAGGATGAGATTTCATAATTTTGTCAAACATTTTTTTTTCTTTTTTAAGAAAATGATGGATATCATGAAAGCACTTAACTATTTTATATCCACAGAGATTCTCCTATTTGGATTTTGAATCTACAACTTCTCACACTGAAAATATTGTCTTTATTACTAAACTAAAAGCTGATTTTCATAATTTTATCAAACATAAATAGAGCGAAAGGATGCTAAAAAATATTTTCTAAAAGAAAATGGTGGAACGATTGAAAAAGATTCACAAAGAAAAAACGTTGCATGAAAACACATGGTGGAGGGATTCCAAAGATGATGTTAGGTGGAAAGAAATAACTTCTCTCTAATTTATAGCTAGCTTAGGTAGCCATGTCTGAATTTTATGTTTTTTTGTTAGAAGATGGGTGCGCCATTGTTTCTAATTTATAGTTAGCTTAGGTGGCTTTTACTGTTTTGATAAGCTACAGTTGGATTAGCAATTTTCAAAAAGGCTTAATAAATAGTAAAAAAAATTCAGAAAAATATAAAATTTGATCTCCAAGCACATTTCAATATAGAAATCACATCTAACGGTTCAGATCGACTTTTTGGATTTTGAAATTTTAAATTTGGAGCGGTAGCACTTCGGCCCATATGCTACCGAAAGCATATTAGTCACACACACACTCTCTCTCTCTCTCTCTCTATATATATATATATATAGTGACTAATATGCATTCGGTAGCATATGGGCCGATATGCATACGGTCCAAATTTGAAATTTTAAAATTCAAAAAGTCGATCTAAACCGTTCATCTTGTTCTCCATATTAATATGTGCTTGGAGACCAAATTTTATATTTTTCTGAATTTTTTTACTATTTATTAAGCCACTTTGAAAATTGTTGATCCAACGGTGGCTTAACAAAACAGTAAAATCAGCAGCCACATTCCATTCATATATTGATGTGGAATTTAGTGCTTTAGTATTTGTATGATATGATTGCATTCAAAAAAAAACTTTCTAACATCCTAAATTGTTAATATACAATTTATACAAATTATAGTTTACTTGACCGTTTTATTACCGGTGACGATCAATGTTTTTTTTTTTTTTTGAAGAAACTATTATTACCATGATTCCATACCGGTGACGATCAATGTATTTATTTTTCATCTATTTTTTTACACTTGATATTGTACTAAATAAATTCAAAACTTTTAAAAGTTTGCACGTACATGTATCACTCGTGAAGTAGATGGATCTCAACGGTTTGAATTCGCTATTTGAAGCTAATCCGATATACTTTTAGAGTTATATTCACCAACCCCTCTTGGTGAGCACATCTATTACACAATTGCAGAAAGATTCATCTACAGAAGATCAAGATGAGATAATCTAGAATGCCTAATCACCTAATTGATTGATGAGCTGTACCATCCCTTTGATTTAGCATATCCATTTAATTTAGTATGAGCTGTACGTGTAAATTCAGCCTAGAATCCTTTATATATATCTGTAGCAGATGCATCTGTAATTAGATGACAGAAATTCAAATAACAAAATATATTATCTTCTATCTTCTACCTTTTATTTAGATTTCAACATCACATCCTAGCTTTGTGTATCACAAATATAAAGATGAACCATGTCCTCACAATCGACCAATTAGAAAACCACACATTTCTTTTAAAAATGTTATAAATATTTTTTTAATAAAGGATAAAATGAGTATTTATAAATTTAAAATGAGGTCTAATAAATAAGAAATTAATTGAGTAAATTTGCGAGATATTGAAATTTAGATGGATAAATATAATATTATAAATTTTAGAGGGAGAAATACGTAATTTCAAATTAAACTGTAAATGTATGTGTTAATAGTTGATTCAGGCATTCAGCCTTCCTTGTTTTGTACTTAAAAAAGGTTTCGACATTTTTTTTTCAATCGACTAAACAAATGAATTTAATATGACTCGAAACGTATATGTGTAATTATATATATCAATAAAAAAAAATGAACTAGGGTGTTCTTAAGTTCACCAAATTTTTTGGAGAAGTCAAGTCTAAAACCCGTCAAATTAGCTTCAAATGATGAATTTGAATCGTTTAAACCCGCTTACCTTACGAGTGATGCGTCTACATGTGAAAAATTTTAATTTTAAAATTAATTTTGCATAGAGTCAAGTGGTCAAAAAACGTTCAAAAAAATGAATGCATTAATTTATTAACCTTCTAATTTTGATCGCTCGACTTTATACGACATTAATTTGAATGTTTAAAATTTCACATGTAGACAGATCACTTGTAAGGTATGCGGGTTTTAACGGTTCAAATTTGTCATTTAAAACCAATTTGATAGATTTTAAACTTGAATTCACCAAAGAACTTGATGAACTTAAGAACATCCTAATTCTACTCATCAATATATGTATATAAGATTCTCAAAAATATGAGACTACTGTCAATTTTCTTAGAATTCAGACAAAAAGTTTGAACTTATTTTTGGACATCTTGGTTTTGCTGACGTCATCATCACTCGTTTAATTGCTGATGTCATCATCATTCATTTGTAAAAATTCATATAATATTTTTGTTTTTTTTTTTTTTTTGGTTTGTGAGCATGTATTTTTTATTCCTCAGTCCTCACTAACTTCTAAAATTAATTAATGCAACGATCAAACACATGCTGTGTGTCTAAAATATTACGGAATGTATGTTCGCATACAGGGGTTGCTATATTTGATAGCTGAGAGTTAAATAATATTTTTTATTCCTGAGTTTGCCCTCATTAATGACGCGTCTATTGATTGTAACATTTATGTATACTTGAGTGTCAATTAAAGAAAAAAATTAAGGATAAGTGGGAAGATGAGATTTTAATTTATTAACGAGTCCGGCTAGTATAATATCGGTGTCATATGACACTAATTTTAAAAATCAATTAAATAGACTTCAAACAACTACTTTAAACTGTTCAAACCAATTTACTTTATAAGTGATGCGTTTACATACAATTTTGTTTTTTATATTTTCGAGTTATTTTCATATCAAATCAAGCGGTAAAAATATTGAAAAATGAATGTATTAAAATTAACTTAAAAACTCACACATTTGACAGCTTGACTTGATACTAAATAAATTCAAAAAATTATAAATTTTGATGTAAACGCACAACTAATGAAGTAGAGAACGGTTTGGGTTCACCGTATGAAGTTGATTCAATAGGTTTTGGAGTTGGTGTTATATAGACTGAAATAACACTGATGTTATATTAGCCATACTCTTTATTAACACTCTGTTTGGGTAGATAGTAGAGAAAGGAAGGGAAGGTGAAAAATAGAAGGAAATGGAATGGAATAGAAAGGAAGATTAACATATTTAATTTCTTCGTATTTAGATGATTAATGAGAGAAAATAAATTTAATTTTTATTTCCGTCTTATTTCTTATTTGGTTAGTTAAAATTTAGAAGGTTAATGAAAAATTAGGTGACTGTTGTAGGATTGTGAAAAAAAAAAAATTGTATGAGAATTATAGAAGTAAGATATGAGGGTTAAAAAAAATCTTACAAATCCGAATCACGAACTATTTTATTTTCTCATTATTTATTGTAAAATTTAATAGGCTTTGTAATCAAAATATTTTATTTTGTTTTACTAGGAATTGTAAGATCTATGAGCTATTAAGCGTATTGTATAACCCAGATTATTTTTAATCCTTTCAATCTCTTTCTTATACATCGTTAGATGAACGAGCCGATCATTTCTCATGAAATTAAAAAAAAAATTAAAAACTAATTGATAAATCAGTTAAGTTTGGAGACTTTTGCTTGTTTGATTACAAGTTTTCAAGCTTATTTATGTTAGAATTCTAATTTTACAATGGATGTGAATGCATTTTTTATTTATATGCAAGTTATATGTTATGTAAAGCTAAATATAATTTTATAATAACGCACAAATACATTTATATCGCTGTTTAGATTTTTAGATTTATTAAATTGACTAGTTTGTCAAAGTTTGATTATTTATTTTTCTAACTCTTTATTAAATTGACTAGTATGTATAAATATTTGATTAATGCCAAGCTTCTAAATAGCTAGCTATAGCGGTTTTGGACCCAAAAAGCTAAGCTACGGGCTAAAACTGCGCTAATCAAGCTACGACCGCTATAGCGCGTAGCGCGTAGCGGCAATAGCGGTCCACTATGCTACATGGGTTATGATTTTGCAATTTTTTTTTTCTGAAAACATGATTTTGCAATTTTAATGGGCCTTAATATCTAGATTGTTTTTTTTTTTTTTACTTTACTAAGCTATATCAATACAATGGAACATGTGCGGGCTATACCGCTATATCAATTAAATTTTGTATCATGCATTAATATATGGTAGTGGTATATTTTGAATATAAAATATATTGATAGTTTTTGAATTAGGGATATTTTGAATAACAATTTGAACTTTGTATTGGTTTAATATGAATAATATTAGAATTTCTTAATTAATTTGATATTTTTTTTCTTGATGAGATATTTTTACTAGGCAAAGCCTTCTATGGACATAAGGACCTATTTGTAAAATGAACATATTTTTATTTTTAAAGTTCAAACAGTCGATCCGAACCGTTCATCTTGTTCTCCATATTAATATGTGCTTGGAGACCAAATTTTACATTTTTCTGATTTTTTTTTACTATTTATTAAGATGGGTACAAAATTCAATGGTCTGAATTTGATATTTTTTATACCCATCTTAATAAATAGTAAATAAATTCAGAAAAATGTAAAATTTGGTCTCCAAAGATATATTAATATGGAGAACAAGATGAACGGTTCGGATCGGCTGTTTGAACTTTGAAAATAAAAATATATTCATTTTACAAATAGGCCCTTATGTCCATAGAAGCATCACTCTTTTTACTATTAGTAGAAATATAAAATATAATTTTTGAAATAAAAAAACGCTATTTATAATAGCTTTCGCTATAGCTCCGCTATTCGCTAAAGCTTTTTTTTTTTGTCTCCCCGCTACACCGCTATAAACGCTATTTAGAAGCTTGATTAATGCAACAAAAAAAAAAAATTGTGGCAGTGTATAACGTTTAAGACAACTTTTAGAATACCATACTATGTCCAGATTTAGTGTTTTTAAATGCAGTTGCATGAATCACTTATACATATATAGCAGTCTTTCGCATAGAAAATCTTATACGATTTTGAATATTTAGTCCATATAGATTTTAATATAGTAAAGAGCACAAATAACTAGGTTAGACAATTCTTTTGTTATAATGTAGTTTTGTTTTATCTATATTTCTTTAACAATGCATAGTAAACCGCATATGTATTTCTGCATACAAATTAATCTGTATGTGCGGCATGTGGATTCACATACGGTATGCAGTGACTTTCTGCATGTAAGAACATAATCTCATTTTAAAATATTATTTATTAGTAATTATTATAAGATATATAATCAGCTATGTGTATATATCGAATACATTATTTAAAAAGTGTGTTATCATTTTTTTGTTTTTTTGAGAAAGATTTAACAGTAGTTAAAAAAGTGTATTATCTTGCTGAGATGGAAAAACTTTAAGAAGGGCAAACTCGGCATTTATACAATAAGATTTTTCTCTACGGACAAAGTTGTAATTTGCATATATTATTGGATAAAATCAAACAGGATCAGAGTTACCGAGTATAAAATCAATTGTACGGTAAATCTTACTTACATTAAATACGCTATTGAACCTGCTAACGAGTTCAGTTACAACGGAACTTGACTATTCAGTTATAACAAAATTCTTTGGAAATTTATTAATTAACTCGGTATATTTTATTTTAAGATTCACTATATGTAAATTGTGTTGAACATTTCATATTTTTTAAACTTTAAATATTGAGATATATATCACATCCATATAATGAAAAAATATGCGCCATTATATCATAGCCTCACTCGTTAGGTAAAATAGGTAAAATAGCTGTGATAATTGAAGTTGACATACAAACCTTATTGCGATGAATAGCGTGCTATAATATTTTTCGACCATATATAAAAGTTATAAAAGTTATAGTGCTATTGACGCTATAGCATGCTGTAGCAGCACTATATGAAGATGGTGTCATTTTTTTAGCTGTACCGTCATGACGCGATAAACGCTATTTAAATCTTTAGTTAGTACCATAGCCAATCATTAACAACCACTTATATATTTTCCAATCAATGGCCTGGATGTTGTACTCGGTAACTCTGATCCAGTTTGTATAAATGTATAAATCCCAGTCACACTCTTAACAACGAATTCGTATCCTCTGAGATATCTCAAACTTTGCGTTACTTTAATCCCAACCGTTTAAATATCTTATGCACGAATCTCAAAGCACAAATAATACAGCCCCGCACTATCACCGAATAGGCACCGGACATGCACGTCGGTCACGCAAAAGTTGAGATATCTCAGAGGATACGCACTCCATAACAACCACTCCTTTTTTTCTATAAATATAGAAAATTCAAATTAAACAGTAAATTCAAATAATTGATCTTGTTCTTCTTCATGAATAATATGTACTACTACCAAAAACTATAGATCTATTTTAAACTCTTTCATAAAGATAGAGATCAATAAACGGACTGAGCAAATACAATATATATAATAGACAAATTTTATTGAATTCAATTTGTTCCCCCTTGATTAGGGGTGGCAACAAGTTGAATCGGTTCGAGCTAAGTCTTAACTCAGCTTGTTAATACTAGACAGAGCTACAATCGAGCGAGCTGGACCTAGGACATCTGAGTTAAAGTCTCAGCTTGAAATCGTGACAAGTCAGCCAGAGCTAGCTTGCGAGTTCACAAGATGACTCGCTGGGTCTGAGTAGATCTTCTTTTAAGAAGAAAATAAATTCTATAAATTTTTTGGATCGAGTAGAACCGAGTTGGACCGAGCTAGACAGAAGAAAATGCACACAAATTCATACAAATTCACAAATTAATGTCTAACCGAGCTAGTTCGAGAGCTGACGAGCAAGCTAGGCCCCAGCTTGAACTCGTTAATTTTAGACTCAATTAATAGCTAGTTAACTCGTTAACAGCTCGATCCAGTAATAAACGACTTAACAGCGAATGAATCAAGTGTGAATCACGATGAGCCACTGGCTAGTAGCTTTTTTGCTTTTTTGCCAACCCTCCTTGATCTTAACAAAACACACTCAAAAGTCAAAAGTCATTTTGAAATAAAATTAACTATACTATACTATATAAGTTCCCAAAACATAGGGAGGTGAGTACTGAATTGCCAATTGTAGAATACTTGGCTTTAAATCACTAAAGACAACTTTGTCAACTTCCCAAAATTTGAGAGACAATAATTTAACAAACACAGAGATCAATTGTTCTTGTTGCCCCCCCACCACCAAATTTGTTGTGCAAGATACCTAACCTAGCACATACAATCATAGACAATAACTTAAATTTACTGTATTGAATTAATTATAGATCATGAACTATTCATAAATAGTCAATAACCTGATTAAAAATAAACCTATACTTTATTTATAAAATTCAAAAATAGACAGTTATCTATCCCTGATATAGATACTTATTTATTTTATTTAAGAGAATTAATGTAGGTGAGTGGTGAGATCAAACCATGCATTCAGCACTTTAATATTTATAATAGATCTCCAACTGGATACCAAATCTGCACCCATTTATATCAAAATTATTAACATTTATCACTAGACTAAAGACTAATTGTTCACATTTTTTTTTTTTTTGTCTTTTTGTTGTCCCCAAGTTTAATTCCACTTTTCAGTGGATTCGGAACACAAAACACATAAACTAACGCTTATTTTTAGCAATAACCACAAATCACTAGCTTAAAATTTAAACATGAAATAAGTTATATTGACATCAATTTTAATAATAATTTTGATAACAATAATGATAATTATTAAAACAAAAGGACTTAATATTATTATTATTATTATTATTATAGAGTTCTCTGAGATTTATAGACTGAAAGTCAATTTATAATTTGAGTAAGACTTGGATGCTATGGATAGCATAAGGTCATCCGTACTAAGGTCTCAAAAATCTATCGTATAAACTTCAAACTTTGATTTGAGTAGCTTAATAAATTAGTTATATAATAAACTTATAGAATACTAACTTTTGCTATTTTAGAAAAAAAAAATTACTGTTTTTTATGATTTATGAAAAATGACCAAAAATGACTTAAAATAAAAGAAAATTATTAATATTTTAAGCCATTTTTTGCCATCTTTCATAAATCATAAAAAATACTAAAAAAAAATTCAAAAATAATAAAAGTTAGTATTCTACAAGTTTATTATATAACTAATTTATTAAGTTACTTAAATCAAAGTTTGAAGTTTATACGATAAGTTTTTGAGACCGTAGCACGGATGACCTTATGCTCTTCATAGCACGCAAGCCTTACTCTTATAATTTATCAAGCAATATGACAATTTAATTAATAGTTCAATTATATAGGATACTTTTACTAAAAAAAAATAAAAGAATTACTAAGATACGAGACCAATCATTTTTGGTTCGGATGATTACTAACAAAGGTCATACATCAAACAAAAAATTATGATTGGGATGTTTGGGTCATTATTAGGTGGATACCCGAAAAAAAGTTATATTAATAAATCAGTATAAAATTCAAGCCGCTGACTAAAACAAAATAAAAAAAATAAAAATAGAACAACTTTTTAAAATCAGGTCCTGTTTGGATGATTGAGGAATTTTCTAGGATAATGTTAGATATTTCCATAATTCCCCATAAAGCATGAGCATTCTTTGGAGATATAATTCCCAATTCTCTATTCATTCCCATGTTACCGTGAGCAATTTTCAATCTCTTTATTTGTTTACATCAATATGCAAAAGAGGAATGGTTGCATTGATTGGGAAAATATGAGAGTTGGTATGGTACAAGCAACCAGAGCGTACATTTTATTTTTTTCGCTTCTATACTAATAATTGTTTCATGTACTTTTTCTATGAAAATCCACATTCCTGGGTAATTTATAATGAGGAGGGTTCAAATGCCTCCATGTTTTTGTGCCTCCATCTCTCTCTATTATTTTCAAAGTTCAAACAGTTGATCCGAACCGCTCAACCGAATCTCCATACTAAAATATGTTTGGAGACCAAATTTTATATTTTTTGGAATTTTTTTACTATTTTTTTAGATAGGTACAAAAATACTGTTTTTAGATGGTTCAGATTTACTGATTTTGTACCTATCTAAAAAATAGTAAAAAAATTTCAAAAAATATAAAATTTGGTCTCCAAACATATTTTAGTATGGATGTTAGGTTGAGCGGTTCGGATCGACTGTTTGAACTTTGAAAATGATAGAGAGAGATGGAGGCATAATAGAGGCACGAAAACAATGAAGACATTTGAACCGTCCTAATTTATAATACACCAATTTATTATAATTAAGGAAGCACAGTGCTGAAATGTGGGCCTTCGAAACAATCACACTTATTGTTCCTTTTGGAATCTCTGTCAGGCATTCAATAGTTTTGGTATGATGCATCCAAAGTTAAAATGTCTGAAGTTATTTCCGAATATACCCCTGTAAACTTGTGTATTCTTGGGGACCCAGTTTAATTTTGTAAGTTACTTCAAGAAGTCGATATTTTTTCATGCTATATATAAAATTTGAATTTCCAATTAAAACTTTACAAATAATATTAAAAAGACAAAAATACGAAATTGATTGATTGTTCAGTCATAAAAAAAAAGGTGGTATTTTTAAATCCCTTCTTAAATTCGTTTTGTTTTTAATTGAAGAACAAGATTTACATATCTACTTTTATTAAAGAACTTTCATATTCCTACATTTAAGAATTAGACATTTATATGCTTCTATAATAGGACTCATATTCCTGTAATTGTTATTTTTTTTATTTCTTTTCTGATCACCTGAAAATATGTATAAGTCTAGATTTTTTTTTATTTTGACCTTTTTAAATTCTAAACTTTTCTTAAAGATTTAATTTTGAATTTTGCATTTAATAAATAATAAATATTTTATTTTATTTTATTTAGATAGAAAGATGGAAGTCTAATCTTCTATTCTATTCAATGTCTGTAGAGAACCTGCTATTCAGATTTCAAATTCATGACATCCAATGCAAAGAGTGTTATTTTTTTTAATCACTAGACGGGATGCTGGTTCTTAAATATTTTATTTTTATGTACGTAGTCCTTTTACTTCTCTTTACTTTTTCTATTTAAGTAACCATATATATATTAAATGCACTATAAAAGTTTCAATTACTATCAATTTATAAGAGCCAATCAAAATATGTTTTAAATATCTCCTTATTCTAAAATTATATAACTCGTTTAAACATATATTTCGTTGTGAAAAAATATTGCCCGAAAGTATATATATATATATAGAGGAGGATTAAGATGCCTCCATTTTTTTGTGCCTCCATCATGTCTCTATTTTTAAAAACTTTAATAATAATTTAAAACTTAAAAGTCAAAAGAAAATCGTTGGATATGATCTACATCATTTTATCTATGCACGTGTAAAAAATTATGACATTTTAATTTTATTTTGATTGTCATCAAGAGCTTGTAAAAAACACACTAATTTGGATGTTTTTAGATGTTAATTTTTTAACTTTTTGATTCACATAAAAACAAAATTAAAATGTGATAATTTTTTATGAGAACATATAGAAAATAACATAGATCACATCTAATGGTTTTATTTTGACTTTTAAGTTTTAAATTTCAAGTTATTAAAGTTTTAAAAAATGGAGGCATGGCGGAGGCACAAAAAATGAAGGCATTTGAACCCTCCTCATATATATATATATATATATATATATATATATATACACGACTAACACGATAAAGAGTCCAGCTAGTATAACATCGGTGTCATGTGACACTAACTTCAAAATTTATTAAATAGACTTCAAACGACTAATTCAAACCGTTCAAACCGATTTACTTTACGAGTGATGCATTTACACGCAAATCTTTTTATATGTTCGAGTTATTTTAGCATCAAATCAAGCGGTAAAAATGTTGAAAAATGAATATATTAAAATTAACTTAAAAACTTACACATTTGACCATTTGACTTGATACTAAATAAGTTCGAAAAATTATAAATTTTGCATGTAAACTCACAACTAATGAAGTAGATCGGTTTGAACAGTTTGAATTCATTGTTTGAAGTTGATTCGATAAATTTTAGAGTTGGTGTTATATAAGCTAAAATAACACTGATATTATATTAGCCAAACTTCACGATAAATGATTGTAAGGTTGACGTCTGTAAATGTAACGTATCATATTAAGTTTGAACCACCACATTTGTTTATTCAAGCTTTTAGTACAAATCTCATATTTTTTTTTTAACTTTGAGACATAATAAAGTGTGAATTTTTTGGCATGTTATGCATTAAAAATTTCTAGATGGACCCAACTAGTCATGAGTCATGTCTAATAAAATTATAAAATTATGCATGGTGCTCCTATATGAGCCACCATCTTGTAATGGGAATGGAAGCAATCTAACCTAACACGTGATAACACTAACAGGATGTTTTCTCGTTTTTGGTAATACTTGCCAAAAATTTGAAGCGAACCAAGGAAGTCTTTTTTATATAAGAAAAAAATATGAAACGAGAAAAATGAAAGATAAGGTAGGCTCTTGGCTCTTCCAGAGGAGACTGGAGAGTCCAGTCCAGTCCTAATACAGTGTAGAATAAAAAAAATAAAAAGGAAAAAAAGGTCTTGTTACTGTACAGCTGCTACTCTCTGCCAACTACTGACTGGTTTCAGTTCTCTGCACCTTTTCTCGAAAATAAATCTGCTGCAATCCTCCGTGCATGAACAGTATTTTTAAAATCCCTGCCTTTTTAAATCCAACCTTTGAATATTTTTTAGAAACAAATCTCGAAGCAACTCTTTTCAATAGCGCATCTCAAAACATTTTAATAACTGAATTTAGAATAACAGAGATTTCAGGGTTACTGTAGACTCACTGGGATCGCAGCAGATTTGTTCTCACCTTTCCTCTCTCTCTCTCTCTCTCTCTCTCTCTCGTCTCCTCTTTGTTTCTCTCTCTATATATCCCCTAACCCACCAAATGCGTTCAGAAAACAGATTTCTGTGACCTTTTGTGTACTACTCTCATTTCTCAGTTTTAGGCACCTTTACCAAGTGGGTTTTTGCTGAAGCTGAAATTGAATCAACTGCCGACTTGGGTTACCTGGTTTGGGTCCCTTTTGTTTTTGGTCGGTTCTCTAATTCTCTCTCTCCAATCTCCATACTTTTTCCCTGGTCATAAGTTTTCGACATTTGTTATACACCCGAATCCTTGCTCTAGGATTTGGGTTATTTTTTTCTAATCTTTCAGAGAGAAAGACACTATACTATCTCTTTCAAACAATCAATTTTCCTGCTTTAGGCCCCATTACTCACTCCTCTTGAGTTATTCCCTGTCTTCTTTCTACCCCATTTTTCAAATTTGTTCTTTTCTGATGGATTGGGATCTAAAGATACCACCACCATGGGACATAGTTTCCGACCTGGACCTTACAACGCCATCTGGAACTGGTCCATGTGCACCAGATCATTCTTCTTCTTCTCCCAGCCCACTCGACCTCAAGCTCAACACTGGGATCTCCATGACACCAGGACCAGCGAAGAGACAGCGAAGCGGGTCAATAGGTGGCGGACACGTGGCGGCGCGGTGCCTTGTGGAAGGGTGCAAGGCGGACCTGAGCAAGTGCAGGGAGTACCATAGGAGGCACAAGGTGTGTGAGATGCATTCCAAGACACCGGTGGTGATTGTATCCAGTCGCGAGCAGAGGTTTTGTCAGCAGTGTAGCAGGTAATTTTATTATTTTTCAAGGGGTTGTTTGCAAATTTCTCTTACTTTATTTTATCCGGGTTGTGTGCATGTAGATTTACTATTTTATTACTAGTTTCTCTGCTTTGGATATGGACATGAGAATATGCGAATGTTTGTTTTTGCGGGGATCTAGGTGGTATGTAGACAAAAAGGGTATATTGCCTGGCGGGAGAAAGGGTATTTTTAGCATTAGTAGACTGTAGAGGGTAAAAATGTTTTTAATTTTTCCTCTGAATCATTGATCTTTTTTTCTTTTTTTTTATTTAAATCAAAGTATAGATCTTTTGATAAGTTCTCAAGCATTTAATTATAAGTAACATTTACTATTTTTTCAATAAAATATATTGTATAATAGTTTCCTAGCTCTTTTTTCTTCCTTCTTGTTAATGCATTTTGATTGTAAAATTTGTCAGTTTTTGTTGCCATTCTGGATTAACACATTTGGATGAACTATTCAGAAAAATTAGAATGTAATTTAATTTTCCTTTGCTGTTCGTAAAATTTGATATTCTGAGAATACAAAGAAGGGGCTGCTTTATATTTTTCTTGTTTTCTTTTTCATGTACAAATTGCAGGGAAGTAACTGTACAGATTTCTTGTTGGTTTATTGAAACTTTCGTACTGTCAGATCTATTTTTTGAACCTGAACCTGTTAAGGAAGCCATTATGTTTACCTCAATTTGAAAAAAAAATGATGATACGAATAGTAGTTTCTGAATTCCTAATTTAATGTGTTGATGACAAAGCAGACAAAATGATTCTTTCTTTCAAAGAGAATTATGTTTAAAGTGTCCCAGTTCTAAAGAATATGTTGTTTCAGACCAAGTACTTATGTCTGTAACAATCATGTGACAATTAGTAGAGCCTAATAGAAAGCATGATGTTATATTTTTTGTGTGACATATTAGTTAATTGTTTAGGTTTACTCAAGGTGCTTTCTGCTTTGAATTGGGAAAAAAAAATCAGTAAATTTTGTTTGCTTATGTAATTAAGATCTTCCTGCTTCGTGCATTTTTTTTTTTTTTGTAAATATAACTAACGCTATGTGTATGTTTGTGTTAGGATACGGTTTAGTATTAATGTAGGTCTACGATGCCTTTTTGACATCCTTTTTTTGTTCTTGAGTGTGTATTACAGGTATTATTCTTATTTAGGTTCCCTCTTATTGTGAATCTTAGAGTATGCCTATATATCCAAAAGTCCTAGTAAACCAAAGGAAATTAAAAAATGAAAGAGCAAAAGGTGCATGATCTCTGTTCATCAACAGTAAGAACCAGTCTGTAGGGGTACAGAGTACAATTTGTTTTAGGTACCATACCACTATTGGTGCATGGTTAACTTTTTTATTTACAAGGTCATATGCACAGTTTTCTATTATGTATGGTTTATTTTTGGAAATAAAAAGCTCATTTCTTTTTACAAAAAAAGGCCATGCAATTGTTTGTATTGTTTTTATACTTAATGTTTGCTGGTTGATTCCATACAATTATACTTTCAAGAGGGTCTATTGTTTTAGAGAAAGGGGATGCATTTCAGTTATGGTTCCTTTTCATAACTGCTATTCCCCTTTTCTTTTGGTACAAATCTTCAAATATTCCTTTTTCAAAAGTAAAGCAGTAGTTGAATTATCTCCTTTTTTTTGTCTCACACTGGTCCCTCTACTTCTCTCAAGAGAGGAACCAAAACTTCCTTGGGTCTGCAGTGATTGACATTTTTTGAAATCAATGTTTTCTTTCAAACTCTCTACAGTGATTTAAACCTCACAAGTTTTTTGTTTGCAACTTCTGAATTTGTTATTTCTGTTCCATTCTGCATGTCATTCTCCCTGTAAATATATTGTATCAATTTGCACTTGTTCCCTTCCAAAATAATTATTTGCATGTTTGCCACAATTATTGGAAATTTACCGGTTTCTTTTCTAGGAGAATCTATTGTTTGCACCTTGCCCTGAAAAACTTTGCATGTTGCATCACCTGAATGCTATCTTTACACTAATTTACATGGCTCCACATGCACAAAAGCAAAAGAAAGAAAATAATCATTGTGTGAAATTCTGGAAAAATTTCTAAATGAATATATAAATGAGAGCACTAGATTACTCTTCAATTGTAGATCTTGCGAAAACGTACTTCCAAATATGAACTTTATTGTGCAAAAGTGTACTCACAATTCCTTTACTGAAAGCTAAACAGCCAAATCTTCTCTTTTTTACTCTCACTTTCGCTTTTTTTTAGCTCTCTCCTCCCTCTCTCTCTAAGAAAAGCAACAGACATGTCTTTTATTGTTTCAATCTTCATAAATCTGCCAGTTCGAGGAATTATACCTTCTTTTTTCAATAATTCTAATCTAGCCTTTTCTGTCTGTAACTCTTTATTGTGACAATCTGTAAGCTGGAATTATTACTTGGTATTCACTTTTTCCTTTTTATCCATTCCTTTTTCTCATTCTTATTTTCTTGCTTTCTCACTGATCAGTATACATGACCTTAGCGTACCTTAAAAGAATGTTACAATACTTTTTATCTGTATGGGATTTACTTAAGAGACTTAGTTTCGGTAATAGTCTTCATCATAGGGATCTTAATAATAAATATTTAGTCCAATTTTGCATAGTGCTTTTCAGTTAATGTATTCTCTTATCAGTTAAGCAAATTAGTTTTTTTTTTTTGTGTTGAATTGGAATTTTAATTATACATATTAGGTTTCACTTGCTTGGGGAATTTGATGATGCCAAGAGAAGTTGTAGGAAACGACTTGAGGGGCACAACCGTCGGAGAAGGAAACCACAATCGGATAACTTAAGTGGCAGGGGTCTTTTAGTAAATCACCAAGGTCCTTTGTGTTTTGATTTTAAGGATTACTGTCTTGAAATAATGGCTTGACCTTGTACTGCTGGTACCATACTGACACAAATCCCTGTGCTTTGGTCAGTGGTTAACTTTTTTCTTTTTTTTTTCTTTATGTAGTTTTGCTCATCTTAAAAAGGGTGTGGGCTAATTGAATCTGGTTGGGTACCCAATGTCTTGGTACCAGTATTTACCATCTGATAAGATTATCCATTGCGTATTCAAGAATTTGTTAAAAACATGGTTGGCCAACCAAGCCGATCCCAGCACCCGAAACCTCACATAAGTTTCTCAAACTATTGTAATTTGCGAGTACTAATTAAGTTGTCTAAATTTACAATTTACAGGTTCTCGTTTCGGGTCGTTTCCGCCTATTTTCCCATCTATGAGACCTGAATACCACAACTGGGCTATCAAGCCTGAGCCAGTTTCCTTTTCTACTCCACTCTACCCACCTCTCCATTCCTTGTCCAAGCCTAGGCGACAATTTCCCTTTTTGCACGAAACAACCTCAGATATTACCTTCACAGGCACATTTACCTCATTGCCGGTGGACCCGGAATCGGATTGTGCTCTCTCTCTTCTGTCATCACCGGTCCTGTCGTCTCCAGTTCAATCATCATCCTCAATTGTCACCACCGGCACTGCCACCAACCGAATACCAACGGCACAGCCTCTTTTGTCTGGTTTCCCGTTTGGAGCCTCTAGCGGAATAACTGGCGCAAACGGGTTCACAGAGAGAAGGGTTAATGCATTCATGCTTTCTGGGTTGGGAGGAACTGGAGACTTGAATAACTTTCAGGGTTCATTCCAGCTAGGTGCTGGGGAAGGAACTTCACAGACGCTTCCTTTCTCATGGCAGTAGCTACTAGCATTGTGTTTGGTGAACCTTTTCTTTTTCACCATTGGTTTCTGTTGTGTTGTGTTTTCGTAGTAAAGTTTAAATGGAGGTGTTATGGATATTGTCTGCAACGGTAAAGAACATTTTTTTTTTTAATTTCTATTTTCTGTTTTCTGTTTTGTTGCATATAATGTTGGGATGATGATTTTTCATTGGAGGATGCCACACATAAGGCTACACTTTTTTTAGCACACCGATGTTGAGGCAACTGGGACACGGTGCAAAATCGTTTTTCTTTAAGATTGATTGACGATGACCAACCAGATATCTCATTCAATCAAATAGATGTTACAATGTAATGGTGAAAGCTTACGCTAATGATCTATTTTTACTAGCTAATATAGAAATCTTCAGATGGTGCAATAATATTGTGTTGCCAGATATCTCATTCAACCATTATTAATATAGAAATCTTCAGATAGTGCAATAATATTGTGTTGCCAGATGCATATAGTTTATAAAATAATAATAATTATCATCATGATCTGACAGTCTTTATTATTTCTGAATGGAATCAAGCAGCTTTGTCATTCTAAAGAAGCTAACTATTAGAATTTAGAAGTGTGATTTAAAATGAGATTTGTAATTTAATATCTTTGGTATACTTTTGAATATTGAATTGAGGATTAAGAAGGCGAACAATTTTGAATATTGAACACACGTGATTTGAGGAGAGTAAGGGCAGTGACGACTCTTGATTCTCGGCCGGTGGCATATCGGATTATCGGTGAAGCTGCAACTGTGAGCTGACCATGTCTAGAGAAAAAAGAAAAGAAAATGAATAATAAATTTATACTTATATATACAATTGCCTTGCAGTACCAGATTACAGGTCAGTACTGGTTGGTAATGGTTGCTTCAACCAGCCAGGAGCATTTTCTTCCTTGAGTTTATACGTGCTTTACTCGGGCAAATGATGGACTCTTTTAGGTAAACTAGGGCAAAGATTCCTTTGTTTTCTCATTTTAAAAAGTACAAGATCAACTGGATGCTGTATACATTCTGCGTACTTCATAGAACCCAGTCACTGGTAAAATCCATCTAAAAATAAGTATCCCAAGTTTATATGAAAAAATTGTTAATATAATGATAACTTATAATGCAAATAATACAATTAATGGCTTCAACCATCAATCTTTAATAATGCAGGAACCAAACTTATATCAGAGCTCAAAATTGTTAATATAATGATAACTTATAATAGAAAAATATTTCAGTAGCGTAACAAAATAACGATGAAAATAAGTTTCATTTTACTAGGTCCATGCTGTGA
Source organism: Carex rostrata (assembly GCA_964058875.1). Taxonomy (NCBI): domain Eukaryota; kingdom Viridiplantae; phylum Streptophyta; class Magnoliopsida; order Poales; family Cyperaceae; genus Carex; species Carex rostrata. The sequence goes on along the minus strand of CAXKVT010000015.1, from coordinate 74,757 downwards.
TTTTAATCAATCCAACAGGATAAAAGGTAATGGAATTTTGGACTGGTCCATAATTCATCAGTGTGAATTCGTGAAAAGTAAAAGGTAAAAAGAAATTGTGTGAATTTTGTTTCGCATGAATAAAACTAAGAATAATTATTTATGTACTCGCGCTACAGTACCGCATTTAGAGGAATAATGTATTATGGTCCCCACTAATTATATTGTGTCCACTAATTATTATTCTTAAAAGATATTATATAGTCTCAACTAATTATTATTCTAAAATTTCAGCAGCACTCTTTCAAAGCCTCGACACTAATTCCGCGTCAATATTTATTTAACAAAAATAGTTGACCTCATAAAAATAAATACTTCAGTGCATAGATATAAATACTTTCAATACTTAGATATTAATACTTTCAGTGTCATATGTAAAAAGAGGAGGGATCTAATTACAATATTATGGCAGTTTAGGTCCTCACAAGCAATTATGTAAAAATTACAACATTGTTTACTATATAGATATAAATATTTGTGTTCTTTGAACTATATACTTCAAGATTTGACTATTAATATTAAAAAAAAGTTATAGATCTGGACCGATTGCAGTCCCCACAAGCAATTATGGCAGTTTAGGTGCGGATACGATGTCAGAAATTTCAAAAAAAAGGTGGAGGTACGATTATTTAAAAATAATTAATTTATCATTTACACTGTTTACTATATAGATATAAATACTTGTGTTCTTTGAACTATATACTTCAAGATTTGACTATTAATATTTTAAAATAAAGTTACAGATCTGGAACAGTTGCGGTCCCCACAAGTAATTATGGCAGTTTAGGTGCGGGTAAGACATCATAAATTTAAAAAAAAAGTGCGGGTACGATTATTTAAAAATAATTAATTTATCATTTTATGTTGTTTACTATATAGATATAAATACTTGTGTTCTTTGGACTACATACTTCAAAATTTGACTATTAATATTAAAAAAAAAAGTTACAGATCTGAAGTGCAATTATGACAGTTTGGTCTCCACAAACAGTTATGACAGTTTAGATGTGGGTACTGTGCGGGTACTGTAGCGCGGGTACTCATATCAGCTTGCTAAAACTAATGCATAAACTACCGGTCGCTGCCAAAAAAATATGTACTTCGTGATTCGATTGACTTCAATTCGATTCGAAAAAAGATCGCAATTAATTCGTTCGATTGAAGTTCGTTCTGAAACAAATTAAGCCAGTTCGGTTCGAATCTTATTCAAACTCAAAAAGTTTAATTTGATTCGATTTGTTTGGAGCCCTAGTTATATAGTCTTTAAATAGACTACACAAAATTACAAAGAGGTCCAAACAAAATACCTTAATACCTTAATGTAGAAAAATAACAGAATTTACGAACAATCCGTTAAATGAGGTCGGGATCCAACACTGCGTCTCAAAATTTTAAACATATATATAGCATTCATGAAACAAGATCTGTGGTGCTTAACATGCATGAGGAATGCATATGCAGCCCGCACAATAACACGCCATAGAAAATCTACAACTTTTGCATGAAACAATGGCACAACAAAATTCTCTCACCTATGGCACGTCATTAATTCAAGCACAACTCCACTAGGCAAATTTATAGTGATAATAACAAGAGTGGATTTTAGTGATTCGGGCTCAATGGGCCTTTGGTGGGCCAAGAGTCTAATCAGAAAGAGAAACGGGCTTACTGGCTTTTCTTAAATAATCAGTTATCTGGGCCTTGGACTCGTCATGCTTCTGGTTGGATCTGTATATGTTTGTATGTAAGTCACAAGTTTAGATTTGAACTATTTACGCTTACAAACTGATAAATTAAATTATAAGATCGAATATTGTTCATGCAACACATTTTTTTATTTCTAATAAAGGTAAATGAGAAGTTTATAAATTTAAACAAATTTCAATAGAAAAAAAAAAACAATAAATTAGGTGAATTTGTGAGTTTTTTAAATTTAGAAGGGTAAATATAATATTATAAATTTTAGAATGAAAATATGTAATTTAGAGGTTTTTAAAGAGTATCCGTGATATTCCTCATTTATTTATTTATTATGGATGTGTTTCACGTAAGCATTCTTTTCATATAAATTTCAGATGTTGAGCAGGCCCGGTCCTGACCTATTTTATCCAGGGCGATGGCTCCGGACTCAAAATCCAACATGGCCCTCAAAAAAGAAAATAAAATTGTATATGTTAAAAACGATAAACAAAAATCAATAATTTAATAGGACCCAAAAATAAAACTCCGTTTCTTCTCTATGAAACGACAAACGAAGCAAGGGAAAAAAAATAATAAATGTAATTCTGCCGACAGTCATTTCTTCTCTATAAATCAACAAACGAATAGGAAAAAAAGTTAAGAAACATAACTTTTCTCACGAGTCACGATTTCGTTCTGTGACAGCGAGTGTCAGGTAAAGTCTTAACTGGATAAGGAGGAGATGGAAGCGGCGTTTGGTTAGAGCGAGGCCGACACATTAACGCGGCCTCTGGATTGGACTGCCAGCGGCTCAGCGCTACGTCTGCCTCATTATCTAGGTTTTATCATTTTATTACTTTGTTTTATTTTTAATTTAAAATAATGTTTACTAGAAAACATGCATCATGTGGTGAAAAAAGAAACAAAAAAAGAGAGGGAGAAGAAAAACTAAAACCTCAAAAAAGTTATATTCAAAAGCTTTGGAAGAAAATTAAATCACAAAATAAGTCTTTGAAAAACTAAATTGATAGTGAGGTGCATGAAGAAACAAAAATGTACCTGAAAACCAAAATGAAATAAATAAAGATGAGGTAAATCAAAAAACAACAAATGTGTCTAAAAATGAAAATGAGATAAATGAAGAAATAACAAATGTGCTCGAAAATGAGACCCGTAAAAATAATAAAAAAAACTAATCATGTGTCTAAGTATTTAGATTCTTCGTTATCTATAAATATATATAATTCTAGAGTGTGGAATGATTTAAATACAAAGCTGAGAAATTTACTTGTTGAGAATGATTCTATACTCCTATTAGAGATTATAATATTATTTTTTCTAAAGATAAATATAATAAGGTGTTTTTCACAAATTATTTTGATAAAACAAATCATAAAGGATCCAAATTTTTTTTTTCCGCACCAACTCCTAAATGAGCAACAGAAGACATTGCAACGGTGGAATTTTCATCATACGACTTGAAGATACTGTAATAAATAGATAACAAAGTTTTGTATATTTTGTTTAACTAAGGTTTTGACGCTTTTTTTTGTGTGTGTAAAGTGAAGGTCTTGCTGCTGTTGAAATGGGGTTACAATTGTTTTCCTAATAAATTTCATTCTACAGCCGCTTCATCTCAATTTGCTCTCCCTCCTTCTCCATTCGACTCTATGATTTCTTGTAGTCTTTAGTCTTAACACAACATTTCCTCTCTCTCGATTCTACCTTCTTGAGCAAAAAGGAAAATGAGAGAGGGGGAAGAAACCAGAGCCGAGCGGAGTCGATCGGAGCTAGGAGTGCGGTATTGTTAGAGCTTAGAACGTAGAGTTCATATCTCCATAGAAACACAACAGTAAGTAGATTCGATCATCGTCGGAGCGCAGCGGCAGTCGAAGAAGCGGGTCCGGTTGTGGAGTGAGATAGTGTAAGGGTGATCAACATCTTGATTGGAGCGCGACGGTGAGTAAATTCGGTCATTGTCTGAGCACGGCGGCGGTCGAAGAAGCGGATCCGGTTGTGGATTGAGATGATGATTAAAGTATTACGGTGATCAATATTTCGATTGGAACGCGATGGTAATGTAACAACCCAAAAATTTTGAATGATAATTATCTATACTTAAATATTATTTTCATATAATATTGAACACACTATATACGTGTCTGTAAAAAATAAATAAATTAAATTAACATAAATTAAATAAAAAAAAGAAAGAAAGATATATTAACATATTAAATTTTAGTTATTATATTTTAACACTTTAGTTTGACAAATGATAACCGTCAAAATTTTATAATAACTGAATTTATTTTCATTTCTTAAATTCATTTCAATTGAGAATAAATAATAATAAAGGAAACTGATCCTTTCATCTTGAAACCCTTTCGTTTATATGAAACCCTTTCGTTTATATGAAACCCTTTCGTTGCATCCTCTCATTTTAAAACCATCATATTTCATAACCACGTTAACTCTTCCCTCATTAATTCTTTATTAACTACATCAATATTTGTCTCTCTGTATCACTTCGGAGACAATAGACCGAATAAAGAGAAAAGTGAGAAAAATAAAATGAAACGAAGAGTTATTCTTGTAACTCTAATATTGATTATTATCTGACTGTCTGTCCGATTTGAATTCCTACTACGTCGCAGTGATCCCGAGTCATTTCAATCCGATATGAAATATGAAATATCTCGCTATAAGGTAACCGGACTTCTCTATAACTGTGTTTTAGTTTTGTATGGTTGATTTGAATATTGGTATTGCATATTGAATTATGATGGCATATTTAACGGGATAGCGGGTCTGAGGTTGGAATTTGATATGTGATTGTAGCCTCTCATTGTTGGATGGATTTTCCAGTGAGTTGGCGGCCTTCCAATGTTGGATGGATTTCCCATTGGATTGGCGGATTAAAGGAATTGTGTTATGAGAATGTGGGAATCGCCTGTGACAGGGATTACACATGTGTGAATATGATGTGACTGGTTTTATGAATAACCTAGACCGACGTGCTATTGCTAGTTAAATATGCGTGCATAATTTGATGTGAATTTGTGTGGATTAATCTGGTCTATTTGAATGGTTGTTAAATTAAGCCGATTATAGAGAAGCGCATCGTTAAATAACCGGTTACTGAGCTTTGTAGCTGACTCTGTTTTGTTGTTTTATTTTCATTTCTGTTGGCGACGTAGGTTGACGGGCCAAGGAAAGGTGTGAAGATGCTTATATAATCACGCTCCGGATGATAAAAATCTGGGGTGTGACAGGTAAGTAGATCCGGTCACCGTCGGAGTGCGGCGGAGGTCGAAGAAGCGGATTCGGCCGTGAAGCGAGATGAAGATTATAATACTAGATTAGATTTTATGAGAATAAAAGAGTAATTTAGAAATTACGGTCATTTGACATATTATAAATAAGTTTTTTTATCAATAAAATTGTTAGATAGTATTTAAAACCACCTACCTTCAAAATAAATTTCATCCTAGGGTTGCTACTATTATTTAAGAAGAATTGTTTAAATCAATAACTGGTGTATCTCAAAGATAACTTGCATCAGAATTTGATTTTTGAAAAAGCAAACTGCAAATTTTTCGTCTTCTTAATCCTCAATTCAACATTCAATAGCATACCAAAGATATTAAATTACAAATCTCATTTTAAATTACACTTCTAATATAATAGTTAGCTTCTTTAAAATGACAAAGGTGCTTGATTCCATTCAGAAATAATAAAGACTGTCAGATCATGATGATGATGATTATTATTATTTTATAAAGTAGATGGAATTTTTTTTATAAATCATAAAAAAGATTTTTATGAAACTAACATGATTAACTTTTTTTTTACAAAAACTATAAGAACCGAAATGTCATTTTCGGTCCTGTTTTTTTTCTTTTTTTTGGGACCGAATTGTCATTTCAATCCCAGTCATTTTCATAGATTTCAAGAGAAAAAAATACATTAAAAATTGTAAAAATATCTAGGACCGAATTGCCGGTGGTGACAATTGAGGATGGTAATTGAACTGGAGATGACAGGACCGGTGATGACAGAAGAGAGAGAGCACAGTCCGATTTAGGGTCCACCGGCATTGAGGTAAAGGTACCTGTGACATGTATCAGATGTACAAATATTAGTTTGTCTTTTGGAATGAATCTTTAGCTCAAACATTTGGATAGAGTCCCTGAATCTCAGGGTGATGATGATTCGAATCCATCAAGATTCTTAATAATACATGAATTGAAGCACCTCAAACACTACAAGTTAATAATTCTTTTATGTCTTCATTTGTTGGTTTCTTGCTTCTTCTTTCAAGCACCTCTCCTCATTACTTTCAGGATTTCTCTCTTTTTTTTTTCCTGGAAAAAAGTTTAGCTTAGAGTCAAACCTACTAGAGACGACATGATTTCTTGCTATTTTCTTGCATGTCAGGAAAGTCTTTGCTTACCAGAGAAAGTCTATGCACCGCATCAAGAAATAACACGCGGTCACCGATGCCGTCAATATTAACCCATCGAGGGCACCCACTGGCGTAATCCAACTGATAAATTTCAAAGTAATCGTTTTCCGAAATATTGTAGTCCTTCCAAACCTTTAAAACTCTTAGAAGCTCTCCACTCGACACGACCAAATATTCGTAGCCCAATAGCTACACCCACGAACCTTTCAAATTGCCAAAGTGGCGATCCGGATTTGGAACAGAAAATACAAATCCACCTGTCATAGCATCAATTGTTGTTGTTTTGCCCATCTCGGGCTCATTGACAAAATACATGCCTTTGTAGTATGATATCCCCCAATCTTACTATCAACTTGGTGTTCCAATGTCACTTGCAAAATGATATATCATGTGGTAATACGTGTGGCGATGCATGTGGCGGGTCCAATTTGAACTAAATTTAGACTTCTACATATATAAATGATGTATTTAATCAAAGGAATGCAGATTATTTGATTGGAGGGTTCAGATTCAATCTAAATTTAGATCAATCAATCTCAGCCGTTGAAGTTTCAAGACAGCCAATTTAATTTAAGATGCATAATATAGAGTAGAGATATTTTCTGTACTAAATGTTGTGTTTGATAATTAAGATTATATAATAGAGGAGGGATCAAGTTACAACACTTGAAAGTTACAACATCATTTTTTTTCATTTTCAAAGTCCAAATCGTCGATCCAAACCGTTAGATATTCAATCTATATTAAAATGTGCTTACAGACCAAATTTTACATTTTTTGAAATTTTTTTGCTATTTATTAAGATGGGTACAAAATTGCTGTTTTTTAATGGTGCAGAATTTTATTAAAAAACAGCAATTTTGTACCCATCTTAATAAATAGCAAAAAAATTTCAAAAAATGTAAAATTTGGTCTGCAAGCACATTTTAATATAGATTGAATATCTAACGGTTTGGATCGACGATTTGGACTTTGAAAATGAAAAAAAATGATGTTGTAACTTTGTTGTAACTTTCAAGTGTTGTAACTTGATCCCTCCTCTATATAATATATAAATTATATATAACCATTTACATTTCAGTTCAAAAATAGACTTAGAGATCAAATGAATTCACATATGCTAAATATTGAACTCATATATATATCGCAACTATTAATAATTTATTGCACAAAGAAACCATTAATAATAAGAAAACATTTTTATAGATATTTATTTTCACAAAATAAATCACCTTAATGAGAAGATCGAGGGTGAGTTCTGTAATTTTTAAAAATACCATATTTAAAAAAAAAAAATCAAATAACCATGTTTTATGAAAAATTTGAATTTTGACACGGCCGCATCTCCTAGGTGCGGCCAATTTTCTGGAGGTTGCAGCTAAGGGATGCGGACCATAAATAGGGGTCCGCATCCCCTAGATGAGGCTACCCTTTTTTTTTGTTTTGTTTCCTTCAGATTGAACTGCCGCAGGAGGGGGAGGGCCAGGGGGGTGCAAAAAAAAAGGGTGGCCGCATTTAGGGGATACGACTCCCTATTTATGGTCCGCATCTCCTAGATGCGGCTCCCAGAAAAGTGACCGCACCTAGGGGATGCGGCCGTATCAAAATTCGAATTTTTCAGAAAACATGGTTATTTGAATTTTTTTTTTTTCTTGTATGGTATATTTAAAAATTTCGGGGAGTTGTTTGTGGTGGGGTGTGTGTGTGTGTTGGGGGGGGGGGGGGGGGGGGGGGGGGGGGGGGGTTGCAATAAGCATCAAATCAAATTTAGTAGTCTCATAACTGATCGGAGCCATCCGACCCGTATCAAGATTCATACATAATTGATCTTGGCGAACCTTTATTCGCAACGAGTGGTCCAACGAAGGTGGTTAATATAGTTAATTTTGTAATCCTCACTTAAAACATTAAGAGGCTGAGTTATATAGAGAAGGTTTCGAATGTTTATATTTTATTTTATTTTTTTCATCATGCTCTATTTTAAAAATTCTAAAATTTATATATTAAAATAAAATATTCAGATGTGATATATACTGTATTACTCCGATACTTCAAACTAGGCCTCCATACGTACTGGCCTCCATACGTACTGGATACGCCAGCTGACATATCGGATGACGTGACGTATCTCTAACCATCTGATACAGCACCAATACGCATTGAAACAGGCTGATACGGTTGAAACTCCAACCTGCACCACACATGGACACAGTCTTGTGCACCACGCAAGGCAAAACTTTATTTTTTTTGCAGCAACCACGAATCGAACCCAAGACATACAGAATAAGTGATAATGTGACTTCCCCGCTGCACCATCTCACTTTTGATGTTTGAACATACGAGATTTGATATTTATATTATACTCGAATTTATTTTTGATATTTAATTATAAGTGTTATATCAACAAAATAAATAAAAAAATATATATTTAGTGGCCCTATTGTATCCATGATTTTTGAAAATTCACGTATCGCCGTATCCATATCGTATCCGATACGATTATATTCCCGTATCCGTATCCATGCAACATAGGATATATATTATTTTCTCTACATGCACAATTTGTTTTTTCAATTTTCAATTTTAATTTATATAAAACAATAAGTTGAATAATCAACGTTCAAAATAAATTCAAATCGGTGTATATTTGCAAGTTCTTAATACTAATTAATTAAAACAAAATCAAATACTATGATCTTTTACATGTGCATAGAGAAAATAATATTAATCATATCTAATGATTTTATTTTGACAATTAAGTTTTAAGTTATTGTAGTTCTAAAAATAAAGATATAATACAGAAATAGGAAATAAAAAACTATTTGATTTCTTCTCATACAGAAATCACATCAACTTAAAAAAAATTAATTACTAAAGTATAATGTCCTCGATTATGTTTTGTTGAATGAACAGAAAGATACAATCCGATATGTAATATATCTCTACAGTCTGTATTATTTTCTTATATTTGGAAAAATCACGATGGTTGGTATTCTCTTTACTTATACATTTGTTATATGAGGATATTAATTAATTGTTACTTGTAATTAAAATGTCTCAAAATAATATGTACGTTTGTCAAACTATATTTACATTATATATTAATATAGAATAATTTAAAATAGATTACAATGATTAAAAATAGACCTAAATAAAATAATGCGAGACTTAGAAGGGATGACTCGATCATTAAGCATATATGCACCTCAGCAATTATTACATATATTTACACGCTTTGAAACGCCAAGATAAAGCGCGACAAAAATAGAATTACAGCCCAGCATCAGCATATAAAGATTTCTATCATTTCCTTTGGTCTCTGACTCTCCCCAATGAAACAATTAATGGAGAAATCTATGCATGAGCTCGAGTCTGATCGCACCATCGCCATGGCGAAAACCAGTAGTTTGATTGACCTCCCTCGTGATCTGTTATTTCTCATAATAGGGAAGCTCATAGACATCTCTGATTTCATCCGCATGCGAGCCACATGTAAGCGGTGGCATTCCTTGATTTCACTCTCTGATTCTCCTCGTGTGCCATTGATGCTAAATCGCCGTCTTATTAGTTTCGGCACGTATCTCGAATTCTACTCGCTCACCTCCGGAAAGTTTCATACCATACATGTACCAGGAGCATCTGATAGGTGTCTTACAGGGCCTTCGAACGGCTATATGCTTGCCTTTGACACCAGGCGCTTGAAGTTATCACTTGTTAACCCATTCACATATAATGAATTCCCTCTACCACCTCTACAATTCAAATGGAGCCCTCTAATTTCTTCATACTTTCTACCTGGACTTATTTGTGCTGGCGAGGTTGTGGCAATCTCAGGGTTAACATCACAGAGGATCCTTCTACTGGCATTTTGTCGATCAGGAGACAACCGATGGGTGACAGTGGAACACCGAGTTGATAGTAAGATTGGGGGGATATCATACTACAAAGGCATGTATTTTGTTAATGAGCCCGAGATGGGCAAAACAACAGCAATTGATGCTATGACGGGTGGATTTGTATTTTCTGTTCCAAATCCGGATCGCCACTTTGGCAATTTGAAAGGTTCGTGGATGGAGCTATTGGGCTACGAATATTTGGTCGTGTCGAGCGGAGAGCTTCTAAGAGTTTTAAAGGTTTGGAAGGACTACAATATTTCGGGAAATGATTACTTTGAAATTTATCAGTTGGATTACGCCAGTGGGTGCCCCCGATGGGTTAATGTTGACGGCATCGGTGACCGCATGTTATTTCTTGATGCGGTGCATGGACTTTCTCTAATAAGCAAAGACTTTCCTGACATGAAAGGAAATAGCATCTATTTCACCAAATCCTTCCATGGAATAAATGGTTTGTCTAAATTTCTCTGTAGGTATGATATAAACGACGGAACAACAACATATGTACACCAATTTAATATTGAGACATTGGGGGATGGTCCCTGGATAGTGCCCAATCTGCGTTAATAGATACGCATTGCAATGGAGATTAAAAGTTTGTTTTGATCAGTTCATTTTCAATTCCCATAGTTTAGTTTATTTCGCAAATTGATAGTATTAATTATATTATTGCAATTTTTCAATGTATGAAAATTAAGATGTCATCACTTTCTCTTTTTTGAAAATTATCTTCTTTTTTTCTTTTGAGTTTCTTAAGTCTGGAGCTTTTATTCATTTTTAATAAAAAAAAATTGAAATGGATTCCGCTGATGAACATAATTCAACCGTTGCCAATAAAATGGAGACAGATTCCTTCGATCAACTATTTTTTTAGAAGATCTTTGAGGGTTTCGTAGTGTTATAAGAAATCCAATTCACCAGATTGCTAAACAAAATAAAAAATAAAAAAATAATGATTCCAAAGATATTATTACATACGCTTACAGAGAGATATAGATACATACAAGCTCAACAATCTAATACAAGAGAAAACCATGTCCTTTGATATTCTGTTAACCAAGTTTATGTAATAAATATTTGGTATTTTGGAACAGACTCGCAACAACAAAACTTCAAATGATGAAAGCCTGTACATTGAAAAGAGGGGTAAAGGCACTAAATAAATATCAAAATAAACATCCAGCTTATACACAGCCCAGACGAATCTTTTTTGAAGGCCTAATCCTCATCATTCTCAAGATCGGCCTAGCACACTTCAAACACTATGTGTGTTTTAAGTCCATCGGAGGTAATTTGTAGTATAATAGCAAATTAACAAAAAGAAAATTATGGCATTCATTTCAAATCAGCACATGGTAATTGAATATTCTTAATTTTAATTTCAGCAACAAATTTGTATTGTAAACACAGTTCTCCGCGAGTTGTGTATTAATTCCACTTGTTTGCTACATTATAGCAGCTTCACCGATATGCCACCGGCCGTGAATCAAGAGTCGTCACTGCTCTTACTGTTGGGATTTCGGATAGGTTATAGTGCAATAATTCGAAACAGTTCAAGATTTGTTCACTACCCGAAAACCAGAATCCAAGTATAAAACTAATTCTAGGATTAAAACAGAGTTTACCACTAGACGCGCAGCGGAATCTTCAAGTCTAGCAGTAGCCTTCTTCTCCTTTCCTTCGTGTCAGATCCACGCAACAGCCCAGCAATCACGCCTCTATCAGTATCCACACGAACAAAGCCAAAATCAACAATCAGTCAATATGCTAGTATCAATCTGAAAGCCCCGTCTCTTTCTCTTTCTTTCTCTCTTACGATTTCTGATATCTGTGGAACAGAATTTCTGGAACAACCAAAAACCGAACTGCTACATGTATATTTATAATACTTATGCATCCATTCAGTTGCACCATCTGGATGCCTCTCTTCAGAAAACGTGATCTGATCTGATCTGAGATCAGATCAGATCAGATCAAGAATTTGGGCCTAGCCCAATAAGACTTAATATATTAATGCAGCCCATATTATTTGACCTGTAGAACACTTCTTACAGTCTCCCACTTGTTCTAATTCCAAATATTAATGCATCTAATACATTTGTCTGAAATTAATATATATATTAAATTTGATTTCAACCTTGTTCTTGTGTGTGACCCAATAGGTTCATATAATGTTGGCAGTGAGCTGAAAGTCCTTTTCGGCACACAAATCATAAGCGGTCCCTAGCAGGGCATTATGACTACCCAAATTATATGAATGTCAATATCCGACAAGAACCTCACAATTATTTATGTTAATCACTTTATCACTTGATATCTTGATTGTACTCAAAGCAGGATATGTGAAAACTTTGTACAGTACAATCTTTGATTTCTCATACCAAAGTTAGATTGACTTTCATATGATTGACTATCAACCATATAACACGGCCATGCATTTTTCAATCTATCTTTCTAGAGGGGCCCAGAGATATCATACTCTCAATACATGAGAGGGATAAATTCCATCTTGATCACTCACATTTCTTCACATGATTCATAATACACCCAATTACTACCTTTGTAGTTACCTGGTTAGGGCTAATGTTTGATAGCATTAAAGTATACAATCCTCATTGAAGAAATCAATGATGATCTCAAGTCAAAGGATTCAACAAAATATTGTATAAAATAAACTGATGACACATAATAATCCATACAATATTTTATAGCGGGTCTGTCCAATATCATGTTTATCAAACATGTATCCATGTGATTGCATTGGATATCCCATATTAATGATCCGTAAAACCTGATCATCCACAATCAATCCACATACCAGTCCATAAATTATTAGTGTTCCGACTAACAATAAAGACTAGGGACTATTTAGAATAATATTGCATTCCATTATAAAGTTTTACGATCCAATTCATCGAATTGATGATAAATAATAAGCAATAAATTATTCAAGGAACATTATATTGTTTTATTCATAAAACATAAACATACAAACAAACATCTAAATTATAAACCTCTGTAACACAATAATAATCACTAGAGCCAATCACTCATGTATCTAATACCTATAGCTCTAGTATGCATATCATGCTTAACTTGCGAAAGAGGTTTAGTCAAAGGATCTGCCACATTTGCATCCGTTGCTATCTTGCATATTTTAACATCACCTCTATTCACAATCTCTCGAATAAGGTGAAAACGTCGAAGTATGTGTTTGGATTTTTGGTGTGATCTTGGCTCTTTAGCCTGTGCGATTGCTCCATTATTATCACAATAGAGATCCACTGGATTTTCAATACTTTTAATCACACCAAGTTCAATAATGAACTTTCTTATCCAAACAGCCTCTTTTGCTGCTTCTGAAGCAGTAATATATTCAGCTTCTGTTGTAGAATCGGCTACTGTCTCCTGCTTGGAACTCTTCCAACTTACAGCTCCTCCATTGAGACAAAATACAAATCCAGATTGTGATCTAAAATCATCTTTGTCAGTTTGGAATCTTGCATCTGTATAACTAGATACAACAAGCTCTTCCTCACCTCCATAAACAAGAAATGTATCCTTAGTCTTTCTCAAGTACTTAAGGATATTCTTCACTGCTATCTAATGACCCTCACCTGGATCTGACTGGTATCTGCTTGTGACACTCAAAGCATATGAAACATCGGGACGTGTACAAAGCATAGCATACATGATAGATACAATTGCGGATGCATATGGAATCTTACTCATGCGGTCTCACTCATCTTGTGTCGAAGGACACTGATTCTTGCAGAGACTTATGCCACTTGATATAGGTAAAGATCATCTCTTTGAATCTTGCATGTTGAATCTTTTCAACACCTTGTCAATGTATGTACTTTGGCTCAATCCAATTAGCCTTTTTGATCTATTCCTATAGATCCTTATTCCCAATATGTAATTTGCTTCACCTAAATCTTTCATTGAAAAACTACTTTTCAATGAAGACTTTACTGATTGAAGCAATGTAATATTATTTCCAATCAACAAAATGTCATCCACATACAAGACAAGAAAAACAAGTGCGCTCCCACTAGTCTTTTTATAAACACAAGGTTCTTCTTCGTTCTTGATGAATCCAAATTCCTTGACCACTTCATCAAAACGAATATTCCAACTCCGAGATGCTTGTTTCAATCCATAAATAGATTTTCGAAGTTTGCATACTTTTCTAGCATTATTTGGATCAACAAAACCTTCGGGTTGTGTCATGTACACATTCTCATTTAAGTTTCCATTAAGGAAAGCAGTTTTGACATCCATTTGCCAAATCTCATAATCAAAATATGCGGCAATTGCTAGAAGTATCCTAATTGACTTAAGCATTGCAACTAGTGAAAAAGTTTCATCATAGTCTATCCCATGAATTTGCTTGAAACCTTTTGCCACCAAACGTGCTTTGTGAATGTGAACATTCCCATTCATGTCAATTTTCTTCTTAAAAATCCATTTACACTCAATGGTTCTTACACCATTAGGTAAATTAACCAAGCTCCAAACTTGATTATCTTCCATGGATTGCATTTCAGATTTCATAGCCTCAAGCCATTTATCAGAGTCCGGGCTTACCATTGCTTCTCGAAACGTCGTAGGCTCATCATTGTCCAACAACAATATGTCGCGTTGTTCTGATATGAGCAACAAATATCTCTGAGGTACGCGACGTTCCCTATCCGACTTTCGTAATGGCAATGTCTCTTGTATAGGTTCCACAATGTCTTGTGGTTCCTCATGAGTAGTAGGAGTATCTTCTTAAGTATCTCGAATTTCTTCGAGATACACATTACTCCCACTAACTCCTTTGGAGAGAAATTCTTTCTCCAAGAAGACATCATTTCGAGCAACAAATACTTTGTTCTCTGCCCTATTATAGAAGAAAAATCCCTTGGTTTGTTTCGGATATCCAACAAAGAAACACTTATCAGATTTAGGTGTGAGCTTATCAGACATCAATCGTTTTACATAAGCCTCACAACCCCATATTTTAAGAAAAGACATACTAGGACGTTTCCCAGTCCATATTTCAAATGGTGTCTTCTCAACTGCCTTTGTTGGAACCCTATTAAGTGTGAAAGCTGCCGTTTCTAGAGCATATCCCCAAAATGATAATGGAAGATCAACTTGACTCATCATAGAACGAACCATGTCCAACAATGTTCTATTCCTCCTTTCAGACACACCATTCCATTGAGGTGTTTCTAGAGGAGTAAGTTGTGAAACAATTCCAAATTGCTTCAAATGATCACCAAATTCTTGACTCAAATATTGGCCTCCTCGATCTGACCGAAGAGCTTTAATTGTCTTGCCAAGTTGATTATGTACTTCATTCTGAAATTCCTTGAATTTCTCAAATGCTTCTGATTTATGTCTCATTAAATAGACATAACCATATCTACTAAAATCATCAGTAAATGTGATGAAGTACTGAAAATCACCTCTTGCGACTGAACTAAATGGTCCACATACATCTGAATGTATAAGTACCAAAAGGTCATTCGCCCTTTCATTTATCCCAGTGAAATGTGTTTTAGTCATTTTTCACAACAAGTGTTTTAGTCATTTTTCCCAACAAACAAGCTTCGCATGTTTCAAGTGATTCCAAATCAAATGAGTCTAGAAGTCCTTCTTTATGAAGCTTCTTTATGCGTTTCTCACTTATATGTCCTAAACGACAATGCCATAATAGAGTGGAATTCAAATCATTTGATTTGAGTCTTTTGGTTTGTATGTTATAGACAGGAACACCAAGATCTAGAATATAAAGCCCATTATGTAACGAAGCTTTGCCATAATACATATCATTTAAATAAAAGCAACAGCCACTGTTCTTAAATTTAAATTCAAATCCAAACATGAAATAGAGATAATGTTTCTACTTATGGCAGGTACATAATAGCAATTATTTAATTCTAAGATCATCCCGGAAGGTAGAGCCAATGATGCAGTGCCTATGGCCAAAGCAGCAACTCGTGCTCCATTGCCGACACGTAGCTGTACCTCTCCTTTATTTAACATTCTACTCTTTGCGAGCACCTGCATATTTGAACAAATATGAGCTCCTGATCCAGTATCTAATACCCATGAATCAGTTTGATAAGTAGAAATGTTAATTTCTATAACAAAAATACCTGAAGTGGAAGCTCCACTTCCCTTCTTGTTATCTTCCTTGAACTTCTTGCAGTCTCTCTTCCAATGACCAATCTCATTGCAATAGAAGCACTGCGACTCAGCGGCACTGGCAACAGACTTTCTTTTGTTCAAGGTCCCACCCTGAACTTTGTCTTTGCCTTGGCCTTTTTCTTTGCCCTTTTTTGCCTTTCTTTTTGAAGTTCGTTTCCTTCTTAACCAACAGGACATCATTAGGTTTCCTCAGGTTTTGTTCGGCTGTCTTTAGCATTCCATGCAATTCTGTCATTGACTTCTCCAGCCCATTCATGTTAAAATTCAGAATGAATTGATGGTAACTTGAGGGCAAGGACTGGAGAATAATGTCAGTAGCCAACTCTTTACTGAGGGGATAGCCCAAACGGTTCAGATTCTCAATGTATCCTATCATCTTGAGTACATGAGGACTAACCGGGCTTCCTTATGCCAGTTTGCATTGATATAATGCCTTTGATGTCTCATATCTCTCAGTACGAGCTTGAACTTGAAAAAGTTCACGAAGCTGCACAATTATGTCATAGGCACTCAATTTCTCAAGCTGCTTCTGAAGCTCAGAGTTCATTATCGTGAGCATGAGACAAGTAACATCAAGGTCATCATTCATATGCTTATCATAAATTGCTTGTTCTGCGGCAGAAATTTTACCATCTGTATCAGCCTTTGGTTTTTCAGGAACGGGTTTCTCTAGAACGTATTCCTTTTTCTCTTGCTTGAGAATAATGAGTAAGTTTCTATACCAATCTAAAAAGTTTGGACCAGTGAGTTTTGCACTATCCTTTTCAATAGCAGATCGCAACGTAAAAGTGGATGTATTTGCCATAATCTACAACAAAATAAATATGCAGAAATTTAGACTTAAGTTTATGTTTTTAGAAAAACCTTTTAACTAAAGTTTTACTCCCACTATGTGTTTTAATGTCCCTTATAAAACCACATAGCGGACCAAGATCCATATTTCACCAAATTCAAGTGAGCTTTGGCATCACTGCTTGAATTTAGTTATTTAGGTAAGCACTCCTATGCTAATTACATCTAATATAACTCTTGGTTTGTTCGAGGTGACATTCCATGTCCCGGCTCCTCAAACCTATGCCTCAAGGCCCAAAAACGTTTTGATAGCCTAGTTAAGTGAAACCAATTCTCTATATATAAGTATCCAACACTTATATCCTACCTCATTAAGATAACTAATGATACCTTGCTTTAGCAAGCCCATCAATTAGCGATCGAAACCTTGATAGGTTAGAGATTTTGGAAAGGCATAAAACTTAATTTTTCTTTAAGGGACTTTGTTGTTTATTTTGAAAACATGCTATATAATAAACAATTAAATAATAACATGAGCCCAATTCATAAGTGAAATAGTATGATCCATGGCATGACAATTTCCATTGTAAGACTCTACTTGACAATAGCCACCATCCATCCTTCATGTAATCTTCTTTATTCTAACCAAAATAACTCCTCCAATGGCAATAAAGAAAATGCATACATGTCCTAATTTTAACGGTTCACAGACCGTATAAATGATACATAATAAGCGACATGCAAGTCACTTTTAATTATATAATAAATTAATTCATGGGGCACCTTAGGCCGCATTTACACACATCATTCATTCATTTATTACAACATATACACACAAGGCAACGGGATCATACTATTCACATATTCCATAACTGCAAAACAAAGTTAGATATAGAATCTAATTCTAAATATGGGCTCATGTATAAAACAATACGAGGGGGTTTCCTTACCCAGTATATAATATCGGCGGTAATTTTTCTGTAATACAGTATATATCACTTAAATAATTTCTCTTCAGATTCATAAAATAATCATATATCAGAATCAGTCTAACTGATTCGGTTTTCATAAAACAGAACTTTCAGATTAATTTTAATTAACCTAAAATTCGAATCAATCCAACTGATTCAATTCTGCCATAACAATCTAATTGTTATGATTATTTAATTATTCCTTAACCCACACATAAATCGCCAAATTAATTCGTATAATTTTAATCAATCCAATCGATTAAATTGATACGTTAATCTAATTAACAATCAGAAATCCAGAATTAATTCTACACAAGTGGCTCTGATACCACTGTTGGGATTTCGGATAGGTTATAGTGCAACAATTCGAAACAGTTCAAGATTTGTTCACTACCCGAAAACCAGAATCCAAGTATAAAACTAATTCTAGGATTAAAACAGAGTTTACCACTAGACGCGCAGCGGAATCTTCAAGTCTAGCAGTAGCCTTCTTCTCCTTTCCTTCGTGTCAGATCCACGCAACAGCCCAGCAATCACGCCTCTATCAGTATCCACACGAACAAAGCCAAAATCAACAATCAGTCGATATGCTAGTATCAATCTGAAAGCCCCGTCTTTTTCTCTTTCTTTCTCTCTTACGATTTCTGATATCTGTGGAACAGAATTTCTGGAACAACCAAAAACCGAACTGCTGCATGTATATTTATAATACTTATGCATCCATTCAGTTGCACCATCTGGATGCCTCTCTTCAGAAAACGTGATCTGATCTGAGATCAGATCAGATCAGATCTGAGATCAGATCAGATCAGATCAAGAATTTGGGCCTAGCCCAATAAGACTTAATATATTAATTCAGCCCATATTATTTGGCCTGTAGAACACTTCTTACACTTACTCTCCTCAAATAATATCTGTTCAAGTACTCCTTTCGTTTTTTTCTTTTGTATTTTTTCCAATATCTCATCCGTCATTGATAATTAATTAGTGAGCCATTGAGCCCAGGCATGTGCTGGTATGAATTTGTTGTCCAGTTATTATTGACCTTAATGTTCCTTAAAAGAATGTTCACAATACTTTTTATCTGTATGGGATTTACTAAGATACTTAGTTTCGGTAATAGTCTTCATCATAGGGAATCTTAATAATAAATATTTAGTCCAATTTTGCATAGTGCTTTTCAGTTATGTATTCTCTTATCAGTTTAGCAAATTAGTTTTTTTTTGTGTTGAATTGGAATTTTAATTATACATACTAGGTTTCACTTGCTTGGGGAATTTGATGATGCCAAGAGAAGTTGTAGGAAACGACTTGAGGGGCACAACCGTCGGAGAAGGAAACCACAATCCGATAACTTAAGTGCTAGGGGTCTTTTAGCAAATCACCAAGGTCCTTAGTGTTTTGATTTTAAGGATTACTGTCTTGAAATAATGGCTTGACCTTGTACTGCTGGTACCATACTGACACAAATCCCTGTGCTTTGGTCAGTGGTTAACTTTTTTTTTTTTTCTTTATGTAGTCTGCTCATCTTAAAAGGGGTGTGGGCTAATTGAATCTGGTTGGGTACCCAATATCTTGGTACCAGTATTTACCATCTGATAAGATTATCCATTGTGTATTCAAGAACTTGTTAAAACATGGTTGGCCAACCAAGCCGATCTCAGCACCTGAAACCTCACATAAGTTTCTCAAACTATTGTAATTTGCGAGTACTAATTAAGTTTACAATTTACAGGTTCTCGTTTCGGGTCGTTTCCGCCTATTTTCCCATCTATCAGACCTTAATCCCACAACTGGGCTATCAAGCCTGAGCCAGTTTCCTTTTCTACTCCACTCTACCCGCCTCTCCATTCCTTCTCCAAGCCTAGGTGGCAATTTCCCTTTTTGCATGAAACGACCTCAGATATTACCTTCACAGGCACCTTTACCTCATTGCCGGTGGACCCCGAATCGGACTGTGCTCTCTCTCTTCTGTCATCACCGGTCCTGTCGTCTCCAGTTCAATCATCATCCTCAATTGTCACCACTGGCACGGCCACCGACCGAATACAAACGGCACAACCTCTTTTGTCTGGTTTCCCGTTTGGGGCCTCTAGCGGAATAACTGGTGTAAACGGGTTCACGGATAGAAGAGTTAATGCATTCATGCTTTCTGGGTTGGGAGGAACTGGAGACTTGAATAACTTTCAGGGTTCATTCCAGTTAGGTGCTGGGGAAGGGACCTCACAAACGCTTCCTTTCTCATGGCAGTAGCTACTAGCATCGTGTTTGGTGAAACCTTTTCTTTTTCACCATTGGTTTCTGTTGTGTTGTGTTTTCGTAGTAAAGTTTAAATGGAGGTGTTATGGATATTATCTGCAACAGTAAAGAACATTTTTTTTTTTTTTTTTTTTTTTTAATTTCTACTTTCTGTTTTGTTGCATATAATGTTGGGATGATGATTTTTCATTGGAGAATGCCACACATAAGGCTACACTTTTTTTAGCACGCCGATGTGGAGGCAACTGGGACACTGGGTGCAAAATCGTTTTTCAACCAGATATTGCAGTCAATCAAATAGATGTTACAATGTAATAGTGAAAGCTTACGCTAATGATCTATTTTTATTAGCAAATTCCGCAACCATTATTAAAATGTAAATCTTCAGATAATGCAATATTGTGTTGCCAGATGTATCTAGTTTATAAAATAATGATAATCATCATCATGATCTGACAGTCATTTTAAAGAAGCTAATTATTAGAAGTGTGATTTAAAATGAGATTTGTAATTTAATATCTTTGGTATGCTTTTGAATGTTGAATTGAGGATTAAGAAGGCGAACAATTTGTAGTTTGCTTTTTCAAAAATCAAATGCTGATGTAAGTTATCTTTGAGATACACCAGTTATGGATTTAAACAATTCTTCTTAAATAATAGTAGCAACTCTAGGATGAAATTTATTAGGAAAACAATCGTAACCCCATTTCAACAGCATCAAGATCTTTCACTTTACACACACGCACACACAAAAAAGCGTCAAAACCTTAGTTAAACAAAATATACAGAAAAAACCAACTTTGTGATCTATTTATTACAGTATAGATCTTGAAGTCGTATTATGAAAATTCCACCGTTGCAATGTCTTTTGTTGCTCAACATCTGAAATTTATATGAAACGAATGCTTACGTGAAACACATCCATAATAAAAGAAAAATGAGAAATATCACTGATACTCTTCAAAAACCTCTAAATTACATATTTTCCTTCTAAATTTATAATATCATATTTACTCTTCTAAATTTAAAAAACACACAAATTCACCTAATTTATTATTTTTTTTATTGAAATTTTGTTTAAATTTATAAACTTCTCATTTACCTTTATTATAAATAAAAAAATGTGTAGCATGAACAATGTTCGATCTTATAATTTAATTTATTAGTTTGTAAGTGTAAATAATTCAAGTCTAAACTTGTGAGATCCAAGTATCCAACCAGAAGCATGTGTGGTCCGAGGCCCAGATAACTGATTATTTAAGAGAAGCCAGAGCCTCTTTTCTGATTAGATTCTTGGCCCACCAAAGGCCCATTGAACGGGAATAACTAAATTCCACGTTGAAGTTGAATATGTAGGCCCGTTAACAAGTCAACCAGCACGGAATAATGTCACAATTTATTAGTTTAATGAACTGAAAACTTGTTATTATCACTATAAATTTGCCTAGTGGAGTTGTGCTTGAATGACGGGCCAGAGGTCAGAGACAATTTTGTTGTGCCATTGTTGCATGCATAAGTTGTAGATTTTCTATGGCGTGGTATTATGCGGGCTGCATATGCATTCCGCATGCATGTTAAGCAAAGCACGACAGATCTAATTGTTTCATGAATGCTATATAGATGTTTAAAATTTTGAGACGCAGTGTTGGGTCCCGACCTCATTTAAGGGATTGTTCGTAAATTCTGTTATTTTTGTAATTAAGGTCTTTTTGTTTGGATCTCTTTGTAATTTTGTGTAGTCTATCTAAAGACTTTATAGGGCTGCAAACGAATCGAATCAAATTAAACTTTTTGAGTTTGAATAAGATTCAAATCAAACTGATCGAATCACGAACTACATTTTTTTTTTGGTAGCCACCGGTAGTTTATGCATTAGTTTTCTTCACACGAAATAAAATTCACGCGGTTTCCTTTTACCTTTCACGAATTTACACCGATGAATTATGGACCAGTCCAAAATTCCATTACCTTTTATGTTGCTGGATTGATTAAAATCATGGCATGGACCTAGTCAAATAGAACTCATTTCCATTGTTGATTTGTTACGCTGCTAAAGCATTTTTCTATTATAAGTTATTATTATATTAACAATTTTAAGCTCCAATATAAATTTGGTTCTTGCATTATTAAAGATTGATGGTTGAAGCCATTAATTGTATTATTTGAGATTAGAATCTAAATAATTCACGAACCAATTTTGAACGAACTATATTTAGTTTGAGTTTGAGTTTGAATAAGATTCGAACCGAACTAGTTTAATTTGTTTCATAACGAACTAATTTCGAATCAAACTCAAATCGAATCACAAACTACAAACTTTTTGTGCAGCCCTATAAGTAACCTAATTTTATTAAGTGAGAGAAATTAAAAAAATTGACTTTGACCTTCACATCTTGTGTGTTGTGTGCTCTTTAAGATATCCCAAGTCTAACACGCAGTAGCAACTCTCTTTTTCAATTTAGTTTTTTTTTTTTTAGTGTCAGGAAAATATTCATTGGGACGAAAAACAAAAGGCTAGCTGTTCTTCCAATATTCTGATTGTGTTTATTGTCGTTTAAAATAAGTAATTTCGAATTGACTTTTTTAAATAAAAAATTTCAGCAAATCCCTTATTTATATTAACTGCCATGAGGAGTTTAAATCAGTAGTGCTTAAAAGTCATCCTAATAACTTCTCAAATCTTTTTTATTAATATAACTAAAGCTAATGATAA
Source organism: Carex rostrata (assembly GCA_964058875.1). NCBI lineage: Eukaryota > Viridiplantae > Streptophyta > Magnoliopsida > Poales > Cyperaceae > Carex > Carex rostrata. Next base: position 51,741 of record CAXKVT010000015.1, on the reverse strand, counting down.
ACTTCTTGTTCTTTCAGCCAATCATACTGCTTCTATAGATTGTATAAAAATCAGAAAAAAAAAAAGTATGCTAAAATGAAAATTGGCATTGAAAAATAGTCCTCAACTTTGGGGATTTTTTTTTATAAATTAACCATAATTAAAAAAAAAAGATTTTTAGGAAACCAACATAATTTTTTTTTTTTACAAAAACTATAAGAACTGAAATGTCATTTCGGTTCAAAACTTTTTTTTCGGGACCAAAATTACAATTCGGTCCAAGGTATTTTCACAATTTTTAAGCATATTTTTTTTTCTCAAAATCTGTAAAAACGGCTAGGACCGAAATGACAATTCAGTCCAAAAAAAGAAAAGAAAAAAAAACTAAAATGACATCTTGGTTCTTATAATTTTTGTAAAAAAAAAAAAAAAATTCAAGTTGGTTTGATAAAATCTATTTTTTTTTATGTATGATTTCTAAAAAAAAAATTTCTCAACTTAGAGATGTGAAATCATTTTGTGTTATTGTTCTGTCAAATATTAACACATGCACTCTTCCTCTTGGCTGCCCTAGTGTAGAATTGACAGCTACAGTACTGTAGCATGTGATTTGAAAACGCTTTTGCATCTCCAATTAGATTCTTCTGTTGTGGGGATTGTGCTTTCAACTGATCAATGGACCAACGGATACATTGGAGGTTTGAAACTGGATCGCTATTCGCTACCATGTTTCATGTTTCATGTCGTCTCTCATTAATTTTAGCATTCATCCAAACTAATTTGTAGTCGTGGAGTATCGTAGGGGATAAAATATTTTCAGCCAAGTCTAAATTATTTCAGAGCCTATTTAGAATATATATAAGAGGTCATTTTACACGGTCAGGTATTGCACTGGATATGAGTTCGTAAGCTTTCGGTTTGGATCCATGCTTTAATTAGATAAATGCCGATGGAAGGACGATTAATTACTTTTTGTTAATCTGCTTTAGGCACTATCAGAACTTAGAAACAAAATTATCATGTTGTTTCTGGATCTTCACTCATAAGCAGGTGTAGACAGGGGCGTAACCAGACTTTTCAAATTATGGGGGTTAAACGTAAATGAAATCAAGTATATAAAATTTTTCTATTATGAATGGGGGGGGGGGGGGGGGGGGGGGGGGGGGGGTCAATTTATCCATAATATTTTAGTTTAAAGTATATTAAAATAGAGTATAAATACAAAAAAAAAAATGAAAATGAATGGAGGTCAATTGACCCCATTAATTCATTAAGTGTGGATTCGCCTCTGGGTGTACAGTTCTGTAGGATTAGGAGAGTTGTAATTCTCCAGTGTGCAAATTCATTTAGCTCAAAACTCTATTATTGAGAGTTAGATTAAGTAATAATATATATTACTCATAGACTATTTTCGAAATTGTAGTAAATTAAACTTGTGTATATATGAGGAAAATGATAATAAGAAAACAAGTAGGAATTTATGGAGATCAATCGTTCTATAGGAATGAAATTAAGATCATAATAAAATTTATTTTGATTTTAATATATAAATTACAATACGGTACAAACTTACAATTTATTTCCGCTTAATTCCACCCATCGTGGTAACAAATTACAGAAAAAGTAGTTCTCCAGTTGTCTGGAATGGAGAGAATGAAGCATGTTCAGAGAACCGTAGTCCGAGGATCGGTCCCATGAGAGCTCCCAAGGTCACTAATACGTCACGATCGGACAGGTCAGAGTTCATTAGCCTACGCGCTTCAAATTTCTGCCTAACCCAGGTCTTGCATTTAATGCTGCACCGACAATTTATTGTATTCATGGAACGCACCATAATCTTTCTCATTATATATGCAGACTTTAAAAGGCAACGGTATTAAGTTATTGTGCAGAAAAGCTACAACAGAGAAATTTTGATTGATAAAAGAACAAATAATATTAAAATTGAGTGAACAATTGTTATTTTTTAATAAAAAACTAATTAATAGATAAAAATTGTAAACATGTCTGAAAAATTATATTTTTATATATGGTCATCTATGCAGTGTTGACAAATCTATGAATAAGCTTAATTAATCTGTGTCCAACACGTGTCGGACAAGAGCACCTACATAATACGCTTTCACACAGTAAACAATGACGCTAAACACAATTATACACATGATATGACTTGGACACATTAAATATATAAGTTACAAAATATCTCCTTTGAGATGTTTATTGACACAACCAAGAGTTGCTCTGCTCACGGACACGAGTGTGAGAGAAAAGATAATAACAACTTTGCATGTGACTCTAGTCGGAAACAAACATCATAAGCTAGTTGAAAATAAATAACCTGTGAGAATCGAATTTGAGACATTAATTCGACATACAAAAATACAAACATGATTGAATCAAGTTATCTGTTGTGATAAAATCTATCTTTTGACATAAATTACAAGTTGACCGAATTGTATGTTGTGTATTCTTCTTGTAAAAATTAACTGAACACTTTTTCTTTATATATTTTTACTAATATATACAGACAGTATTCATATTATTTTAATTCAAACATATTTATATTATAATGAATTATGTATTCGAAAAAGTATCATGTTCATATTTTTCAATACCTTCATATTTATTGTGTTCGTAAGAAATATATTTACAATACAACAATAAAGGTCAATTATTATATTTATATAATACTATTTAGACATTCATATTCCTGTTCATACTTCATAATGTGGGATTGGACCTTTTATGCAAGCATTAAATTCTAGAGGAATATCACACAGAAAAAATAAACGTCTCTATCAAGTCTCCTTCCGACACGTTACCCCCACTTGCTGGACCCACCGTGTTAAATTCGTCTACCCATATCTTCACCAATCATATTCGCCTATCTTCCCACTCCAAGATTCTCCACAAAATGTACCCAGTAAATCCTTCAACAGAAATATGAAGCAATATATATGTTTACTTCTGACAAAAATCAAGCATGCAGAATACTAAAATGAAATTTTCGTATTATGAGAAACTTTACATAGGTAATTGTATGACTATTTTGTTGTAAAAGAGATTAATATGATCAATTTTGTGCATTTTAATTATTTCTCTCATTCAGTTAAGTAACTGAGATTTGAGTCAGAGGCAGACATATATCGGTTTTGGATTTTTTTTTTTTCTAAACGGATTCAGGCTCGAATCGCCTCCATAACTCTCTTCATGCCAACGCCTCTGCTTGAGCTGCCTACTAAATCGCGCCTCCCTTCTCGCCTCCGCCTAAGCCACCTCTTTTTTTTTTCTTTTTCTCTTTTTTTTTCAAATCGCGCTTTTACTCCTTTAGAATTGTTCTCTCTTTGTTCTTTTTTATTCAAACAAATAGCGCCTAATGAGGCACAAATCGAGTTCGAGTTCATATATATATAATTTTTTTTTTCTAGATGGACTGCGAAACATGGGTAGGCAGATGAGAAATTAGGAATAGACAAACCTTATTAATATATATAGGGGTAATTAAGTTTCAATTTCTAGGGACTGGCTCCGCCACTCATCCCACCCAAAGAAGATTTTTCAATGGATGCTTAATTGAGGAGGGTTCCAATACCTCATGTTTTTCATAGCCCATTATTTTTTTCAAAGTTCAAACTGTCGATCTGAACCGCTCAACATGATATCCATACTAAAATATCCTTGGAAATGAAATTTTATAATTTTTAGAAAAAAAAATTACTATTTTTTAGATAGGTAGAAAATCACTATTTTTAAATGACATGATATATGATGGGGTATGAAAGAAAATGAGATACTGAAACCCCTCTACTTAATTTCATAAGCTAGCGTGTTATAAGAAATATTGTCAACTGCTCTTATGGGTGCACTAACCTGGAGTGTCATAACGTAGATGCATGCAGTATTTAAAATCTCATCGCCACATCTCCACGACTCCACCGAACCACCAATCACCATCGCTAATCCATGACTCCAGTTATGTTCCCGCAATAATCACCCCAATTAATTAACTTCCTCCAATTAAACCAAATTATGCGACCACCGCAGCAAGTTTGGTTTCTTTAATAACAGTATATATACCCAGAAATTTTCTTATACTTAATTATCCATTTTAATTAATTTGTAGATAATTGGGGAACAGATTTAAAGATTTTATAGTACTTCCATTCAAATGTTTTGATAAAATAATCAAAGCGTCACATTTTTAACCATACAATTGTTTTACTGTTATTTGATGTCCGCTCCAGTTTTATTCATCATAATTGTTTTACTTTTATTGTTACTAAAAAAAAAAACTAAAAAAAACTGTAGACGATCGCTCCGTACGGCGTACGTGTGTACGTATACGATTGAAAAGAAAAGAAAACTTTTTGGGTTTTTCTCCTGCACGTTTAACCTAGCTAGCTAGTTGCATGGACTCTGAGGGAGAGATGAACCCCACATGTCAGTGACTAGTGATGTTTTAAAACATGTCTATGTTGTTTCTTTTAGCTCCCATCAACTTTCTGGTACGAGAAAAAGAAGTGAAGAAGCTTAGGCGCTTTCAGGTTGGACCAGGTATGTGGAAAACCAAGTACATGTGGGTCCCATATGCAGGGGCGGACCCACTGTAGCACAGGGGGGGTCAGCTGCCCCCCGCTGGATTTTCAAAAATAGTGTTAAAAATCTGCTTTTCGGACCTCTGCCCCTCCCTGGAATTCAAATTGCCCCCCTGTAGCCCATTCTGGAATTCTAATAGACGGAACGGAGCCCATATAAACTCTCAGCGAAACAAATTAACGGAGCCCAAATAGGGGCTGATCCCAAATAGCGAAAATTAGTTGAACCAAAATTCCCTATAAATGTTGAATTGTTGATTTTTATTCAAGTAATTTAGGATTTTTATTATATTGATTGGTATTTTTTTTGTTATGTTGAATTGTACCCGATAAGCTATTGGGTTTGAACCCGATAAGCTATTTGCATCCGATTATTGCCCCGCCCTGACAAAAATCCTGCGTCCGCCCCTGCCCATATGTCACGAATTTATGGTCTTTAGACCAGGTCCGTCCGTGGTTGTGTGGGGCCCACACTTTTGATGCGAGAGAGAATCTGTAGACTTTGGAGCCATTAGGTTGAGCTAGTAATGGGGGCCTAAGGGAAAGTGAGACGAGTGATGGAGAAATAGAGAGAGAAAGACAGACAGAGACAGACAGAGAGATAGAGAGGTTCTCTTCTTCTTTATTCTAGGGTTTTCTTCTCACAGCTACTGAAACCATAATAAAAGCTATCAAAGAGAAAAAAAATGTCTTCTGCTTAAGTATCTTATTTGAGAGAGAGAGAGAGAAGCTAGCTTTGTATTTCTAGAGAGAAATCTGCTAAAAGTACAGAGGCCATAGAGAGAGATGGGGAGAGGAAGAGTAGAACTGAAGAGAATAGAAAACAAGATAAATCGACAAGTGACCTTTGCGAAAAGGCGCAACGGGTTACTGAAGAAGGCATATGAGCTCTCTGTCTTGTGTGATGCTGAGGTGGCTCTAATTGTTTTCTCAAGTCGTGGAAAATTATATGAATTCAGTAGTAACAGGTATAATATTCTTTGTTTTACCTTGCTCATATATATATATATATATATATATATATATATATATCGTGACTTTATTCTTCTCTTCACCAAGTCTAGACTTTGTTGGTGATATGCTTTGTATCTCTTTCGGTTACTGTTTTATTTGGTTTCATATGTCAAAAGATCATGTTTAATTTTTCCATGTTTTGGATATATAATGCTTTCAAATCTTAACCTTCTAAGACAAAAAAAAAATGAATCTTCATGCGGGTACAGCAGCAAGCCAAGGTATCCAATTTCTTTAGGAAAAAAAAAAATTGGAGCTTTGTTATCTGTTCATCTTACAGTTAGTTATTGAACCATTTCTCAAAACCTTAAGCGTAATTCTTGTTCTTTAATTGGATAACAGAGGCTTTAATTTATTGTCTACTTCACAACGGTCTTGTTTGTTATGCTGAATTTCTTTTTTGAGGAAATTATAGAAACCAATTTCTTAGATATTCATAAATTAAACAAAACATTTTGTTGAAATTTTGTATACACAAGTTCAACTATAGATATAGCTAATTATTACACAGTTACAGTTTATAAGATTAAAATTTGCTTGAAATTTTGTTGAATTTATTAAAATTCTGTTGAACTTTCGATATTAGTAATCCGGTGTGCACTGTGCCCTAAATACATTTATTTTCACCCATTTATGTTAGTTGCATTTCGTATGCTGGAATATTTGAAATTTAGTTGCTGAAATTTGAAAAAAAACATACTATAGGCAAACTTCTTTAAGTACTATAATTATATAATTAAGTTAATGAAGATATAATATTGTTTAATTGACACTGTCCCTCCTATATTTCCAACAAGAAAAAAATTCTGATGATTTCTGTTGATAGCCACAAAATATTATAGAGGGAGAAAAAAAAAAACTTCTTTACAAGATTTTTTTTTTTCCTTATAAGGGTCTTTTTTTCGGGGAAATTTTAGTTTAACTGTTTCATAACTTTCTGTTCTAAATTATCAATTGTAATCTTAATTTTATATTTAATAATTGTATATCCATTATTTTTCTGCCTTAGTTTTCTATAAAGGTTTTTGCTTGGTTAGACTATATATAGTTGATTTCTAGTTTTTCTTAACTGGGTTAGTTTTCCCCTTTCTTTGAGTGCAACCATTTGTGAATTTTTCTTAGATGTCTTCTCACTATAGGTTTCTTAATAAGCATGTTTCTCTTTGATTTGTTGTTGCTCTTTTGAGAAGATGCTATCTTACTCTTTTGAAACATCAAGTTTAGTAATTTCTCTTAAAAGCAGGGATTATATATCAAATTTGGTTTATTTATTTTGGAGTGCTAGGTTTAAGATCTCTTAGTTTCTTTTTAAATGCTAACAATAAACAAAATTAACATTGTATATGTTCTTAGTGTACTCTTTCAATTGCTAAATTTGTTTTTTGGCCTAAACATCTTTAATTGAAAGTATTATGTTTATAATATATAGTTTTGTTTTTGTTTCATGTAGCACTAGAAATATGCACCTTTTTAATTAATATACATCGATGTAAATTTGTAGTTGAAATTGGAAAATACTTGTTTAATATAGTTTTATTAAGATTTCTAACAATTTTTTCAATGAAAAATCTTGCAAAACCAATGGTTCATCGAAAGAATTTAGTACAAATTGTGGATAAATAAATTAACAAGAGCTGCTATAAAAACAGCTACGAAGAACAACTAAAGCTCTTCCTTTTAAAAAAACACTAAAGCTCAGTGTGAGAAGTACATGTTAATGTTATATGGCACTTTACATAGGTTAATTGTAAATGGTATATATTAAGTATGAACAATTTACAAAAAGTAAGCACAATATATAGTTGTCATGCAATTGGCTGCATATATCTATAAATCACTCTTTGCTTACAAAAAGTAAGCAAAATAGTTTATGTAGAAGTTAACATCTTCTCAAAATTAAAGATAGATTCCTTTGGTTAAGGTTGATCTGGTATAAAAATCAAGCTAAGGGTTATAAATGATATTGAAATAGGTTTTTTCTGGCTATGATGAACATACAACTGCAACAAACTTCTAATTTCTAATTAAGTGCAATTCCAACATCTGTATTTTTTTGGTCTCCTTATAGTCATTTAAAATCCAACATCTGCATTTAAGAATGTTTGAAGGAATGTCATATAATTGTCAAATAGCTCTAAAATATTGATAGCTAATTAATGATCAATCTATGCAGGAAATAGTATGCCTTGAGAAGTTTTTAAAAATTGTTTTTCTTCATTATTAGAAGTACTGTCAAGACTGTCAATTAGGGCATCATCAAGTAGGGGTGTTCAAATGGTCGGTTCGGTTCAAACCGAAGTAAAATGGCCAAACCAAACTTTTCTTCGGTTTTCAAGTTTAAAACCGAACCGAACCGATTAAACCCATCAACTTCGGTTCAAACCGAAGTAAACCTATTGGTACTATTATTAACGAAAAGAATACATTGTCATACACAACAATTGAAGTTTGGTTTGGTTTGGTTCGGTCCGGTTTGCTTTAATGAAATAATTATAACACCAATAAAATTAGAGTCCAACCAATATAAACCGGTCAGTTCAGTATAGTCGGTTTTGGGAAGTCTAAACCGAACCGATCCATTTAAACAGAAATATTCCGGTTCAGTTAAAAATAAAACAAACCGAACACAGTTTGAACACCCCTATTGTCAAGTAAACAGAACCATCATAATTTTGTCACTTGACGCATCATTTTATCAGAGACCATTTCTCTCACATGCCTTTGAATTTCTTATAGAATTGGTTTTTAGGTAGCTAGGACTTGGATCCCATTTGGATGTTGAAATATCCAATGGGTTTCTCCATGGTTTCATTGCCGTTTATGTTTGTGAGTACTGGTTATATCCTCCTTTCTAAAAGAAACAGAAAACTACTTTGGAAGAACTGTTGCTTTTAATAATCAATCCTCTTAAGAACTAGTTTTTGGTCGAGTGACAAAAGCACATGGTCTCTATGTGAGAGGTCATGAATTCGAAACTCAGATGGAGGAAATCATTTATTGTATAACAAGGGTATTAAATAGTTGGGTAGCTTGACTTCCAATTTTTACTCAAAAAAATAATCAATCCTCTTAGTACCACTCCATTTTTATAAGATTTCACCAATTAGGTTTTTGGGGCTAATTATAATGTAGACCTGTTCAGGCCCTGGATACCCAAAAAGAAATTGAAGATTTGGGTCATGTGAGAAAAGATAATGAAATTAGTGAAAAGTGAGTGATCTACTACCTAATTAACAAATATTTCAATGAGATGCATGGGATAATTAAATTGTTTGTAGATGTGATATATATAATGATGAAAGAAACATGTGACAGAATATCACTTTTCAATCCATCATAACCCCACAAAGATCCATGCACAAGAAACTAAAAGTTTGGATAAAAGATACCTAGGATAAGTACAAGCAAAAGATTTTCCTAGCATTTCCAATAATTAAAAAATATATACTGAACAGTTAATATTTCCCATGGATATAACTATAAGCTGATGTGATAGAAAAGAAAGAATTTAATTTCAGGCTCCATGTTCATTGCACAGTGCTTGTTTGACTTTTCATTCTCTCTCTGGTCTGTAACTAATATGTATTTAAATGAAGCAACTCATCCCTACACTCTAGAAGAACACTAGGACTGAACAAGAGAATAAAATTTGCAATTTTGCATATTGGTGCAATCAGCTGTCAGCTCTATTGTATTTTCAGACTGGGTCTTATGTTGACCCATGAATTATGAATGAATGGTGTACTGCGTCAGGTTGGAGAGGTCATGTCAGTTATATCTTGTATTGTAGGCCTAACCTAGTACACACAATTGTCTGCTGGTGTAAATTCTAGATATATATAGATAGATTCAACCCCTCTCTTTACCATCATTCATGCAGTATTTTTGTACTCAATTTCAGCCCATTAATTGCCATGCTCTATCCAAAGTTTAATTAGATAAATATTATTCCAACATTGTGGATGTTTTATTACACTTTCTTTATGACAAATATTCATCTGATGGATGTATTCTTGACTTTGTTTATTTTATTACACTTTGCAGCATGGCGAAGACGCTTGAGAAGTATCAGAAATCCAGTTACAGTGGACCTGATCAAACTGTAATAAAAAAGCAAGAGGATGAGGTAAATATTGAAGAGAAAAATGTTTGGAAGTGCAACTTTGAACTAATTTTTGATAGTCTTCTAATTATGATACATTTTGTAGAGTTCAGATGTGTTGTTATTCAATTGGTCTAATTGGTATGATTTTCATGCATATGGACTTTATAAGATATTAGTTAGCTTTAAAAATAGCTTGTAATTTTGAATTTTGACAATAAAATTATTATGATTTAAACTTTATATACACCATACACATAAAAATGATGTATAATATATATAAAAACGATGTAATTTTGAAATTTGATACAAATATTACCGTTCATCAAATTACATGAAATTAATGATGTTTTATATTTAATAATTTTTTCTTAAATATTAATTGGCATACATATCACATAAAAAGTAATTTATAACAAATCTATAATGATTACAACACCTCTATATTTTTTTTACCTTAAAAAACTTTTACTAGCTCAATTTTGTGAAATCGTTGTCAAGGTTGTCTATTAAAATAATTATCAATGAATCTTAATCCTTTACTCTCACTGATGAATGTTTCTTGTATTTGTATAATACGTACCATCTAAATTTTTGCTTTTATTAGTATGATTTTGATGCATGTGGGTTTTATAAGATATTAATTAGCTTTAAAAATAGCTTGTAATTTTGAATTTTGACAATAAAATTTATGATTTAAACTTTATATATTCATACGCATAAATGATGTATAATATATTATAATAATGATGTAATTTTGAAATTTGATACAAATATTATCGTTCATCAAATTACATGAAATTTATAATGTTTTATATTTAATAATTTTTGCTTGAATATTAATTGGCATACATATCACATAAAAATTAATTTATAACAAATCTATAATGATAACAACACCTCTATATTTTTTTTACCTTAAATTTTTTTTTACTAGCTTGATTTTGTGAAATCGTTGTCAAGGTTATTTATTAAAATAATTATCAATGAATCTTAATCCTTTACTCTCACTGATGAATGTTTCTTGTGTTTGTATAATACCATCTAAATTTTTGCTTTTATTAGATTATTTAATGACTTATTTATGTTTATGAATTATTGTCTGATAAAAATAGTTTAATATATGAATAAATTATATATTCAACTTTCAGTTGGTGCAGAGGAGCCGTAATGAATACCTAAGCCTCAAAAAACATGTCGATAATATGCAAAGGTTTCAAAGGTATGAAAATGATTTTCTCTATCTCGGTATGAACTTCTCAATATAAACTATAAAGTACAGATGATCACACACACACACTGAGACACACAACCGGAATAGAAGAGCATATAGTAAATGTTGAATTGTAAGTTTATAAATTATTTCATTATATACTTGACTAACCTTAACCACTAAACTTAATATTAGGAATTTACTAGGGGATGATTTGATCGAACTTAACATTGATCAACTTCATGTCCTTGAGGAACAACTTGATACTTCTCTCAGGCAAATTAGATCTACCAGGGTACGTAACTTTATGTTTAATCATTCCTTTTAGTTAAACTAACATGCTGCTTGCCGTCTTAAATGTATTTCATACTTTTGTAAGTTTTGTTGCATGAACTTTTATATTTTCACCTAGTTGTAAGGTTTGCCTGTCCAAATCTGCAATAATTATAAATTTATTATACAATTTGTTCATTTGGAACGGTTTGTGCTCCATATACGGGTATTAGCATGAATTAATCTATGGGGTATATAGTTCTGAAACAATTATTTTTTGAAGAAAATAATTGCATATTGTAAACTGCAAATTAAGTCATGATAAAGTCTGCTACTACGAAAAGATACTTCACATATGATTGAACTTTAATTTTAACTTCTATTGTTTGTTTTAATGATGTTACAAATTTGTACAGACCGAACATATGGTGAACGAGCTTCGTGGTCTTCAGGAGAGGGTAAACATTTAAATAAAAAAGTTCAACTAATTTGTTTCATCATGTTAATTACTTCTTTCTTTTTTTTCTATTTTTAACATTCATCAAACCATAGTCACCACTTATATATTATAATCTTCTATTGAATGTAGGAAAGAAAGTTACATACAGATAACAGAGAACTTAAAAAAAGGGTAAGCACCTCTATTTCTTACTTCAATCATCTATCTAAAACATTCATAATTATAAAAATAAGAAGACAGATTGTTTGCATCTGACTTCTTGTTAACCAACTTCTGTTGGTATCACATATTTTTACTAATTATCACAGATAGTAGAATGCATTTATATAACCTGTTAGATTTAACACCATCGATATCATTTGGAACAAGTTGGACAACTTTCATTGCAACTTAAACTGCTGCTTCAAGTGGTTTTGGGGGTAGGGGGGGGGGGGGGGGGGGGGGGGGGGGGGGGGGGGTGGGGGGGAGGTTGTAACTCGAGGAGCTAAGCTTTGTGCTGTTTTTAATAGCACAAATTCCCTAATCGTTTTGATCTTTGCTGACTGTTGCAGCTAGATGAATTAAACCCGATGGGAGCCTATGAGCACGCCGCCGGTGCCAACTTTCTGGGATACGGTCATCCAGACCAGCTATCAAGTCCACATGGGAAACCTTTCTTCCAGCCACTCGACTGTGAGCCCACTCTACAAATCGGGTAAGTAAAAAAACATATGTGTGTGTGTGTGTGTGTGGACTTCGATTAATCAATACATGCATTGATCTTGTTGTGGGCAAGGGAAGCGTCTTGTCATGGTTGGCATATTAATACAGTACCCCTTGTCACACACACAAGCATATATTGCAGGGACCCACCAGGGTGTGGGCCGGGGGAGTATCAACAGCTTCTCTTTTATCAGGGTTCCAAATAGCTAGATATAGCTGCACTATAGTTTTTTCGGACCTTAAAAGCGATGATGCGATAATCACTATTTAGAACCTTTGTCAAATGTCAAAACAGTTGCATAAATATTACGTTGAATCGTACCTTTGGTAAGGATATTTCAACATTTCTTTCTGGTTTTTCTATGTCTTCGACGTGTATTTGTTGCATGGGAGGCGATATACCGTATCACCAGAAACCTAAAGGAAAAAGAAAGGCGCAAGTGATAAGACCACAATTTTTTCACCTATGAATCTATGATTTGGTTTATCTGTTTTTTCTTCTTCTTTTTTAAAGTAAAAATGACCAAGTAAATTAATATTTGAAATAAATTTAGCTGATCAAGTAGAAAGACACAATTCTTGTTCAAAAAAAAAAAAAAGACACAAATTAAGTGATCGTTTTCAGCGTGAATCTTTCTAATTCTTGTTCCTTCTTTTGGTTCACCTTCCTTCTTTCTTAAACAAATTAGGTTTCATCCAGATCAGATGGCTGGAACTAGTGTGACTGCATACATGCCGACTGCGTGGCTTCCATATGATGAATAGAAAGAACATATTGCTTCTACTTGAGCTATATATCTAGCTGGTGTTTTTTAGCAGTGCTACTTATGCAATGACTGTTGATCTCTACCAGCATTTGATGATGAACTACTGTATTTGGTATTTTAAACCATGTTTATTTTTAATTATATCAGTACAATGTGTAAGCAACCGAGTTTGGTGTGAGAATGATGTCTTTATACATCTTACAATGTATGCGTAATTATATGTACTGTGTCACGTAACCATCATTGCGTAATTTATATTGTGTTAAATAAACTACTTTGTATAATTACTGTGCATAATTTTTTTTGTTACAAGATTGTAGGCACATAGACACATTCACAAAACTCGAAAAACACAGCTAGTTTGTAATTTTGTATCCAAGAACACTTAGTTTGAAATGACTTCTGAACCAACTTAAAATTCCAAGAGTAGTGTGAAAGATCGCACATTTGAAATCCGTGTAGCTCGGTTATTTTGGGAGCGACACTGGCAAGCGTTTGTACACGGTTGTTTATGTAATAATCCGTGTAGCTCTCTATAATCGCACACGGGTAAATATCTGTGTGTAAATATTCAGGGATTTCTACACCCTCACATTCCACACGGCAGAAAATCCGTGTAGCTCTCTTGTTTATCTCCGTGTACAATCACTTATTCTATAGTAGTGCAAGTTGGAAGGCTCAACCTCATCCAGGTTAATGGGTTTATCAGACAAAGTAATTAGTACTAGTAATCAAATGAGAACCCACCACAAGAACTAGAAAAGATATTTGGGAATTAAATTTGATGTTATTCCAATCTCAACTGTTCAAACTTTTCCATATGTGAATCTCAAGAAAGTAAGTTTTCATACACGGAGCTCAACGAAATACCAACGGTTGAGATTTTTTTATTCCCGAGAAATAACAACATATTTATTTCCAGATATCTGCCTTTGTTATCACGGGTAAACCAATTAGTCAATGGAAATTTAACCAGAATTAATGCACGGACAATCGGACACATTGATTCAGGGGTGTATACATTGCTTCTATCTAAAAAGTTAATTAATTATACAAAAGCTTCACTTGATAATCCAGGAGACACAGAGTGACTTCAAAGTGAATTGTGAAATGCAAAACAGTCTCTCAAAGCATGCTATATATACTCTTAGAGGAGAAATTCTCAAGACTTCAATATCACAAGGACTAGCAATTATTGACTCGTATATATTGTTCATGTGTTATTTTTGCCTTGATGTACAACCTGCTACAAATAATATGTGTGTGGACAGAGGGCAGAGCCACACTTTCAAGTTATGGGGTCAAATACACATTGGAGATCAATTATATCAAATTTTCATGCTGAGTATTTACATCCACTGTATTAATTTTAATGTAAACTATATAGAAAATCGTGTACAAGCACATAAATTTTGAAAATGAATACGGCCAGTTGACCCTCATTCACTCCATTTAGATCCGCCTCTGTGTGTGGGTGTGTTGGAAAATGAACTTCCAATAATCTCATGACATCCAAAAGACTAACATATAAAATACAATCAATCGAGATAAATGTTGTTATCACCAACGAAAGAAGAAAAAGAAGCAAGAAGTATTGGAGGAATCAAGATATCGGTTGCTAGCAAAAATAGAAATGATAAAAAATTACTGCATGTTTAAGTTAAATTTGGTAAATATTCATGCAAAGTGTTTAAAGATGTGTAGATGACGAAACTTGGTTATGGCAATTGTGGTTTGGGCATCTCAATTTTGGTGATTTTAAACAATATATTAGCAAATAGAAGAATGGTGAATGATATACTACACATAGATCATTGCAACAAATTTAGTGAAGGATGTGTGTTAGGAAAACACCTAAAATATTTTTTTTTTTCAAAAAAAGCAAGCACAATAACGTCTGTTTTCATTTTATAAGAGAGCATGTGAAAAATGGTGACGTGTAGATTACTTATGTGGCGTGTCGTCACAAGGGACAAATATTTTCATCAAATTCATGAAGATGCTCGAAATACAAGAAAGAAAATAATTAACTTTAAGAAAGGATATTGGAAATAGTAAACTTAATTAGTTTAGTAGTCCGATGTAAGAGCATCTTCAACCCAGCAATTGAAATTAATTGCTAGATAATAATTATGAAAATTTTAAAAATTAAACAATTCACTCCTACATTAGTACAATCAACTAAACAATTGAGAATTAAACACTTGGCCAATAAGAATTAAACATTTGGCCAACTCATCTTTAGAAAAAGATTTCTTAACTTTATGTTAGAGATAATTATTAAGTGATTGAGAAGTCATGTCTGTAGTACTATATATATATATATATATATATATATATATCATATAAATGAAAAGTTGAAATTCATATATTAGAAAATAGATAAGATAAACGTGGGAGTTAAATGTCATTTAATGAGAATAGAGTGTGTAGAAAGTTTCTATGAGTATACAATGGTGTACTCTTGAATTACGAGACCAATAAAATATCATTCATACAAAGAGATTTTCTACATTGACAAGGAGACCGACATGTCGTTCTCCTTGCAATTTTATCTCTTTATTTCTATTGGTCAAATGATACCAAGGTTTAGCTGATGAAATGAAATGTTAGGCTTTCCAGTTTCTGATAACAAAATCAAAACATGTGATAGTATCCCACTTCTTTCCCAATAAAAAAGAAAAAAAGGAGGATAAGTGTTGTTTAGGTTGAACCTTTACCAAGTAACATTTTTCTTCATACCAGTACTGAATAAGAGAAAACCAATAATGAGAGAGCAATTATTTCATGAGGTCAGGGAAGCAACAAAAGGGCCGTTTATTGAAGGAATGTACAGTTTGGTTTTGAACTTGAAGGGAATCAAGGCCCATATAATTTGTGTGAGAATTTTTTTACTTAAATAGGGGGCTTTAATGGCCCATGAAACAGAGAGGGAACGAGATCCAGTGCTTTTCTCTTGCTATTCTCTTTATCTCGTTCCTCCTCTCTCTTCCACGTGATTCTCTTTCTCTCTCCTCTTCTTTTAAGAGAGAGAGATAGGGAGATCAGAAGAGCAGCGGATACACATCCAACACAGAGAGGATTGACCCATATTCAGCAAGAAAATAAAAAATATTTTTAATATTTTCTGCTTCATTATAGCTATTTGATAAATATCCTAATCTTGAAAAAAGAAAATTCAATATTTTGAATGTGATTTGATTGTTTCTATTACCAACAATTAAAAAAATGAATAATTATAACAATCCCCTCAACCCTGTCCCCCCATTTAACCCCGCACTCCCTCTCTCCAAATTAACTCCCTTAATTGCCTTTTATCCCCGCATTAATTCCTCTAAGAATTTCCATTTATCCCCGCATTAATTACTGCACTTTAATAACAATCCCCGCATTAATTAACAATCCCTACATTAATTATACTGTCCTCTAATAACAATCCACGCATTAATTATACTATCCTTTAATAACAATTCCCGCTAATAAATATTAATCTGTTTATTGATGTTCAAGAAAGTATTTATCATTGTTCTGACAAGTATTTATCCTTATGTCTGAGAAGTATTTATCATTGTCCCTGACATGATAATACTTTGATTTGATTAAACATTACTTATTGACAAGTTCAAGAACAAAGTTCAAGAAAGTATTTATCGTTGTTCTGACAAGTATTTACGATTATATATGGGAAGTATTTATCATTGTCACAGATGTTTTACTGTAAGTTGCAATTATGTCTGAGAAGTATTTATCAATGTAACATATAGTATTTATCCATATATCATAAAGTATTTATCCTTATGTCTGAGAAGTATTTATCATTGATATTGTACTAAAAGTTGTAATTATATCTGATAAGTATTTATCCATGTAACATATAGTATTTATCAATGTATCATAAAGTATTTATCCTTATGTCTGAGAAGTATTTATCATTGGGTGAGGGGATTGTTTATTTAATGGTCCCCAGTTTTGCGGGGACAATCCAGAAAAAAAAGGAAAATTTGTGCGGGGATAAATGGCAAGTATTTATGAGGGGATTGCTTATTTAATGGTCCCCAGTTGTGCGGGGACGATTCAAAAAAAAAGGAAATTTTGTGCGGGGACAACTCATGGGTTGATTTATTCTTTCCTAAATAGAGATCATTGCATAGGGATTAATACTTTGCGAATTCAAGATAAATACTTTGATGCTTCAAGTTAAATACTAACAGTTTCTGCGGAGCATTAATGACTGGGCGGTCCCCCCATGATATTTTTGGCAGTTTGTGCGGGGTTTTTTGCGGGGATAGACCTGCGGGGATTGTTATCAGGGTCCTAAAAAAATATATATTTTTCTGAGACCTCCAGGTATCTTCCCTAGTTAACTACATTATGTTCAAACAATATAAAAAAATCTGGACCTGCTGAATGTGCCAGTCCAGTCTACTATTATATCTAGGGTTCTAAATAGCGTGCTATAGCATTGCTATAGTGTTTTTGGACCATGAAAACTATGGCGCTATTGACATTATAGAGTGCTAGTGACGTTATATGAGCATAGCACTATTTTTTTAATCGTTCCGCTATGACACAATAAATATTATTTATACCTAATTTGATTATATCATATGAGTAGAAGTTCATATATAGGGCCAGCTAATTAAGGACTTTTATTTTATTCAAACTTTTGATATGATATTTGTAAAACTAATTAATAATTAGTGTATTACTTGTAGATTATTTGTAAACTCTTGAGGCTTTAGTATTAGTTATAGATTATAGATGAGCTGGTGCTCCAACCAAATGTTGGTCTGGTATTGTTTTGGGCTTATATTGGGCCACAAGCCCAAACACATTTTATCAGAGCTTTGGACTCGCATATGGACTGAGAAGTAAAGAACCAGACTCATTGTAGAAAAAAAAAAAAATACAAAACTTCAATCCCAATTTATGATATTTGTTAAAATAAAATAAAAAATTATGATATATGTTTGCTTCGTGTCACCAGGCTTTATTGTTATGTTGTATATGATCATTATCAACATTGTTATGTTGTATATCCTCTCCGAATAGAAAAGATTCAAAGAAATAAAAATTGAGTATGATATTTACATGTTTTACGTGGATATCAATTTGAGGTGTTATCTTTTTTTAAGAGGAGGTTCAAATGTTTCTTTTATTGTGTCTCTATTGTGTAATTTTCTAATAATAAATATTCTAATTTTTATATGCTAAAATAAAACCGTTAGATGTGATTTATATTATTTTCTCTATGAGTATATAAAAAAGGAAGAATTGGTTCCATGCCACTCCAAAAGTTGGAAATTAGAAAAATACCACTCCAAAACATAAAATTAGTTTAATGCCACCACAAAACCTTTTTATTTAGATAATTGCCATCTATACTGTATTGTTCTATAATTATATAATAAAAATACTAAAATTAATCATGCTGACAATAATGCCCCTCATCTCTTCATCTCATCTCAGATTGTCATTCAACGGATTGATTTCTCCACGATTTCTCCATTGCAGCTCTTCAATCTCTTCTTCCTCATCTCTTCGGTGAAAAGCAATCAATCCGTTGACGTTACTTGTTAGGGAGAATTTGTTTCCAATACAAGTCCTAATTTACAACAATCATAGAAAAAAGAATAATAAATTGAACTTGTCGAACATCTCAAAATAAGAAGAAAAAAACAAAAAAAAACTGATAACATTCCAACTGACGTATTAATCATCACATATAACCGATTCTTACCATATGTATATAAATCGGCACAAACACATTAAAAGAAAAAAAAAATCAAAAACCTTTGATCACTTGGCAGTAATCCTTTGTATGAGATCCTCATACTTGAAGCCTTCATCCACCAGTTATGAGCAATTTACTCACTTCAAGTTGAAGGTGCCATCGGGCCCCACCTCGACCTCCTTGATCCACTCGTCGAACTAGGACCCCTCCAGTTTCTCTCCAATTGAGGTAAGAATATGCCTGAGATCCTTGACCGATATGCGGCCGGCCGACTCCTGATGAGCACGCTGAGGTCTGATGGGGCAATAAGGCCGTCTCTGTCACAGTCGAATAGAGAGAAGGAATCTTTCATAGCCTATCTGATCATCGGAGAAGTCTTTCCCCATCGTGGGATCTACTCTCTCTCGTTGTCTCTATAAGGAAATAAATTAAAGAAGTAAGAGGGAATTGGATGGAATTGCTTTTCACCGAAGAGATGAGGAAGAAGAGATTGAAGAGATACAGTGGAGAAATCAATCCGTTGAATGACAATCTGAGATGAGATGGAGAGATGAGGGGTATTATTATCAGCATGATTAATTTTAGTATTTTTATTATATAATTATAGAATAATACAGTATAGATGGCAATTATCGGTGTGTTTGGATCACACAAGAATAGAGCTATTCTTGGGTTAGCTCCACTATTCTCAAATCTTGGTGATCCAAACACAAATTTGGAAATAGGATTAGCTCAAGAATAGCTCTATTCTACTAATCCAAAGAAATGGTGGGTTAGCAAGAATAGCTCTAGTGGGGTTAGTGATATTAATAAAATATTTGATTCCTCTCAATTAAAATATGTTTAAATATTAAATTAGTACTAAATATAATATAATATAATATTAGATCAGTATTAAATAAAATATTTGTGTAAATATTAAATATAATATAATATCAATTTAAAATATAGATTAGTATTAAATAAATAAAATATTAGATTAAATATCATATCGTAGTCATTTAAATAATAAATATAATATAATATTAGTTTAAATATTATATTAAATAAATATAATACTATATTAGATTAGTATTAAATAAAATATTATATTAAATATAATATAATATTAGTTTAAATATTAAATGTAATACAGTATTAGTTTAAATGTTATATGTAATATAATATTAGTTTAAATATTAAATGTAATATAATATTAATTTAAATATTAGATTAATAATTAAATAACTATAATATCAAATTAGATTAATATTAAATAAAATATTAATTTAAATATTATATTAGTATTAAATAAATATAATATAATATTTTTTTGAATATTAAATAAATATAATATAATATTTTTTTGAATATTAAATAAATATAATATAATATTTTTTGAATATTAAATGTAATATAATATTACTTTAAATATTAGATTGGTATTAAATTAAATATTAAATTAAAAATAAAATAATATTAGTTTAAATATTAGATTAGTATTAAATTTAATATTAAATTTAATATTAATTTAAAAATAAAATAATATTAGTTTAAATATTAATATAATATAATATTAATTTAAATATTAGATTGAAGTATTATTGAAAAATATGATGCTTTATATATATTTAACAAGTCATTATAAATATAAAAGTTAGTTGAAAAAATAAAAACAAATAAATCATTATTATATTTCTTCCCTTCATTTGCTATTCCTAACATACAATCCAAACAACATTTCTACAAATTCGGAATAACCAAAGTTAGTGCTATTCTTGAATCCCTTGGATTAGCACTATTCTCAATCACTAACCCAAAAATCGCTATTCTTGAGCTATTCCTTGCACGATCCAAACGCACCAGGTTTTGTGGTGGCATTAAACTAATTTTATGTTTTGGAGTGGCATTTTTCTAATTTTCAACTTTTGGAGTGGCATGGAACCAATTCTCCCTATAAAAAAATATCACTTTTCGATTTTGATTTTATAAGAATATAAGTTGGAAAATAAAAATTCAGATACTAATTAAAACAAAATCAGAATGTCTTGATATTTTGTGTATGCATAGAGAAAATAATACATATTATATCTAAAGGTTTTAGTTTAATTTTTAATTTTTAAATTATTTCTGTTCTAAAATAGAGACGTAATGAAAAAACAAAAAATGAAAAAATTTAAACCCTCCTCTTTTTTTAAATGCTTCTCCAATTTTTACAAACAAAATGAATTTTCTTTTTTAAGTAAAATTCACAACTCAAACTATCTAACTATTTAATTTACAAAAAATATTTAAAATCTTAAAGAGATTCTCCATTAAAATTTTGAACATACATCCTCTTCTATGAAGTTTAAAGTTTGATTTCATAGAAGTGGAGGCAAGAAGAGAAATTGTTGTCTTCTATTGTTTATCTTTATCATATGTTGGGTCCATTGGAAAAGAGAACATAAGTAAGAAAAATAAAAATAAATTTAAATTTAAATAAAGAAAAATTATTGTCTTGTACTGTTATTCGTATAGATGTCTCAGAATACAAAGGCAAAACGAAGCAAGTGCCCTTTTTTGTTTCTGTATAATATATATTCTAGATGTTAATGGATGGAAAAATTATTATGTCGTTTTAATTAGGTTATGGAAAAAATGCACGTGAAAATTAAAGTAACATTTGGTACCATCGTGCATGTGATCGTGATGTATATGTTGACTAAGTCTGTCAAACCCCGCGTCCACAGGTCGTAACAGTCCCCCGCCGTAAGCATACAACGTCGTGTATGCTTACAAGACAATTACAATTTAAACAAAACAACAAGCAATAAAAACAAATTTCTAATATAAAATCAGAGTACACAGTCTGGACAGTAAATAATACAACAAAAGTATCACATCCGGATACCAACCATGAGGCCTACCCTAAATCTATATAACAAAATATATCTAGGGTTATCAAGTGGTAAGCTACTAAGGCCTACTACTCTCGTGCCTCTCCAGAATCAGTCGCACCAGTACCTGTAAAGTAACCCGAAGGGTGGGGGTGAGAATAAATTCTCAGTGCGAAATTTGCCACAGTTTAGATTATTGGACTTGCAATCAAACTTTATATTCAAAAATGAAACCATACAACAATAGCAATTCAAATCAATTCATATTCATAATAAAAAGGAATGCATATGCTCGACAACAATTAATCAGATGAATCACAGTTAACGGAATTTCCAAGATGAATTTCAAACACAACAGATATTTTGGCTTAACTCAATTCATTAGGGCTTGTAGCAATTACAGATGTTCTTTCGAGCTGGACCCTTTATCAAACCCACATCTGTAGGGTTACTGACACCTACAGATGGCCCACCGAGCTGGACCCTTTATCTGACACCCATCTGTAATCGCTTGGCTTAACCGTTTATTAAGGTCTGGTTCAAGTCACATAAAGAAAATCCTTTTTAGAATCGTTTCCAATATTCGTAATATTCAATTGACCTTCCAAATGCATTAACACGTAGGAGAATACCACCGAGCCATAGACGTTACACACTAGTCACCCACGATTCCAATTCACACCTCATAACATAATCACCCTCCCTCGTCCCAACCGGTACTGGGAAACATTGAGGGCCGTTCACCTAAGGCCATTTAGGATCCTGGGAATCAAAGCCAGCATACTGCCCGACTTTGCAAATTCATTGGATCCAAGTGCTTAACTTCGTAAATCCATTCACATACATATTAAATCAAATCATGGTGACTTTCAATCAAATCAGATCATAATAGATCGACACAACCTACAACCATACCAGCTTGCAAATCACTCAAGTCACACCAATTCGAGTTTAATTTGATTGGGCTATGCAAATGCTCTACACAATTCAATGATGCAATCAATAATATTCAACATGACAAACGAATACACAGTTTAATTCCTGAAAATAAAGTATCAAACAAGTCCAAGAATCCCGCACCTGAATACGACGAGCGTACCGCTTAAATTATGGTTCAGGCGTCTCGAAATGCCTCGCAACGTCTTGCTCGACCGAGCCTACACCTATATTACACGTATACTAGGTTTAACATTGGTTCACGATCGAGAGGTTTACTCGAGTTACTTCTAGGGCTTATACCTTCTTTAATCAATTCCTATGTTTTTGGTATCAATTCGTTCGGTTCATTATTTCTTACCAAAATCCTCTAAAACCGCACATAATCTCATCTAGGTCCTCTGGACCATACAAACTCTCCATTTGGTAATAATTTAGGTACCAGTTCTCTATTTTGGTTCTCGTAACAGTTCGATTTACCATTTGGTTAAACCCTAATTTGGTCAAATCTCAAATCAGTCGTTAAATGTTCTAGAAATTCAAGATCAGGAGGCAAACCTACCGATTACAAGTCTAATTGGTTGGGTTAAGCAAATCAATTCACGATTATGCCCAGTTTCAATTTTGGCACGAAACCCTAGAAATCCAAAATCAACAAATCGGAAGAAATCGGGAAAAAGATTGACAAATAAACAAGCAAGGAGTGTAGATGAACTAATCCTCGAGCAATTCGAACACAAATCTCGAGTTTAAAACGAGAATCTGAGAAATCGAGAAAATTCGAGGTTTAGATAGAGAAAATGAGAGAAAAGAATACCGAATCAGGGAGTTGGGAGAGATTCACGGGCGCTTACTCGGTTCCAGTTTCGATTTCTCGCAACAATCGGGGGTCTGAGAGGAACGGAAAACTCTCTCGCTCTTTTTCTCTCTCTCGGGTGAAAATCACTTAAAAATGGGGAAAGAAATGAAATGAGAGAGAGAGAGAAATTGGATTTGAGTTATAGGGTTAAAATTACCCTGAGTGCGGACGCACCCATCCGCAGTGCGGGTGGATTCACCCGCACTCGGCACTTAGTCGGTTTTCAGAAAATGAACTTTAACACAGAAATCATCCGCAGTGCGGGTCACTTCACCCGCAGTCGGAACTTGGTAAATTTTCGACAGAATTTCAGGAAAAGTCCGAGCCTAATGCGGATGCATTCCACCCGCAGTGCGGGTCAATCCATCCGCACTGAGGACTTAGAAGAATTTCAGAAAAGTTCAGGTCAACACAGAAATTCATGAGTGCGGATGCACCCACCCGCAGTGCGGGTCAACCCATCCGCACTCAGCACTTAGGAAATCTCATACCAACACAGAATTGCATGAGTGCGGGTGCACCCACCCGCAGTGCGGGTCAACCCATCCGCACTCAGCCTATAAAGTTTCAAAATCTCGAAATTTCAACGCGGTTTCAATTCACACTTAACTTACTTACTTAGATGAACCTTAATTAAGGTTTTAAACTCCTATTTTGTTAGCACGATTTTCGATTCTTGCTTTTAATTCATTTGAAATTAATTATAAAAATTTCGTAACGTAACAAAGTCACATATTATATTAATGCGATCGTCGTGTACATTGACCAAAGAGTCCTTTACATTTTATTTTATTTTATTCAACGAATTCACCTCATGAGTCATGGCAAAACTAAAATAAAAAATCAACTTTGCTATTTTAGGTTGAAATTGAGGGGAAACGAGACTTGGCTACTTGCACCGTTCTGGATTGCTTTAGAATTTTGTGATGTGTGTGTGTGTGTTACAACAAAAACTAATTAGAGAACTGAGTTTGGTCGGGAATATTTCAAGTTATTCGGAGCTTGAGAACAGCTATTTTTTTAGAGCGAACATGCCTCAATCTTAACTAGTCGTCTTCTCGAATGCAAGAATGAGAGAGGGATAGAGAATATTAATGTTGATAATATTTTTATATCAAATAACTTCATTTTAGAAGTTAACTAGTAATTTTTTTATCGAGTGGTCATTCAGGAAGCCAATCTGCTCCTTTTCTTGAGAAAAGGAGAACCATTCTATTTTCCAATCCGAACCGTTCAAAATCGATCAAACGGCTTCAATTACATTTTTCTTTTATATCAATATAATCTATTAAAACAAATCAGATGTAATTAAAGCCGTTTGATCGATTTTTGAACCGTTCGGATTGGAGAATAGGAGGGTCCTCATTTTCTCAAGAAAAGGAGCAGAGTTCATTCCGGTCTTTCATACGGTATGAATCATACCTCAGATTTTTATATTTTATATTTGAGTAAGGCTTGGGTATAGCCATGGATAACATAAGATTATTCGTGCTATGACCTTAAAAACCTATCGAACAAACTTTAAACTTCGATTTAAGTAGCTTAATAAATTAGTTATATTATGAACTTGTAGAATACCAATTTTTATTATTTTTTACTGTTTATAAAAGATGGCAAAAAATAACCTAAAATAAATTATCAATATTTTAGATCATCTTTTGCCATCTTTCATATATTATAAAAAATACTCATTCTGAATTTATTGAGCTTAAAAGGTTTCTGGATTTATGAAAGAGGGTACGAATTCTGGATTACCCTTTCTCTAATTTTAAAAAATATTGTATGGGAAAATATGTTTCTGACTAAAAATAGGAATGAATTCTTTACTTCACTCCAAAATTAATAAACAAGCAAACAATTTTTAGTCTCACTTTATCCCTTTTATCCCCATCCCTTTTTCTCCTCACCAAACATTTCATTGCTTCTTTGACCATGAAAAGCTCTAACATTGCTTTTACGCCTTCTTTGCTTGGTTCACCATCTCTCGCTACACCTCCATACAATAAAAACCAGAAAACCTAATTTAAGAAAATAAAAGGATAAATTATATATTTATTTATGAGAAAAGGTAACGTCCCCCGACGTTCAGTCCCCGGATAATCCCCGCTTAATAAATCCTTCCCGTTTTAGCGTCGTTCGGACGCGCTTTCAACCTCCGATAACGGAAGAAGTACAATTTGCGCACGCGGTTTCAACTTCCATAACCGGCAGCGACGCGGTCCCCACTAATTCCACCGACATAGGATTATATCGTTTTGTTTATAGGATTACATAGTTTTGTTTACAGGATTACCTTGTCATAGTTATAGGATTATATCGTTTTGTTTACAGGATTACTTTCATATAGTTACAGTATTGGGTTACTATTGTCATTACAGTTTGGACACTTGCAGAATAATTTTTAAAGAGTATACAAGTAGTGATTTGTATGATGTAAAATTGTTGTAATTTTTTTTTTCTTTCAGTGTTATGTTGTATATGTTTCGAAAAATGATGAAGGAATTTAAATTGCTAATAGAATAATTCATATATGTTTATAGGATTTAGTATATATGTTTACAGGATTTAGTATAAATGTTTATAGGATTTAGTATATATGTTTACAGGATTTAGTATAAATGTTTATAGGATTTAGTATATATGTTTACAGGATTTAGTATTGTTGAATCAATTTAAATTGCTAATAGAATAATTCATATATGTTTACAGACTTTATTGATTCATATATATTTAAATTGCTAATAGAATAATTCAGTGTTATGTTGTATATGTTTCGAAAAATGATGAAGGAATTTAAATTGCTAATAGAATAATTCATATATGTTTATAGGATTTAGTATATATGTTTACAGGATTTAGTATAGATGTTTATAGGATTTAGTATATATGTTTACAGGATTTAGTACTGTTGAATCAATTTAAATTGCTAATAGAATAATTCATATATGTTTACAGACTTTATTGATAATGTTTATAGAATTTTTACTATTTTACATTATATTGTTTAAGTTATCAACTTTTTTGTAGAAACGTAAATTTAATTTATTTTATTTTATTTTAAAAAAAAAATTATTTTGAAAAATGAAATTTTTTTATAATTTTTTTTTATAATTTTTTTCTTAATTTTTTTAATTCACATAAATTGTTCACTAATTATAAAATCTGGTCCCGGTTAAAAAATTATAAAATATGGTCCCGGTTACAACTTCTAGAAGGTGGTCCCCATTATAACTGCTAGCTGTACTTTGATTGTACTTTCTTAGTTGACCACGCGGTTTGGACTGATTTCACGCGTTTTGCTTTGGACGCACGCGGTTTCATATGTGTAACATCAATTGAAGTTGTTTACAGAATTATTTGCATAACATTACCGAAGCTGATAGACTTGTTTACAGGATTAGTGTTAAAAGTCCGGGGATTTTTGGGGGACTGAGGTCCGGGGACTATTAGCTGCTTCCTTTATTTATTGACTTTATGATTTCAAATTCTTGTGTTAATGTTGTTATCATACATAAAACCTTTATATTCCAAAAAGATGATTCAAACTTGCTTTTGTTATTTACACTTTTAAATTGCTCAAAGTATGATTTTTCAAAGCTACAACTGATATTAACTTCTTTTTTTAATAATAATTTAGCTGCAATAAAGTTTGGTAAAAGAAAAAGAAGCCAATAGAATCCCTGATCACTGCAATTAATGTGCTAAAAGCAACAGGAACCGATTTCTAACTTCTGAAAGCTTTCAAATTTATCCAGATGGAACTTTTCAAAATAGAAATAAAAATTAAAGACGAACATTCATAACAATTTAAGCTTGTCTAGGTGTCAAGTTAACATGGAAATCTTCAGATTGTGATTTTATTAATCTGCTTGTCAATTTGCCAAAGCTTGTTTCATAAAGTCTTTAGAATTGGTTTTTATTTTAACATCGAAGATAAACAATATAATTCAGAAAGTATTGACTATGTACCTGTTCTAGTGAGAGATGCATTGAAGATAAACAAAATAATTCAACAACAACTATATATAGGAGTAGGTCCGATGAGCATTGGACTTCCTTTTAGGTTCAATTAGCTCTATCACCGTACGATTATCATTAAGATCTGTGCGCACGGAAATGGATACAGTGACGCACGGATTTTAATACAGAGAACACGAATCTTGATGCAATCGGATGGTCAGTACACCCATTGAACCAAAGTAGGTCCGATGGGCATCGGACCTGAACACAACTATTGACTATAGATCTCTTCTAGGAATTCGTATCCTCTGAGATATCTCATATTTTGCGTGACCTTCTTGGAAATCTCAACCGTTAAAGAATGTTCTACACGATTCTCAATGCTCTAATAATACAGACACGTCGGTCACGCAAAATATGAGATATCTGAGAGGATACGCACAGTAACTCACTCCTGTTCTAGACAGGGATGTGATGTGGACAGATGGAGAGAAAAGAGACGAGACGGCTCCGGGAGCAGCATTATGATCATTTCCCCCGAATCAATTCGCCTCCTCCTAGGCTCCTACTAGTATTCAATTGACAAAGTTGTTGCTCCTATGATCCTATCCAAAAACAGCAAACCTAACCTCTCTCTCTCTGTTCAGGTGGAATTGACTAAAAAGCCCATATACCCCTCTTCTTCTTCTTCTTCTCTGTCCTCTCCCCATCACCACCTCCCCTTTGCCTAGGGTTAGGTTCTCGCCAAAACCCTAGCAATGACTGGCGCCGCTGTCGTCTCCTCCTCTGACAGACACTCCCGTCTCATCTCCGACCTGTGCACAATTGTTGCAGCTCTTATCATTCCGTCACGTGCATCTCACGTGCCATCGCGCGTGCAAGAACCCGTACGGGAGTGGCCTGTGACACCTGGAGCCATCGCGTCTCTTCTCTTGGGCGCCTCTTTCGCAATGATGGTGTGCGGATCTGTTACCTTCATGCTTGGTTTCATGCTCATGCCATGGGTGATCGGATTCATGATGTTGTTTTGTTTTGCTGGATTTGTTTCATGTTTGGGTCTGATTTGGAGAGGCATGTTTGGCACCACTCAGAAGCAATTACCAGGTTTGATCTCTCAGTCTGTGATATTTTGTTATAAGTTGCATAATTCTGGTTCTATAATATTGATCCTGAGAACACCAGATATTCAATCAATATTGAATTCTTATCTGTTAATAATAGATTTGGAGGGATTTTTGTATTTTGTTTGGTTAGATCTCTCCTCCTTCCTATTTTTCCTCATTGAGTAGCAATTAGAGTGGTTAATTTTTCAATCCTGTTAATTAATCCTGCTAATTAATCTGAGACAGACCATATTCAATGGCTAGAAGGGGAAATTTGAATATGATTAGATATCTCTTTCCAAATTTTTCCTAATTTTGTAGCAATTAGAGGGGTTAATTTTTTAACCCTGTTAATTAATCATGCTAATAAGTCCCATACAGACCATGTGGGTGCCTGAATTCTCTATGGCTAGAAGGGAAAATTTGAAATCAATCCCTTTGCCTCTCTCAATTCCTTTCTGGTAGGATACTATGGTTTTTCGTGTTTCATTCTCAAATCCTTTGCTCTTGTTTTACTGCAAGTTTTGATATGTTGTTAGCTGTTGAAGTTAAATTTAGCACAAATTGTCAAACTTGACCTATTGTTTCTACAGAGTTTAGTGATTTTATTTTGGGATTTTTGCAAATTTGAAAAGGTTCATTTCAAAATTACGAAATTAACATAAGAATTCAAATTAGAAAATTCAGGGTCATAATGCAAAAGCTCTAAAAGGGTCCAGGGACCCACAAGACCTTGTACTTTTTTGCCAGCTCAGAATGGTTATTGATTTGCATGCCATCTAATCTCTTTGTCTTTGTCTGCTTTTTTGTTTAAATAACCCCAACATCTGGTGTTTTTCTTTATCTTGGACCTGTTGGTTCTTTTGTTCTATTTTGTTTTGCTTAATGAGTTCTCTTTTAGTTGTACATCCCTAATAGTTTCAATTTGTGACTCCAATTTTGTTGGATATATGATTTTTTGTAGGGTTGTTCATGATTTAGTTATTGAACTATTCTATAAAGGAATCTGACAAGTCATTGTCAAAACAATAGCTATCTTATACAATATAGTTGAATTATTGGGACAAAGCAATGGATGTTGCTTCTACCTCCTTCCAAGTCTTTCCCGTATTTTTTATATTTCCGTTTAAGATAAAGAAGAAAGAAAATGACAAGTGGTTGGTCACAACTCAAAACACCATGAATAGGAATTCTCTCTCAATCACATGGTGTAATTTACAATAGCTTCGAAGATTGGTATTGATACCATATCACAAGAGGTTTACCAATCCTACAAGTCTCTATCTACGGGTTTCAACTAAAAACGAAACCTAGAAGCCTCTGACAACAATAGAATTAATATAATGTAATGTAATAAAATAATTAGAAAATTGGACTGGTAGCATACTAGCATGTACCAATCAAATTTTACGTTGTACATTCTATTTCTTTTTACAAACAATATTGATGGCTTTTGTTTCCATTTGGCACAAAAATTCAATTATACTGTTGAGGTTGTGATATTATGAGTTACCAATAAGCAACCCTTGTTATATTCTTAAATTCTTCCCTGACATCTCTTGTCTTAAATAATTTCAGGGAATTACTTCACCAAACTCCCCATTTTTTAATTGGGGAAACACTGAAGGGTGGGTCCCTCACCAATATGGCGTGAAGTGGTATAACATAATGGCCACGCATAGAGGCTTGTTCTATTGTTGCCCGAGCAACCGGCTAGAAACTCTTTTTCCTTTCCAACTGATTGTCTTCTCTCTCCCAAGAAATTCACACTCCTGTTGCTCATACTGTGCATATGTTGAGGGATACCTCTGTGATATCTGTTACCTGTGTATATTGTAATTGTTGACAAATCATGTACATGTGAATATTAATATTTCCTTCGATATAACATAATCTTTTCTTGACTAATTTTTACACCTTGCAAGGGCAGAGGTAACTGCTTTAGAATACTACATGGGTACAGAGAGACATAATTTGCCTTGAGAGATCAAGAATAACACACAATATACTGAAAGTATTTTAATCGTGGTTATGTACCTTTTATGAACCGGCACATCTCATATCATAAGCACTTCACACCTGGCATGTAAATTATCATTTATTACAGGATCTCATAATTTATTGTTGAATAATTATGGCAAAAATAGTAGAGAAACTGTAATAAGGAGTGAAATATTTTTTCTTTCAAATAATATTGCAATGATTGCATTTAAAAAATCTATGATTCAACCATTTTATGGTAACTACCATAAAAATCAAGTTTCTTTTTATTTTGTTGGGCATTATTTCCATTATTATTTCTGGACCGGGCTTAAAATATTAATGACAGTATAGGAGGCCAAGCCTACGGACTTTAATTAGTTCAAATCGAGCACTTTTCTTTAATATGTGTTTGAAATATCATAGGAAGAGAAAAACATGAAGACAATTGCAAACCCAAAAGAAGATTCCAACATACAAATTTGGGATATTTGTTAACTGCATCACTTGGGATATGACATGGTAGTTAGCTTTTTGCGTGACAAACTGACAACACTGAATGATTTTGGCGAAATTTGAAATCTAAAAAACCCGTTATGATTTATAATATCTCGTGGACGTCATACACCATAACGTCCATATAATCCAAATTAATTAACCCCTCATTAATAAAATATGAAGAACAAAAAATAGGACATTATGGAGATAACTTCTAGAGATCTAGTTTCTCGAAATCACATCCTCTCCAATACCTGATTAGGGAATCTTTTACAATTATTAGATCTAGACCGTTCTTTTTAACTTGGCACGAATCTCAAAGCCCAATAATACTGCCTCCTATGGTGACCCGAATCTCAAAACGATTGAGATTTAATCTCAAACCATCAAGTGAGAATAATCCTTTGCAATACCTGAGAAGATATGAATTCTATTTTCTCTCGGTGTTTCTCAAATATGCAATTTCATGATCTCTGGACGTTATTTATCATAATATCCTGTTTATATTTCTTCTTGCTCCGTTAATTAGGGATTAACTAATTTGGATTATTCGGACATTATAGTTTATTCTTAAAATTTCAATCAAACTATAGCGGTTTTCTTAGATTTCGAATTTCGCCATAATTGTTTATTGTTGTCGATATTTTATTTATTTATTTTCCTATTAATAAAAAAATGGGGATTTTTTTTACTTGCTAGAAAAACAAAGTTTAGTACTATTTTTAAAATTAGAATAATACAAGCCATCTACTTCTAAGTTGTAATCATGTTCAATTATTGAAGATTAGTCTTATCAAGCTTAATTACCAAGATAAGGTTTGGTTGCGTATATATATTGCATGCATTGGAACCGCTCGTCTATACAAAAATTTTCCTTTGCAATTCACTTTTTTTTTAATTAATCATAATTTTATATTCTCAGAAATTTAAAGAATAGACAATAATCTCAGTATTACCACTAATTCCTGATGAAGCAAATGAGAAGGGAGAAAATTTCATAAAAACTAAATTTGAATTGCTATGTTTATTCTATTTTCTAAATTCAGCAACCAACATTTAGACAAATTCAGATCCAGTGCAATACTTGACAGTGTGGAATGAGGTTTGAGTCTTTTATTTTGATCTGGCACGAATCTCAAACACATACCCCATACCATATACGCTAGGGAATTAAATCACCTGCCCCCTATAGGCAGAAAATTCCTGCACACAAAGTCAATCTATCCATCAATTTTATGTTTGCTTTTATTTGAACGGTTATATTTAAATATTGATTGTGTTTTTTTCAAAATTTCAAATATTTTTAATTCTGTAATTATAACCGTTTAGATCGAAACAAACATAAAATTGATGGATGGATTGATCTTGTGTGCAGAAATTTCCTGTAGACATGAGGGTAAGAGATTTGATTCCATAGAGTAGATGCTCATCTTGGAAAATGAATCATCTTCCAACCATTAGCAACCATTTTATTGAAAACGATGCATACATTGAATCGTCGATTATTAATTTTCCTATCATAACACGTTAATATGTTCAAAGATAAAATTGACAAGGGAATATTTTGACCTTTCTTTGCATTGTTGGAAAAACATAAAGGCGTGTTTGATTTTAAAAGAAATGCTTGAAAAGAAAAGATGGTTCATGGTTGTTTTGGTAGAGGCGGCAAAAAATTGACTCGACAATTAATAGAATCATGACAAATAAGGCTATTTCTATCTTTTCAAAGTTTGGAAAGGGAAAATAATAATTATTCATTTCTTGACTTAAAAAAGTTTATGTTTTTATGTTGAGGTAGCCAGTACATCAGTCGCTATTAGTCTATTACTATTAGTTGAGATATTGAAAGGAGAATTTTTTAAATTAAGCATGAGATCCTCGTGATATATTAAAAAGAAAGTGAATTGATATGTTATTTATATTATCATATGTGGTTATGTTTGGAGAGATGGGCTACGGTGAGTCATGGAGTAAAATGAGTTGGTGCTTCATGGTACAATATTTTTATTTTGAAAATTCAAACGATCGATCTGAACCGCTCAACATGATCTCCATATTGAAATGTGCTTGGAGACCAAATTTTACATTTTTTTAAATATTATTTACTATTTATTAAGCAATTTTGAAAATCGCTGATCCGATGGTCCAGAAATTTTTACTGTTCATAGCAAAACAACAATTTTCAAAATTGTTTAATGAATAGTAAAAAAATTCCAAAAAAATGTAAAATTTGGTCTCCAAGCACATTTCAATATGGAGATCACATCTAACGGTTCGGATCAGTCGTTTGGACTTTTAAAATGAAAATACGGTGTGGAGTACAAACGCGTTTTACTCCATGGCTCACCGTAACTCATCTCTATGTTTGGATGACACAGTAACAGAGGCTATTCTAGAATAGTAGATATTCGGAATAGCAATGTGTATTCAAATAACATTTTTGTTACTATTCGGAATAACTATAATAGCTGCTATTTTCTATTCCTTGTAAATGTTGGAATAACTACTATTCGGAAGTGTGAAGAAAGAGCAAAAAAATATTTTCTTTTCAAATTTTTGCTAACACAGTTTCGAAATGACAAATTTGACACCACTTCCGCTATCTCCACGTTGTAACAATTCGTTTGAGATACCACTTATATTTCGTCTTAATTGACACCTTGTTAACACTATTCTTTAATAGTTACAGCTATTTACTATTTCACAAGTACAATCCAAATAACATATTGACCTAAATATCTAAAACGTACTGCACCGATTAATTAACTAAAGCTCAGTTTATAATTTATTGTAGCAATGTGGCCCTTGCTAATCTGATAGTGATACTTTGTTTATTTATTATTTTTTTACAAAGTTGACTAATGTAAGGATTATGTAGATTTTTTACATACTTCTTAAAGTTTTTACTTTAGTCATTGTTTGAGTGATATTATTCGGTAAAAAAATAAAGGAAAGAAGAAATTAACCTCTTGCTTTCTTGCTATGCTGTTTCCTGTTTGAGTATGACCTTCGTAATCGTGCAGCTTTAACGAAAATTTAATTAGTCAACCAAAATTATAATATAAAAAAAAGGGTAAATTTCGCTGTAAGTCACTAAACTTTGGTATTTGTCACGAATTGGTCACTCAAGTTTAATTTGTCCCTTTTGAGTCACTCAACTTTATTATTTGTCCCAATCAAGTCTCTTTGTTCTTTTCCATCCAAAATTTTAACGGAATATGCTAATTCCGTTAGTATTTTGGATGGAATATGCTTATTCCGTTAATGTTTTGGATGAAATGAGTATATTCCGTTAATTTTTTGGACGGAATAAGAATATTCCGTTAAAATTTTAGATGGAAAAGGACAGAGGGACTTAATTGGAACAAATAACAAAGTTGAGTGACTCAAAAAGGATAAATCAAACTTGAGTAACCAATTCGTGACTAATACCAAAGTTTAGGGACCTACAGAGAAATTTACCCTAAAAAAATATATATGCGAGACATTACTTTTCACGCCGCATATATGCATGGCGAAGGTTTTTTTCATTATTTTATTTACTTAGAGATTCGTGCCAGATTAAAAACAAAATAATCAGGCATAAAGTGCCTTGTTGCCTACTGCCCAAAACGAATATGCTATATGCGCGCATCTGCATCAACATTCAACAACACCGTTTTTTTTTTTAGAGGAAAAATCAACAACACTGTTCCTGACTATTCAAAAGTAGTCAGTATAGCTAGGGGTGTTCATCGGTTCGGTTCAGTTGAAACCGAACCGAACTTGGCAAACCAAAGTTATAATTCGGTTTTAAAAATAGAACTGAACCGAACCGAATTAGTATTGCAACCGAACCGAACCGAACCGAAGTTTTATTTCGGTTTGTTCGGTTCAAACCGAAATATATTATTATTTTTTATTTAAAACAATTGATTTATAATAAACCGAAGTATATTAAAAACATAAACCGGAGTATTAAGAAATAAACTAAGTTATTTAAAAATAAACCAAGTATTTAAAGCAATTGATTAAGAAATAAACCGGAGTGGTTCCGATCAAATTCATATTATATGATAGTTCGGTCGGTTCGGTTATTTCGGTTTAAAAATTTTCAAACCGAACCGAACCGAAGTTATAATTCGGTTTTGAAAAGCAAACCGAACCGATCCAATAAACCGAAATAACCGAACCGTTTAAACCGAACACATTCGGTTCGGTCCAAATCCGATTAAACCGAACCGTTTGAACAACCCTAAGCAAGCTTCTAAATAGCGTTTATAGCGGTGTAGCGGGGAGACAAAAAAAAAAGCTTTAGCGAATAGCGGAGCTATAGCGAAAGCTATTATAAATAGCGTTTTTTTATTTCAAAAATTATATTTTATATTTCTACTAATAGTAAAAAGAGTGATGCTTCTATGGACATAAAGGCATATTTGTAAAATGAATATATTTTTATTTTCAAAGTTCAAACAGCCGATCCGAACCGTTCATCTTGTTCTCCATATTAATATATCTTTGGAGACCAAATTTTACATTTTTCTGAATTTATTTACTATTTATTAAGATGGGTATAAAAAATATCAAATTCAGACCATTGAATTTTGTACCTATCTTAATAAATAGTAAAAAAAATCAGAAAAATGTAAAATTTGGTCTCCAAGCACATATTAATATGGAGAACAAGATGAACGGTTCGGATCGACTGTTTGAACTTTAAAAATAAAAATATGTTCATTTTACAAATAGGTCCTTATGTCCATAGAAGGCTTTGCCTAGTAAAAATGTCTCATCAAGAAAAAAAATATCAAATTAATTAAGAAGTTCTAATATTATTCATATTAAACCAATACAAAGTTCAAATTGTCATTCAAAATAACCCTAATTCAAAAACTATTGATATATTTTATATTCAAAATATACCACTACCATATATTAATGCATGATACAAAATTTAATTGATATAGCGGTATAGCCCGCACATGTTCCATTGTATTGATATAGCTTAATAAAGTAAAAAAAAAAAACCAATCTAGATATTAAGGCCCATTAAAATTGCAAAATCATGTTTTCAGAAAAAAAAAATTACAAAATCATAACCCATGTAGCATAGCGGACCGCTATTGCCGCTATTGCCGCTACACGCTATAGCGGACCGCTATTACCGCTATAGCGGTCGTAGCTTGATTAGCGCAGTTTTAGCCCGTAGCTTAGCTTTCTGGGTCCAAAACCGCTATAGCTAGCTATTTAGAAGCTTGCCCCTAAGTATAGCAGTCCGTGTCCCCTCAGTACGGTCCTGATTAATTAATTGTAACCAGATCAAAATTAGGTGTCTATTGAACTTTTTCTTTTCTTTTCTTTATTTATTTTTCTTGAGACAAGTGGGATCAATCTCACCGGTTTCTATTGATATAACGAAAACTTTTTACAATATTTTTGAAATCAGTACCACCATATCGGTACCAAATGCAAAACAAACGAAATTACAACCTACAAACAAGACATCAGAATAATATCAATACTCCAACAAAAGTAACAGTATAGACAGCAACCAACTAAAACATACCAAATAGACTGAAGCTGAACCTAATACAAATTATGCAAAAAGGACCCTGATATAACAAAGAGCACATAATGCAGCTTCAACATCTTCACCCTCGGTGATTTTATTTCATTCTGTTTCTTCTTTACTGGTCACAAGTCTGAATCAATTAATGCCTACATTCAGTGTTTTAAAATGCGGTTTTGTTCATGCATGCGGAAGGCCACTGCATACCGCATATGTGGTATGCGGACGCATATGCAGATTTTCATGCGGATTTATATATGCGGATTTTAAAATAAAAATTCACGTATATATATATATAGAGAGAGAGAGAGTGTGTGTGTGACTAATGTGCATTCATATGCATACGGTCCAAATTTAAAATTTTAAAATCCAAAACATCGATCCGAACCGTTCATCTTGTTCTCCATATTAATATGTGCTTGGAGACCAAATTTTACATTTTTCTGAATTTTTTTACTATTTATTAAGCCACTTTGAAAATTGCTGATCCAACGGTGGCTGCTGATCCGCATGGGAGGACTGCATGGCCGCATATTCGGACCGCATGGCCGCATTTTTAATCCGCATATGCATTTTTTTTTCCGCATGGCCGCATATTCGGACCGCATATGCGGCCGCATGCTCAAAACCGCATGGGATGACTGCATGGCCGTTCTGAGCGCGGCTGCCGATCGCATACGCATATGCGGCCGCATTTTAAAACACTGCCTACATTAGAAGCCTAGAGAGGTGGGGAGGAGTCTCACTTTGATAGCAACGTTTGCTCTTTTCTCCCAAGTGACAAAAAGAGGGAAAAAAAAAAACTCTAGCCGCCGCCGTTGTTCATTTCGTCTCTTTCACTCTTCTATACTTTATTTCGTCTCTTTCACTCTTCTATACTTTATTTCGTCTCTTTCTCTTCTTCTAATTTTCACCTCCAATATAGTGATATCTTCCCCTCTCTCTCGTCTTTATCTCTTTGAACGGAGAGAAGAATGAGAGAGAGGGGAGGAAGCCAAGTGGAGCTGACCGGAGCTGAGAGCGCGGTATCGTCGGATCTCGAAGCGTAGAGCCTTTACTGCCTCCATCTCGATTGGAGCACGGTAATGAGCAAATCTGGCCATCGGAGCGCGGCGGCAATCGGACAAAAGCGAATCCAGTCGTGGAAAGAAATGGAGAAAGAGGTAATAAGGTGTTTAAGAGTAGATATGTAGGATTAAGTGATTAGAGTAATTACGATATTTCATGATAATAAATGAGTTTAAATCTAAAAATGAGAGTTATCTGACTCGTTGTAAGTCTGTTTTTTTATCAATTAAATTGTTAGTAGACATTTAAATTCACTAACCTTGAAAAAAAAAAGCATCTTCACCCTCCATCTATTGAAATTTTTTGAAAACCATAGGACCTATGTTTTGAGATTCGTGTCAAGTTAAAAGAACGATCTGGATTTATCACTTGCACATCGGATACCTAGAGTGATACAGAAAATGTCTATTTATTTAGAATATAGAGGGTCTGCTTTTAGATCGATGCTAGACTAAAACGAACGACTCAGATCTCATTCTACACGGTAAGGCATTAACTCTAGCAAAAAAAGCTTCTTACATCATCCTTGTTGGCATCCACAAAACACTTTAACTACAAAGTAAAACAATATGGGTAAGGTTATGGTATTATGCATAGTATGGATTGGTTCGTACTATAGATTAATATATTTAGATTTAAAGTTCAAACAGTCGATCTGAACCTTTAAACACGATTTTCATATGAACATGTACTTATAAATTAAATTTTACAGTTTTTACAAAAAAAAACTCTATTTTTTTTAGATACATAAAAAAACATTGATCTAAAATTACTGGATCATTCAAAGTTAGTGATTTTGTACTTATATAAAATTTAACTAAAAAGTTTCTAAAAATTATAAAATTTAATTTACAAGTACATTTTTATATAAACATATTATAATATTAAATAGTTCATATCAACTACTTGCAATTCAAAAACGAAGATATTGATGCGTAATACAAACCAAGCAGCATTACGCATGCATAGTATAATTAGTAGCATAGCCTTGCTCAAATACTAGACAATTTCGAAGATGAATATCCAATTATTAGCAGAGTCTCCATTTGGCCTACACATTGGATTGAAATAATATCAAGATCCAGCA
This sequence comes from Carex rostrata, assembly GCA_964058875.1. Lineage (NCBI taxonomy): Eukaryota > Viridiplantae > Streptophyta > Magnoliopsida > Poales > Cyperaceae > Carex > Carex rostrata. Next base: position 13,005 of record CAXKVT010000015.1, on the reverse strand, counting down.
AGAGGTTTTGTCCTTGCTTGCATCTTGTTTCTTTAATTTCCAATACATTATACATGCATGACTAGAATAACTATTGTCAGTACAGTTCTATTGATACTCAAAAGCAATTTGATTGAAAAACAAATTTCATTTGCAATGTTCAACACTCCAAATATATATATGTGTGTTCAACACTCCAAATTTCATTTCATTTCAGTACAGTTCTTTTCAAAGTCTTGACATGCTTCAATTCCATCAAAAATTTTGTGGAGTGGTACCACCTAGTTATTTTAATGGCAGACAAGGCTGGTTGATAGGTATCATTACCAACTCTAATATGTTATTAACATATTTTAGAGATAATTTTCATACTGCAATTTTCAAAACTAATCAGTCTGTATTTTTTTTTTTTTTAGTTTATACTTGTTTTTCTTTAGGTAGAATTAATGCACAACCACCTTATTAATTCTATGTAATTCAAGGTTATTTAAGAAAAAAAATTGTACTAATTTCATCAGGTCTATTTTGACTAAATCCAAATTAATATGTTGGTAGAAGCTGTGACGGCGTGGGTATAATATAATATGATAAGCCTATGCTAGCATTTTGAAATCAACCACAATTTTGAATTGGTCTCCTCACCGATTTCATTAAATAATCCAACCACATGATTTGCACGGTCAATTTTGAACTATATGGTTCAGTTCAAATATAATATTTTTAGAAATGAAATCTGCTGAAATCATTTCAGGGTCCCTGAAATTTCAAATCCAACCATTTAAGTTTTTCCATACACGAATCTCAAAGCAGACAGAATTTTATGTGCAAATCACAAAATATATAGATGGTTGGATTGAGAATTTCAGGTCCTGAAATTCCCATGAATTCTAGCAGATTTGAACTCATATTTTTAACGCATCCACCTACTTGTACTTCAGTTCGATTTCAAGTTTTTGACGGTAATAAACTAATTAATAAATGTATATTCGATTTGAACCGTTTGAAATGAACTGTTTAAATTTATTTGGCACCATCTAATTATTATTCTGTATCTCCCACGTTTCATGGAGTTCCTCGTGCTTTCTGTGATGTTGGTACCTCTTTTCAGAAAACGGAAAACAAAAAATGAGCACTGCTTGATTGACCTGTCCATAGAAAATAAAATTTGTTGTGAGATCTCACAAATTTTCATGTACTGTAATTTAGCCAAGAGGAGAGTTCAAATGCTTTCATTTTTTATGCTTCCACCAACTTTTATTTTTAAAAACTTTAATAATTTAAAATTTAAAATTTAAAACTTAAAAGTTAAAATAAAACCATTCGATATAATCTACATCATTTTATCTATGCACATGTAAAAAATTATGACATTTCAATTTTATTTTGATTGTCATCAAGAGCTTGTAAAAAACATACCAATGTTGATTTTTCAACTTATTGATTCACATAAAAACAAAATTAAAATATAATAATTTTTTATGAGCACATAGAGAAAATAACATATATCACATCTAACGGTTTTATTTTGACTTTTAAGTTTTAAATTTTGAGTTATTAAAATTAAACAAAATTAAAAATACGGTGAAGGCACAAACAATAGAGGCATTTGAACCCTCCTCTTTAGTAAATTGTTCATAATATTTACTTTAGCGTTACTAAAAAAATAAAGTGAGCACGGCTTCTCAAATCCCTAGGCACTTTAAATATTGCTTCTCAAATCTGTAAATATATGTTTACAACTTTTTAAGTACATGTGTCAAACTTTTAATTAAACCTTCTATGTAACTTATCAAAAAAAATTGACAATACAAATCCGTAGGTACTTCAAAAAAAATATTTTCAAACCTTTAAATCCATGTCTACAATCCTTTAAGATCTATTCGGCTCAGTTATTGTACGTGTGGGTCAACTAAATTGTTTTTTTTCCACGCGCACAATAATAGACTGTTCAATTTGACCCATATCCCAAGTCCGTTTCCAATCACATGTGTCCGCCAAACAGATCCTTAAGGTATTCGAGTCAAGCCTCTAAACCTTTACATATAACTTATAAAGATTTTTTATAGTAAGACATTGTAGGCACTTTAAATTTTACTTTTCAAATCTTTAAATTTCTGTCTACAATCCTTTAAAGTATTTATATCAATACTTTAAACATAGCATGTAAGTTTATCAAAAAAAAATGATAATAAAAGTCCATAAGTACTTTAAATTTTGTTTTTCAAGTATTTAAATCTCTGTCTAAAATCTACAATCTTTTAAAGTACTCATGTCAAGTCTTTAAACCTTACACGTAAGTTATAAAAAATAAATTAAAGTAAAAACCTGTAGGCACTTTGCAGTTGTTATATATAGCATATGAAGGCTTTAAACCTACGTGTACAAGCCTTTAAATCTAGCAAATCAAGTTTTTATACATAGGATATCAAGAAGAAATAAAATAGCGATACAAATATAATTTAAAAGTACTTTATTATAGATCTATAAAAAAAAAAAATTGAATAGAAGACGTTCATAGTTTAGATTCGCAAAGTTTGTCATAGATTGTTGATAAAATGGACAATAATGATGAAAAAAAATTGAGTGAATTTTTTTTTTACTTATAGAAGAAAAAAGTAATTAGGAGGTAACTAGTAATTGCAAGTGGCTGGAAGATAAAAATTCAGGAGACAACATTTTCACAATAAAAATAAGACCAAATGAAATACTTTGGGCTAATATGCTCTCTTCTGTAGAGTAGAACAAGAAACAAAATTTATACATGTTCAACCCCATATTAATCCAAATTTAGTTTTTTTTAGTAATTGAAATTTTGGATAAATGTCTTCTTATCTTAAGCGATGAGATAATTTTCATTGAGGTTAGTCAAAAATCATGGTAGAATAATTCTTCATTTGATCCAAAAAAAATATTATTAGGATAACAACAAAGATGGTCAAAGTTAGCGAGTTTCCATATGTGCAATTAAAATTTTATAAAATACAATATGTTAAATTTTGAATTTTTTTTTTTCTTGAGTCATGGAGTAATTTCTAGAAGTTAATTAAGAGTTTGCATGTATGTTTTGTTTATAATTTCTATAAATATATAAAAACAACCATTTGCATTGTCAATACCTGAAATGTTTCCTTTATTAATAGCATAAATTAGTTTTAAATAAAGATAAAAAAAGTACTTATTGAAGACAAATGTTTTAATTATTAATAACATAACTTAAAGACGAAGTAGAGAAAAAATTATTTCAATTCTACATAATAAAATTCTTGCATTCAAAATAAAAGTCTCTTAACAGAAAGGATGCTCATCAAGGAATGGCAAAAAAAAAAAAAAAAATTGATAAGAAAGATGAAGGTTCATAAAGAATTCTTTATCTGAATTTTGAATTCACAACTTTTCACACTGACAATGTTGCTATTTGTAATTTAATCCAAAGCTGTTCTTTAAAAAGAAATAATATTTGTTTGCGTTAGTTTGTTTAATATTCGTTCTTGAATTATATTTATGATTTAATCTTTATTATTTAGTTAAAGAAAAATATCAGTGTTATCAGAACTGGACCGAAACAACGGTTTAACAAAAAAAAAAACTAGAACCGGTCACCCGTTCAGTTCGGTTCAATTGTACGATCATTTCCGTAATTGAATCGAAAAACCAATTTAATTAACCGGTTTTTATTGAAAAACCGCGAACCAATTTGTAGAAGAAAATCCGGTTTAGGCATGTCTATTTTTTTCACGTGCATTCAATGAGAAAGAGAGAAAGAGTAATAGCTCTATATAGGTCATATGTTTTCAAGACTAAAGGTGTCAACAACCTATCTTTCTTCTTCTTTTTTTAATCTCTAATAGGATTATAGGACTCTCATATTTTAAATATTATAAAGGCCTAGTCAAGTATAGAGGCCTTGTTATTATTCATATACATATTTCCATATATATACCTCGAAACAATAATTATTAGTTTATTATTTATATTTTATGAGATTTCTTATTAAAAGCACTAAATTTGTTTATTGAAAAACATGAACTTATTTAAGATTCAATATAAATTTGAACTTCTCTATATATATCTATATATTTATACAATTATACGTGATACTAAATTCCTAAATTTATATATCTTATTAGTTTTAGTAAACTTATCAAAAGAATTTAGAATGAAATGCTATGTTTTCTCTTCTTAAACAAATTACCTTGTTATTTTTGATAAATTTATTTTTTATAGTACATTAGTTAATGTTTATGTTTAAATTCTCATTATATGAAAACATAATTATATTTACAATAGTACATATATATCACATAATATACAAGTATTTAAAAAATCAAAATCAGCAGTTTAACCGATCGACTCCCGGTCTGATCAATAAACTGTTGACCCAAAAATTTACTGGATGGATGTCCGATCTGGTTCTAATAACATTGAAAAAAAATTGTTTTCGACTGAATGCAATTTTTCACTAGTTCAGATTTTTCGGACAAATTAACTTGAGTGCGTATCCTCTGAGATATCTCAACTTTTGCGTGACCAACGTGTCCGGTGCCTATTCGGTGATAGCGCAGGGGCTGTATTATTTGCGCTTTGAGAGTCGTGCAGAACTTCTTTAAACGATTAAAATTTTCTGTAAAGTCACGCAAAATTTGAGATATCTCAGAGAATACGAATTCAATGAACTTATGGGGGGTAGGGAGGAGGTGAAATGAGTCCGGATCCTCTGAACTCTGAAGTAACTTAAATTATGAGTTTGTATCCGGATCGTCTGATCAGTCTGAGGAATGCATAAAATATCTTCAATATTCGTGCCAAAGTAGATCGGGTGGTCCAGATTCAAACTCAAATTTGAGGCACCTTAGGTGATATGAATTCGTGGCAAAATTGTCACAGTAGCAATTAACAATCCCCTAATTAAAAATAGTCGATAACCGAGTACTTAACTAACATTTTATAGTTTGCACAAGTTTAATTTTACATTTAGCATAAGTTTTGAAACTTTTAAGATTTCACAAGTTTAAGCAGAAAACCACCCATGAGATTTGAAGGAATTCTTTGTTTTTTTTCACGCGGCCACTTGCTTTTAATAAATTATATTGTTTTTAGGAAAGATCCAAAACAGACAGATCTTTAAAAAGAGTCCCCGAATAAATAGAAAATTTCTAGTGTATCCACGCAAACTTTCAAAATAGCCAATTTCTCCATTAAAATATCATAATATTCAATATCTCCGTACAAATTTATAATCTTTTTTTTCTATCCCCTATTATTTATGAGTAAAGCTAGCGTGTGACATGCTCACCAAGAAAATTTGGTGAGCATAACTCCAAAAGTATGTCGGATCGACGTCAAATGTCAAATCCAAACCGTTGAAATCCATGTACTTCATGAGTGATGCATATACATGCAAAATTTTGAAAGTTTCGAGTTTATTTGCTACACGGTCAAGTGGTCAAAGAAATAATAAAAATTGAATATATAAAATAACTTATAATAAAATGTTCATTTCTTTGACCACTTGACCGTGTAGCAAATAAACTCGAAACTTTCAAAATTTTGCATGTATATGCATCACTCATGAAGTACATGGATTTCAACGGTTTGGATTTGACATTTGACGTTGATCCGATATACTTTTGGAGTTATGCTCACCAAACTTTATTGGTGAGCATGTCACACGCTAGCTTTACTCATTATTTATTCAATCTATTATTTAGTTATTTTAAAATTAAAATTGATAAATATAACCTCCTTCCTCGTCTCTCATCTCTCCTCCTCCTTCACTCTTCACTGTAGCAACAACCTTACGTTACTGTAGAAATGGTAGAGCCAATAAATGAGAGGCAGGGTTTTAATTGACAATTCTTCAACTATCGCCTATACCAATATTACAAACCCATGCTATTTATATTTAGTTGAATCTCTCTGTTCTTGAGAGCTTGATACAAAAGATGCTTTTATTTCAATTCTAAGTCAAATTTTGACAGCCTCTGCCTAGAGTTTTAGAAAAATAAAAAATGAAAAAAGAAAGACAACTCAAATACAAATACTGACTAGCACACGATCAAACTTGATCTTAGCCAAATGTCAAATTAATTTCAAAAAAAATTGTTCGTCAATTCCCTATCTCCCAATTTGATTACTTTCACACTTATATTAACTAAATTTGAATTTAATTTAATTCACTATCGCCAAGTTCAAATGGTTGAATTGAAAATTACCTCTTCCCTCTCAAATCCATCCATCCTACAAATAATCTCTCAACTCACCTCTCAAATCGTGTCATACTTGTGTCGAGACAGTGGAGAAGAGATGGCGAGTGGTCGACTCTTGTGCCGGTCGCCAGAGAGGTTGCGCGTATCTCATCACATTAATCACATAATGTGCTCCTCGTTAAATGGCTCTACCATTTATACAGTGGCGTAAAGCGGTTGCTACAATGAAGAGTGAAAGAGGAGGGAGGAGGGTATATTTGCCAATTTCAATTTTAAAATAACTAAATTGTAGATTGAATAAACAAAAGGGAATAGAAGAAATGATTACAAGTTTTTATGGAGAAATTGGATATTATGGTGTTTGGTGGGTAAATTGGCTATTTTAAAAGTTTGAATGGGTATAGTAAAAATTTTCCCAATAAATAAATAAAATTCTGGAAATTAAAGACCGGGGCATACTGGTCCCTGAAATAAATTTCCCTTTCATCATTAATTATATATATATTGATGCTTTAAAATTCGTTTATAAGATCAGCATTACAACCTTACAGGTCAATGTATGGTCAAATGCTCTAATCCTTTTACCTGAGCTGGAGGTCTCATCTCCTTTAATTATTATTTTTCACTGAAATTTGTGATTAATTATTCATGCCCTCAAGAAAATGGGAGATTTGGAGGTATACTAAAAATGTGCTTCAGAATCGACATCTGTAAAGGAAAGGAAAGGAATTGGGAGGAAGAGAAACGATAGTTCTTTCTCTCTGAACAGTAATTTTTATATTCTGAATCGGAGGTGACAGATTTTGTCAAAAATCAACACCAAGTTCCTCTCTTCTCCCCTTCGAACATTAACTTCTCTCCTCTACTCCCTCTCCGTTTCTTCTTTTCTGAAACAGGTGAACAATATGGGCAGCCCGACAATCAACAGATTTTCCCTTTCTTCCCTTTAATGAAAGGGTTCTCTCTCTGGAGAACACTCTAATGTTTGTCGTGTCTCAGGCTTGTTTATAATGCATAATAATGAATGCTTATATTACTGTTTGTAGGTATGAATTTTGTACAAATTGTAAAATTTATATGTGATCTAAATTTCTTAGAAACTTATTATATTTTACTCATAATGTCTGAAATGTTAATTAGTTGGCTGCATAATAATTAGTGGCTTAATGATGCATATTCCATTTTTTATGGTACTACATTACAGACAAAGATATAATTTTCTTTTATTACCCTTTTTGCACTTCTCTTTTGCCATACTAATTTTTTTTTCCTTAACGGACAACAAAATTTAATTCACGCTTTTCTGTTCAAACGGTTCACAAAAAGCATGAAGAGAGACATACGCTATAAAAAAAAAACTATTTCATCTTTTAAAATTTTGATAAAACCAAAGCAACAAAATATAACGAAAAATATAAATTGATTTTATCTCATTTACAATTTTTTGAGTATTTAAAGTAATAAAAATATTATTTTGATCCATAAATAAGACTGAAAATAATAATTCGGTGGAGGTGCAAGGTCTAATTAAAGTTAGAATTGATTTTTTTTTTAAATATAATCAAATTTAAATATTTCAACGAAACAAGCAAGCATGATTGAATTTTTATGAAAAATAACTCCACCGATCCCATGGATCGGTTGAGACAAAAAAAGTAAGCTTATAGCTACACCGATTCACAGGATCTGTGGAGCTATATTTTATAAAAATAAAATTTAATGTACTTGTTTCGTTGAAATATTTAAATTTTGCCTACGGACTTCAAATTCAAAAAAAAAAATATTTAAATTTGATTCTATTAAAAAAATAAATCCCTAGAATTGCATGTCATCCATAAATAATCAATTACGTATTTTACTTAATTTTTTTTAGATCTTGTAGTTAAATATTAAGAGCTTTTAAGAGTGAATAAAATTTTAGTGTATGTCTATTTTTTTTTTTTGTTATTACTATAAAGCTGTTCATATGGAGCAAAATTAAAACATCAATCACGATATTGCCAAAGTAAAGTCAAAGCGAAATGTTTAATAAATTACTTTAAAATATTGATATTTGATAATATTAAACTAAATAAATTGAGTAATTTTGAACAAAATCCGAATAATAATCCTACTTTTTTTTAATTAAATCCCTATTTATTTGAAAAACTTATCGTAATTATTTCAACTTTCTATACTATTTACTTTTAAAATTATTTATATAGAAATAAAAATAATCTAATCTTGTAATTTATTGTTATTTTATTTACTTAATTACTATAAAATATTAATACTTTAAATAATTTAATATCTCCATCGTTTTAATTTTACTTCAATTATCAAATACAAAATTCGTATATATCCTAAAAATCTCTCTATCGAAATGAAAACATTAATTTAACAATTGATGCAAAAAAAAAGTTAGAAATGACCTCGTTAGGTTTGAAAGAAAAATTGAAACAAATATCTTTGCTCTTATCCTACCGGATTTTTCTAAAAAGAAAATCTTTGCGCTTTTTTTTTTATTATTATTGCTTTCACCTGGGGCTGCAAACGAATCGAACCGAATCAAATTTACCTCAGTTTGAGTTTGGTTTGAATTCATTTCAAATTGAATTTTTTACGAACTCAATTTTGAATCTTTTACGAACTTTTTTACGACAAGGAAGAGTGATCGTAGTCGTCGAAAGCGAGAGGTGAAAGTCATTTAGGATTTTAGAATTGAGAGCGAGGGTTACAACCTACGAGTTATGACTTATGGTTGGGCGGTCTTATGTTTTAACTTTTAAGTCATCAGCGAATATAAGTTATCAGCGGAAATCAACTTTTCAGGTTACTTTGAATTTCGAACTATAATAGTTTGCGAACCTATTTTGAACGAACTAGGTCTAGTTTGAATTAATTTCGAACTATTTCGAATCAAAATTTTTACGAACTTTTTCGAATCAAACTCAAATCGAATCACGAACTACGAATTTTTGTGTAGCCCTATTTCACCTAACTGAGGGGTCAATGGCACCTTCTTATTTGTTTATCTGATCTGTACTTTATTCGATAAGATGGGTACGAGTAAGATATTTTTCATAAATTAATCGAGTACAAATATAGGTAGAGATTTTTTTCGTTATCTAAATGGGTAAGGTTACAACTTACAAGTAAAGCCTATTCCGTATCCATTATCAAATTGAATGACTATTAAAAAATTATATATATTATATATATTAATGAGCAATAAATGTTCATTCTCTAACTACTTTTGATAATTGTGTTACACTTAATTAAATAGTAAAATACTTATATATGTGTAAAATGAATTGGTTGTAATGTTTTATTCAATAAATAATAATAATTAGGGTAATTATAATTTCCCCTACGTTTCAATCCCCCGAATATCCCCCATCTTATCCAGTTACTCAAAATTTCCAAATCCAGTTACTAACAACTTTTGACTGTTGTTGACCTGTTGTTACCAATTGAGCTTTTATTATTATTTAAAATCAAATTTCTTCTTCTTCTCCAAAAACACATCACCCTTAACTCCGTCGTTTCTACTCCACTGTCAGTATCGCCGAAAAGATCGTCCTAAATGGCAGATGATATCCTTGCGCTTTCCCCGCCTGAGCTCCTCCGCTCCTCTCACTTTGGCCTCTGGCCCGGGCACCGACAGGTCAATCTGCCTCTTGAACCACTATCTCCGGTCGGATGTCCTCTCTCGCAACTCTCACCTCCTCTTCTCTCCCATCTCTTTGTCAAGCCTCCACCTCTCTCTCCTCCCTTCGTCCAGAAAACTCCAGAAAACTCTCACCTCTTCACTCTAGAAAACTCGCCAGGACATTGCCATGCCCAGATCCGTGCTCAAAATCCGCACGATCCAGCTTAAGAACCTTACTACAACAGATGATTTGTTTACACCATTCTAAGAAGCTGTTGAAGCTCGCTACTAAGGTGAGAGATAAGAGACTAGATCAGACGATAAAGGTTGGGTTGTACAATAGATCTATTGCTTTACGTTGATTTATTTGGATTTTATCATTTTTGCTTCAATTGCTTCACGTATACCAAGTGTTTGTTAAAATGCCTCAGTGAGTTATCAAGTATGCAGTGGTCCGTATTTCTCTCAACAATTCCTCTTTTCATAGATGTACAGATTGACAATACAATTCACAATTCTTTTCTAAAACTCAAGTAGATACATTCAGTGGTGAGGTTTTGAAGGGAAACCGTGTATGTTGGAAGAGAATGTTGAGGTGAACAAAAAATGGATGCTATCCGAGTTCGACACTCTTGTCACTGCCTTCCTTTCGCGACATGTTTTCAATTCACATGATGTGAAAAGTAATGATGATGATGCTCCTCGGTTTCGTATATGGTGGTTTACCGCAACTGTTGAGGCGTATCATATATGTCAAATAGCAAGCACTCATATGCATAAGGTTTCTTTATTTTTAAATTATACAATTTATTTTTAAGTACTAGAAGAAGAAGAATTACTGAAGAAAATTGGTCACCGCCAGATAACTTATTACTTACCATGAATTAAGGATGTATGATTTTGAATGTACATGTATAGTAAAAACTCGTGGTTTTCTCTTTTATCCATTGTTTTCTTTTATTATAAACACAAATATAGAAGAGGTGTTGATGCATTTAACTTGGAGCTTAATCAATTGGAGAATTGAATGAAGTCAGAGGTGCTGATGCATTTAACTTGGTGAGTGGATCTCTCTCAATATATGAAATTTTGAATGAGAATTTAAATTGTATTTCTGTTCTAGCTAGCTTTATTTTTCTATTAAAAAAATTAATAGAATTTGTTAAATATAAACACTTGATGCATGAACTGTTTACATTTGTTTGATGAGGTATGAATACTTGCAATACTTGAAATTAATATTATCAAACATCATCCAGTGCCATATGAAAAAAAAAATTAATATAATTTGTTAGATACAAACACTTGATGCATGGAGTATTCATCTTTTGTGTCTATATTCCTCTTGCTCATGCAGTAACGAGTTATTTGAAAAAAACAAATATTCATTAATGGTGAATTAGATCAATGCGTACTAAGTACTAAGAAATGATAGAAAAACAAATTTTGAAAAAATAGATGTGTATGAGTGAATACTTGATGTCTTAGGTATGAATACTTCAACGTATATGAATGAATATTTGATATCTTAGGTTTGAATATTTCAACGTATATGTATGAATACTTCAATGAAGTATGTTTTGTTTCTTTTAAATATTGTTTTTGTTTGTAACATTTCAATTACATAATCTGTAAAATTTGATATATTATTTTTGTTTCGACAGTGAAACATATGACAACTATTTTTTATTTCCAAAAAATAAAATTGAACCAGAAAGCAATAAATCAATGTTCAATACTATTTGGCTGCTCTTGTAAAATTAATCAAGGTATGCACATATGCTTGTAATACACGTAATACATGAACTATTTACACTTGCAAGACGGGGATGAATACTTTCTCGACGAGGCATGAATACTTGAGTGATGAGAAATGAATACTTTTGCAACGGACAACTTGAAAGTATGTCATCATAGATCTCATTGGAAAGATAAAATTGTGTAGAAGACGTTCGTGGTTTTAGATTTTCAAAATTTCTCACAAATCGTCAGAAATATTGGTTAGATTAAACGGAGAAAAAAAAAACTCACCTCTAAAAACATGTAAAAAATGGATGAGTAATGTGTCCAGCTTCTATATTTACACTTGCACGATGAGGATGAATACTTTCTCGATGAGTGATGAATACTTGTGCCACGGACAACTCGAAAGTATGTCATCATTAGATTTCATTTGAAAGATAAAATTGTGTAGAAAACGCTCGTGATTTTAGATTTGCAAAATTCCCCACAGATCGTCAGAAATATTGGTTAGATTGAACGGACAAAAAAATCCACCTCTAAAAACGTGTAAAATATGAATGAGTAATGTGTCCAGTTTTTATATTTGCACTTGCACGATGAGGATGAATACATTCTTGATAAGGGATGAATACTTGTGCAACGGACAACTCGAAAGTATGTTATTATGGATCTCATTTGAAAGATAAAATTATGTAGAAAACATTCGTGGTTTTAGATTTGCAAAATTTCTCACTAATCGTCAGAAATATTGATTAGATTGAACAAAGAAAAAAATTCACCTCTAAAAACGTGTAAAAGATGGATGAGTGATGTGTCTAGTTTTTATATTTGCACGACGAGAATGAATACTTTCTCGATAAGGATGAATACTTATGCAACGAACAACTCGAAAATATGTCATCATGGATCTCATTTGAAAGATAAAATTATGTATAAAACATTCGTGGTTTTAGATTTACAAAATTCCTCACCGATCGTCAGAAATATTAATTAGATTGAACGGGGAAAAAAAAACCACCTCTAAAAACGTGTCTAGTTTTTTTTTTTAAATACTTGATATATTAGTTATGAATACTTGATGTGCTATATGTGAATACTTGATACATTATATATGAATACTTGCTCGTGCCAGTTTTAAAATCTTTCAAATATTAGATGGTCCCCAAATAGTAAGTGGTCCCCCTAGGTAGTTATTAGTTATCCAGGTAGTTAATGACTGGGGGATAAATGGGGGATTGTTACGGGGGATAGTTAGGTTCTCCCTAATAATTATTATTATATTAGCATTATCTGTTTATTTATCTGTTACTATTTCGTTATCTGATATCTATAACGGATAATGATAAAGTACAAATAAGATAATTTATAATAAGTAAAGATAGAATACAAGTAAAAATAATTTGTAATGAGTACGGATATGAAAATACTTCCACTCAATTCTTATGG